>VWZO01004603.1:0-538538 GCA_013396975.1 Bucco capensis | reverse complement strand
GCGCTCACGGGACCCAGCGCTCGGCGGCCGCCGCCGGTCACGTGAGCGCTCACCCCGCCCTCGCCCGCGCGCCCCCTCCCGTCACGTGATGCGGCGAGGCGAGGAGAGAGAAAGGGGCGGGAGGCGACGGCGGCGAAGCACCGGCCGCCATCTTGGGTATGGGCAAGACCCTGTCTGGCAGAGCTTGGGGCTTTATGGAGGCGGGAGAGGAAGGGGCGCGGCGGAGCCTCGTACGTCTCTGAGTGACGGCTGGGTCTTAGCCAGACCTGCCGGAATCTCGCAGGGCTTCAAGCGGCAGGAACTGCCACAGCGATGCTGTAGGGTGCGCTGAGAAAGCAAATTTCAGCGCCTCCCATATGGTCTAGCGGTTAGGATTCCTGGTTTTCACCCAGGCGGCCCGGGTTCGACTCCCGGTATGGGAAGGTTTCACCTTTTCCTTCTCCAAAAGGCCAAGCACAGCTCTCCGGCTGCATGTTTCATTTTTTTTTTTCCAGAGTTCCCTTCTGACGTTTTTGCACCAATTTTTTCGACCCCGGGAGTCTCCCGAAGCAGTAGGAAGCATTTCATCACTGCAGACTCTGCTTCCCTCCTCAGTTTACAATGTCCAATAACAGGTTAATCACATTTTTCTCCCACTAGGAATGGCCCAAGTTCACCCAGGGAAAGGCAGGGCAGAGCAGGGCAGCCTCCTGTCTGTGTGGAGATGCAGGGCTCCTCCTGGGCCTACCCCCCAAAACTGAAGTGGCTTCTGGGCTACCAGAGATCGTGGCTTCAGCAGGTCTTGGGGCAGCCCCCTCTCACAACCTTGTCACCTCACCTACACTCCCTCACAGCCTTGTCACTTCATGTATTCTTCCCTCAGAACCTCCATGCCTGAGGAGGGCAGGAGGAACCGCAGAGGTTGGTGTCTCCTGGGGGATTGCAGGTGCCAGAGGGCAACTTGGGGACAGAGATCACCTGTGCAGCCTGATGGGATGAACAGGGCAGGGGGTCCATGACTGGGCACCAGTGGTGGGTGTCCATGGTGAAAGGAGTTTGTGTGTCCTCTCCTAAGGGCTGTGGAGAATGTGTGGATCTGAGGACAGGTGCTGCCCAGTGAATGTCTGTAAACACAGCGAGTTCCTACTGGTGTGTGTTTGATGCTGCTTCAACTCAGTCACCTGAACATCTCCACTATTTTTAAAGCATAGTTCCAAAGAAAAACATACAAAGTTAGATTATTCTGATAAGATCTTTCTGATTTCCCTACATTCTTACAGGAGAGAAACTTGTCTTAAGTAAGTTTATAATTTAACTGCAGAGTTCCCTAACTGCCAGCACCTCACCTGAGCTATCGTTGTTTCATTCAGCACCTTCTGAATGAAGGAAGGCACAGACAAGTCTGGCTGTTTGCAGACTACATGAGTGTCACCAGGTAACAAATAGGTGTCCGCTCTCATCCTCTGGCTGCAGCTACTTCAATGGACGTGGTCACAGATGTTCTCTTCACACTTATTGGAAAGCTCTTCCCAGCATCACCTGCGAGGATGCTGTGGGAGAGATTTAGAAGGGCCGGAGCCCAGCACACCCTCACCCTCCAGCGGGACAGCTCAGGGTCAAACTCACCCTGCCTACCTCCGCACACACGCAGGGACAGGCCGTGCCTCAACACGCGCCACAAAGCCGCAGCGTGGTCCAGAGCTGCCGCAGCCCGCACAGCTCCTCGGGTCGGTACCAAACCGTCCCTAAGGCGCAAACCGTCCCTAACCCACAGCACCGCTGACGAGCCCCTAGCCGGAAGTACCGGGGCAGCACCTCCGGGAGTGCAGGACGCATGCCTGTGACCTCACCGTGCGCCGGCAGCTGATTGGCCACTTCCACCTGCGCGCATGCACACTGCCGCCAGCCGCGGCCCGCGCCGTTTCCATCACCCCGAGTGGCCAAGCAGCGCCGCGGCGCTCTCTCAGTGTTTCTGGACTGGCAACGCAGAATCTGCGTACTGTCGGCGCCTCGTAGTGTCCCTAAGGCGACCTGCGGGGCTCGGCAGTGCCGGCGCTGGGTGTGAGGGCCTGGTAGTAGCGGAGCGCGGGCGGAAGGACAGGACACGCACGGCGCGTGCGTGTGTGTGCGTGCGTGCATGCATAGCGTCGCGCCGCAACCTGTCGCCCTCTGGCGGCCGCTTCTCGCTCCGCAGCGCCTGACGCCTGCGCGGAGAGGTCATGTTAGGAGAGAGCTCTCCCCGTTAACAGAAAAATAGGGGTTTTTTTCAGCCTGTTTTGATGAAAAAAAGAGATGAGGGGAGGCAGGAATGGCAGCCATCTGCCGTGGGTGGGAGATGCTGCTCGGAAACGTGGCGAGTGCAGCACAACAGCATGTGTGCAGTGCTTCAATGGGGCACCAAGGGAACATTCCAGGCTGAGGGATAGCCTGGAAAAAAGCAAAACATCGTGAAAAGGCAAACAGGAACGCTGAGGGGTGTAGGGAGTCCCAGCCTGGCTCTAGGCACAGCCAGAGGGACACAGAAACGTTACTCCAGCCCATATGTGAATGGATGCTTTTAATTATCACCTTTAATTAGCCAAAATGATTAAAAGCAGAAGGGACTAGAGGTGTCTACCTATAGACACCCTCTATTAGTTTAAAACTGTTATATCCTCACCCTGTGACTATACTCCTTGATAAAAGAGCTCTTCCCCATCTTTCCTTTACATCCCTTTCAGTACTACATAGAGAAATAACTCTAGGTACCTAATAAACGGAATATTTTTGAGATCTAGGCGAAGCTCAGGCAAATCACCTAAGTCTACAAACGCTTCCCAGAGCAGAGTGTATCCCTCTCGGTGCAGCTTTCCAGCACGGAGACCAGCACCCATCCTTGCCTAGGAAGAGAGGAAATTACACACGGTGGAAGCCAGAGGTCCCTCAACCACAGGCATTGGGAAGTGCTCTGCGGGTGCGTGGTGCATACACATCCGCTGATGAGTTTTGTTGCTGAGGTAATGACGAGTAAATGGCAAAGACGTTGTTCCTTTCTTGAGGAATTCAGCAGCAGCAGCTACCAGCCCTGGTGAGGAAGGTGGTCGATGTGAGAAGTGTTTTTTTTAAGCCAGGAAAAAACACAGGCAGCAGTTTCAAAGCGAGAGGAACATGCTTTGAAGCTGAAAACCCTGCCACACACAAAGGAGCTTGCTGTTCTGCACAGCTGGTCAGCACTGGACTCAGGTGCATAACAGCAGCACATCAAAAGTGGCATTCAGTGATTTGTACTGAAAACAACCATCTTTCAGTAAGGCATCAAGCATTTGGAGGGCTGGTTTTGTCCAGTTGTTGTGCCACAAGCACTGCAGACTGCACAACTGCTGTGTAACACCAAGTCTCTGCCATTGCACAGCTATTTTTGTAGCTGGGTAAGTTGTAACTCCTGAGAGCAAAATCTTGAGCCTAACAACCACATAACACATCAGCTGTGACAGTCCTTTGACCCCAGAGTACAAATAATCCTGGAACTTGCTGACTTTAGGAACTATTACAGCCTAATATTATCAATACTGGAGAGAGAAACTGGAGGGACTAGAAGAGCAGGAGAGAAAGGTGCTGCAGAGACAGGAGTATTAGTGATCCCTTACCCTGACCACTGTGACTAGCAGGATGAATACCAACTCCTCTCCTCACCACAAGAAACAGGGTTTCTCTCATTTGCAGAGACAGAGGCACCTCCAAGTTGGATCCATTTGATTTAACTCCTTCAGTCAGGTCATCTATTTGTCTTTTGTGGACCTTGAAATATTGTCTCTTTTCTTTTTCACAGTCTGATAATTGAACAAAACAGAGACAGTGAAGGCAAAGCTGAGCCAGGAACAGTTAACAATATCCATGGTGTTGGAATGGCTTATTTATTCCTCTGTGCTCACCTAAGGAGAGAGAAATACCAACGGATGGTTATCCAGGTAGCTCAGGATTGTTAACCAGGCTGAGACCTCCTTCTGAAGGAGTTCCTGATGATATCAAGGCTTCTGTCAACTGCATTCCTGCTCCTTTATTTTATCCATGTCATTAGGTATTACTCAGAATGACCTGTTCACCCATCCTCTCTCATCACCTATCAACATTTATCATCACTGGTTCCACCTCTATAGCAAACAGATAGAGTTTGCAGTTAATTTAAATGAACTACTATAACAATTAAGCATCATTATTTTTACCACCTTCTTTTTCTTTCTCATTTTCCTTAGAGGGCAAGTCTCAGTACACCACTTGCTGTAACCCACTGCAGTTAAAATGTTTTGGAAACAGTAAAATCAGTGTTTAAACTTGGGGTTTTAGATAGGGAGTCCCCTAATACCTCACTATACCATCATCTGTTGGAGTTATTTTTGCTCTGGGTCAATCATATTATTGCTTACAAGAAGTCTAATGGGAAGAAAGGGAAATCTGTGTGTGATTCACTCCGATGCATTATTCAGCACTTGGTGAACATCCAGCACAGCTCTATCCCAGCTTCTCAAGAGCACTGCCATGAGGGACTGCAAAGCCACAGTTTGGGGATGTGAATCTCATTCGTTCTGCATGCCCCTGGTCATTCAAAGATGCTTCATGCAAGGCAGAGCAGCTTGAGAGCCAGAGCTTCAGAACTTTGCCCAGCTGCTGGCTATGTTCATTTGGAAACTATTCATCTAACTCAGTCTCCACGGAGGAGAAAAGCAATGCTGAGATCTACCCCTGCTCTGCCAAGTTGTCAGGCTCCTTCCAAACAAACAACTGGAGGAGACCCAGCCCCTGGTGATGGCTGTCAGGAATCCCATGTTTTGGCTCCAGACTCGCAGCAGAGGGAAATGATGTTAAGAGTAAGGATGCTGAAAATGCACAGGAAAAGGAGACTCCACAAGTTCTCTGGGCAGCCTGCACCAGGGCTCCATAATCCTCACAGCAAACAAGTTTTCTTCATGTTCAGATGGAACCTCCTAGGTTCCAGTTTGTGCCCGTTGGCCCTTGTGCTGTCCGTGGGCACCACTGACAAGAGTCTGGCTCCATCTTCTTGCCCCACTGCTCAGCATTGAGCAGATTCCCTCTGGGGCTGCACTCCTCCAGGCTAAGCAGCCCCAGGGCTCTCACCCTTTGCTCCTCCCAGAGATGCTCCAGTCCCCTCAGCATCTGCATAGCCTCTGCTGGACTCTCTGCAGTAGTTCCTTGTCTCTCTTGAACTGGGGAGCTCAGAATAGGAGCCAGGACTCCAGATGTGGCCTCACTAGAGCAGAAAATGAGGTCAGATCTGTTCTTTTGACTCATATTTGTTTCTGAAAAATACAGACTTGCTTATTGAAGGTTCAAATTCCACCTTCTTTGTTGGGGAACAAAAGACTATCAGACAAATCCATCAGGTTTTATTGCCCGAAAAATGCAAGCTCTTACTCATGTAAATGCTAGTACTGTACCATGCTAAACCCTAGGAAAATCTGACATAAATACTAAGCAAATGTCTGTAGAATATTCTCTGCCATGCTGTGCTGTGATAGCTAGCATACATCACCTGAAACAGCTCTTCAGGCTGTGGTTGTAGCATCACATTATCAGTGTGTGAAGACAGCTTTGTCCAAGCAAGATTTCAAGCTAAAAAGCCTCTTTGGTGGTTCCTCTCCCATCAAAAAGAAGGGGGAAAAAAAGACCAAATAGGATTAGTTGCATAAGTCAGGATTACTCTTAGAATATCCCATTGAGGGCATTTGTGTGTTAACAAGGCTGGTGAAATCAGAAACTCGTGAATTCAGGAGTTTTGCTACTGGCATTTCCCCCAAATTTCCCTGAACACTGTGGAGGAAATGGATTCTGTTGAGACAGGGTGCTGTAGTGATGTCCCTGTGCTCAGCAGCTGTCACTCCTCTCTATAAATGTACAGGGATCTGGAGCCAAAAGGGGAGACTGAACCTGCACACAGAAAAAGCTTCTCTGGCTCTTGTATTTTCTTGCTCTGACACACACGTCTGCAAACCCTGCAGAGAGCACTCTGAACCTTTCTGGGCTCTTGCTTGTTACAGCACATATTAAAATGGAAAAAAAAAAAAACCCAACAGACCTAAAACCTGAGCTGTCAGACACAAGAAATATTTTCCTCAGCCCAGTATCAGCTTTCCAGCAGAGTGGATGGGATTAATGGCTGCTGGCAGGCTCTGCAGCTTCGCTGAGGCAAGTGCTTGGGGAAGATGGAGAGCTCCAGCAGGCTCTGAGGCATCATTCACAGCAGATGCCTTTGCTCTGGGTTCTCTTTCTCTCCCCTGGTGTGATAATGACCCTGATTTATTAGTGAAGATCCAGCAGCACCTTCTTCCCAAGTGGGGTGCTGTCCTCCCAGGATTCTTATTAATACTCTTCATCCCTCTTCTTTCAGAAAGAGCAACAGCACGAGGGGACGAGAAGCTGTTGCCTAGAGATGCGACCATGACGTTGATGCCCAGGCAGCAGTCACCAAACCCAGGCAATTCCAGGATGGATTCTTTGGTTGTAAATAGGTTTTTTGGGGTGGCAGTATCAGAACACACACACAGCATCATTTTTCCTTCACATAATCCCTTTGGATTTGCCATCTGCATGCTTCAAGGTGCTGCAATTTTTACATCCCAGGCTCTTCATCAAGGTAGGAAGGATTTTCCAGAATCAGATTTGGATTTTAAGTATTTCCTTTCCTAATACTGTGGTCTGTCTTCTTCCATCCAAGGATGGATTCTGGCTGTCTGGAGCTGCAGTGTGGTGTCACACTCAGGACCAAGGCTGAGCCCTGCCAGCTGCTTGTTTGGCTCTCACCGTGCTGCAGCAGAGGCACCTGCAGCTTCTACATCACTCTGTCTGCATCCAGCACTTCACACATCCAGGATGAGCCTGTCACATAAACAACACCAAGCCCATCTCCCACTTCTTTATGTAATCTCTGCCTCCACACAAACACATGGTTAAACAGACTCCACAGGAAAGCCCCAGACCCTCAGGACTTGCATCTCGCTACCTGGCCCATCAGATAACCAAATGTGATGCACAGGACACTTGTCAGGTCATGTCAGCTGACTCCCTCTTGTCTGGTGCTAAGCTAATCTTGTTCATTTGCTGGGCAGGATTTCTGGGACCCCTCTGGTCTACCACTAATCATCAGGTCCAGGCCAGCAGGTCAGGGAGGGGATTCTGCCCCTCTGCTCTACTCTGGAGAGACCTCACCTGCAGTGCTGGGTCCAGCTCTGGAGTCCTCAGCACAAGATAGAGCTGTGGGAGCAGGTCCAGAGGAGGCCACAGAAATGATCTGAAGGCTAGAACCTCTCTGCTATGAGGACAGGCTCAGAGAGTTGGGGTTGTTCAGCCTGGAGAAGAGAAGGCTCCAGAGAGACTTTCTTGCAGCCTTTCAGGATTTAAAGGGTCTGTCAGAAAGATGGAGAGAGACTTTTTAGCAGGACCTGTTGTGACAGGACAAGGGATGATGGTTTGAAACTAAAACAGGGAGATTCAGATTAGATCTAAGGAAAAGATTTCTTACTCTGAGGGTGGTGAGACCCTGGCCCAGGTTGCCCAGAGCTGCTACATGTCCCATCCCTGGAACCATTCCAGGTCAGGTTGCATGGGGCTGAGAGCAACATGCTGTAGTTGGAGATGTCCCTGCTGACTGCAGGGGAGTTGGACTAGATGACCCTTAAAGGTCCTTTCCAACCAAAACCATTCCATGATTCTATGATTCTAAGTTACCAAAGGATAATCCAAAGTGTCACCCAAAATCCCTGTGCCATCAGACAAATCCAGTTTTATATCCACACATCCTGCTCTTAATGCTGGGAGGACCTTGGGCCAAGATCAGGCTGGTGGAGCCTTTCTTGAGGAAAACAGGGCGACAGCTTGCATCTGACAAGGGACATAAACCTGAGAACATGCAAGCTGAAAAGCAACTTGATCCCCACTTGTTGAAACTCCTTCTCAGGCATGAACCACTCCAGATTCACTCAAGTCACTGAGGGAGTTTGTGGGTTTAGGTACATTTAAGCTAATTGCTTCCTCTGGCAGTTTGTTTCTCCCACTAAAATCAGGCTGCTAAAGGTCTGCAGTGAAACTGAAGCTACAGCTTTTGTAGACAGCTCACTATGAGAAAACAAGGAGTACAAGCAGAGTGAGCCAATTAAAAGTTGGGGAAAGCAGGCACATTTTTAGTAAATTATTAATTGCAACTACTAAATATACAGAGTGTGCTAATTGCAGGGGACTCTTATCCAAGAAAGGCTGCTTAGATGGGACAGCAGGATGGGAGCCACAGAGCAAACTTCACACACAATGCAATATAACACACACCTGGAAACTCTGGAGCAACAGCCAAAGGCTTTACAAGGCACAAGTATCCTGCAGACCCACTGCCTGTGCAGGAATCTTGCTGCACCCACCTGCTTCTGTCACCTCAGGATTAGATTCCTACAGTGCATTCTTTGTGGGGTTGCACCTCGAAGCTGCTGGGGAGCAGAAGGTCATGTGAGATCCTGCTTACCAAATCACGATGAGAAAACAGCACAGAACTGGTCTGGGCTCTCTATTTAGACTGGATATTAGAAAGAAGTTCCTCCCCACAAGGGTGGTGGAACACTGGAACAGGTTGCCCAGGGAGGTGGTTGAGTTCCCATCCCTGGAGGCATTCCAGGTGAGGCTTGCCAGGGCTCTGGGCAACCTGATCTAGTTGGGGATGTCCCTGGCCACTGCAGGGGGGTTGGACTAAATGACCTCCAGAGGTCCCTTCCAACTCAAACCATTCTAGGATTCTATGATTCCTGCCAGCAGGCTCCAGGTGGAATTCCAGATGTTTGCTTCTCAGCTGTAAGTTCTTTAGCAGCAGTGGGTGCCCTTGCCCTGTGCCATAATGCTGCAGCTGAGACCAGAGAGAGAGAGAGCTGAGGTTGGGATATTGTTCCTGTGAGGAGAAGAGAACTGCTGGCAGAGGTTTCTTTATGGAGCTGCTGCAGCCCTTAAATTCTTAGCTAAGTCAGCTAAAGTCAAAAGTTAATAGTCTCTTCATGTGCTGAAACACTGATCAATATTTCACCAGTTACAGGCAAGTCTGGTCTGAGGGTAAAACAAAGAGAAAGTATTTCAACATCAGCAGCTCTGTGATGTATTTTAATGTATGGCACAATGCCCTTCAGCACTGCCACTGCCACCACTTCAGTCACAGCTACATTTGCATTGTTGTTAAAGCTGGGCCAGAACTCTACCTCTGAGTCTTCAGTTGTCTCACATCCAAACTGCTGAGGGTGTAAACACAGTCTAGAGCATTTCCCAGCCTCAGATCTTCCAGCCCTGAACAGACTCTGTAGTGGCTGACACACTGGGAATCTGCCTGCATGCAGAGTGAACAGGTATGGGAAGATGTTCCTTAGCTCCAAATGTCTACTGAAAGACTCCACCCTCCTGTCCTTGTTCTAAAGCTTTTTGGCTTTTTTTTCTAGTTCTTTCTCCTCCTCCACCCATTCCTCCTCTCTAACCATCCTCCATCTCTAAAGGCAAGGCATTTTTCTAGCTGTCCAAGTCCCTTCTTTTCCCCTTGCATTAAACCTTATTTCATTACCCTCTGCCAATGCACTTGTCTCCAGACCCACAGCTCTGCCTGCGACCCACATCACCCAAGAGCTAATCCACACTGGTCCTGACTCACTGTCCCACTCACTCTTGCACTCTGGGCACCCAGCACAAGCTGCATGGTTTCAGGTAAACCCTCAGTTCCTGTACTTGGGTCCCAACAACCCCATGGATTCTCCAGGCTTGGGGAAGAGTGGCTGGAAAGTTGCCTGGTGGAAAAGGACCTGAGGGGCTTGGTTGACATCACCTCTCTTCCCCTCACAACCTCATTGTCCTTCCCACATTTAGACCTCTACTCAGCCCTGGTGAGGCTTCACCTTGGGTCCAGTTCTGGGCTCCTCAGGACAAGAGAGACATGAACTCTTGGAGCAAGTCCAATGGAAAGCTACAAAAATGATTAGGGACTTGAGCATTTCCCTTGTGAGGAAAGGCTGAGGGAGCTGGACTTGTTCAACCTGGAGGAGGCTGAGAGGAGACCTGCACAGTCCACTGAAATGCAGCTCCTCCAGCCCATCTCAGGATTGCAGTGTTAGCTTCCCTACCTTCTGCTCCTTGCAGAAAACAGGATGGAGATGTCCTCTCTCCCAGCCCTTCCTTGGGCCCAAGTGCCACCTCCCTGGCAGAAGTCTGCTGCTTGCCTGCTGTCCTGCCCTTACTATCCCTCTCCTCAGTTTGGGTACTGCACCAATTTCACTCCATGCTTGCCTGCAGGTTAGCTGAGGGGAGGAAGCTGCTTCAGACAAGTGCTGGTGCTGCCAAGGGCTGAAAAGAATCAACACATGTGATCTCTGCACTTCAGGACTGGAGGGAGATGCTGACAGCTAAGGCTGAGGGTGCTGTAAGGTAGGGTTAAAATAAGAAATAAAAGCAAAGCCTTTCTTGTCAGCTCTTCAGAACTGAATGTTTCCTTGGGCACTAGGAAATGAACAGGTATTTCTTAGGGCAGTACTCACATGGCAGCCTCAGACAGGCCTTTGGGATCATCTCTGGGGATGTCAAGGACTGAGGGAGCTGAACAGCTTAAAAGTCACTTTCTGCTTCTTTTGCATCATCAGATTTCTCTCTTATAGGGCTGAGGTACACAGGAAGATATCACAGAAGAGAGTTTGATTTCCTGAAGCTATTAGTGACCCTGCCCTGGTGATTAATGGAGCTGCAATAGCCCAACCTGCAAAGCTGCTTCAGCACTCCAGGCTCACATTTACCCCTTTTCTCTTTCAAAAGAGGTGAAAATGAAGCTGAACACTGCTCCAGCACCATTTCAAGTTTGTTCATCCCAGACCAACAATCCTCTTAGCAGTTAGTGCCAGCCCAGGAAAAGGCCTTGACACATTCTCTATAAGAAATGTATTTTTATGGCCAGGTAATGAGCTGATAGCTGTTTGTCCCCTCCAACAGCCAAGCAAGCCTTCTGGGCTCCAAGTAATCTTCTTTTCCATTCCAGTCACAGGCTGGAGCCTGCAGATGAAATGGAAACACAATTTTCATCTACTCTGAAACATGGAAGGCTTGGAAGACCTCTGCTGTTTTTGAGAGAGAGCTGAGTTTCCAAGAGATGTATGATGCAAAATGACTTCTGGTGTTCCAAGATTGTACTGGGATCATTTCCAATGGTCTTTAACCTTTTCAAACCAAGGGATTTACCTCTGCTTACACCAGCAATAAATGTTGATCTTGGTCTGCAGTAAGAATCTGAAATCAGAATTACTCTAACAAAAACCAGTTTGCTGTCAGAGCCTCACCATTTAAGCAAGCAGAGCCTCTGTGCTCTGTGTAAACCACCTTCCAGGGCAGAGTAAAAGTGAATTAAGAGGAGACACTTTCCCTCTCAGCCAAGGAGAGCAAATGACCAAAATGCCTGTGCCTAGTACATAAAAGCTCCAATTAGAAGCTCATTCTTTAAGCAGTGTCTTTCTGATGCTTCATCTTCCTGGATTCACTGAGCCTGTAAGGATCCTCTAAACCTCAGCAGGTCTGAGTCACTTTGAATATTTTCTACTACATTCCTCAGAACAGATTTAAATCAATTCCATTATAATCTCTGGATTTTAATAACTGTAAAACCTGCAGGGGCAGAAGTAAAACCACTTCCCACTTAACACCAGTTTACCAACATCATCCATAAGGCTTGAACCAACACCAAGAAAACCACACAAACCCTCTCCCCCTTGATTTTAAGAACAGTTTACATCTTTTTTCTGCCTTAGCAAGGCAATGAGAGGGAGTTGAAATTAGAATTACCACAATAACAACTTTATTTGCTATGTTCTTTACAAGCTAATGGCTAAAGGGTCTGAAATACTCTTTCTATTGGGCAAGGTGGAGCCTCCCTCCAAGCAGACAAAAGCACAATGCCTTTCACAGATTAAGCAGCTCCTACCTGCTAGTGAGATATTAAGCTCCTTATTTACTGTTCTTACAGGAATTTTGTTGTATCATATTCCAGTTAGTACTTCTGTGGTCAGTGAAGTCTGCCATACTTAACCCTCCTGCCAGGTTCCTTCTTCTCCCCGTTATCCTGCCAAGCAATTTAGCTCTTTCTTAGTCAATAAATTGCTACAGAATTAAATTAGTATCACTGTAGAAATACAGTCATAGAGTACAGGCAATTAGTCATAGAGGAGAGGCAATGGTATATGGGGCCTGATTAAAATATGCTCCTGAACAGAGCACAACAGCTATATTCAACTAAGTCAAAGTGATACATCAGTTCCTGTCAGTCTCTTTGGGCCAAATTCTATTACCTGAGTGTTAAACTGGAATGACTCTGCTGCTGACACTGAAATCCTTGCATGTTTTACTGTAGTGAAACAGACTGCAGAATTTGGCTGTTAGCCTTTGTCAAAGAGTTCACATGGACATTACTCTCTTGTTGGTAATTCTGAGCTTCAGTGGGAATTGTCCTGCCTTGGCTCACAAGAAAGACAAGGAACTATTGGAGAGAGGCTCCCAAGATGCTGAGGGGACTGGAGCATCTCTGGGAGGAGGAAAGGGCACAAAGAGCAGCATCTCTGCTCACCACAGCTGTAGCACAGGCAGGCTCCTGCCCCTCCCAGCAGACAGGGTAACCTTTTAGCTTGGGCTGTAATGTGAAGCTCTCTTCTCCTCCCTAATATCACACATTAATGGGATGCTAAAACTCTTCTTATTGAGATGGGTGAACTCTGAAGGCACTCAGAGGCCCAGCCAAAAGGAATTGCTGCAATTTTGCTGTTTCCATGGCACTGAACCAAGGGGAGCACAGTGTTAAGATGTAAGCAGGTGAGAACAGACTTCCTGTGTCTCAGAGGTTTAGTCACCTACAAGTGACCATGCTGGAATTTGCCCCCACAGCCACCTCACAGCAGGCTCTCAAATCCACCAGTTCTTGCCCAGCCCTGAAATGGAGAATCACCCTGATAAATAGATGCAGTCTGTTAGCTCTGTTCACCAGGAAAGCAAAACCTCAAAGCGTGTCATAGGGTGATGAAAATCATCACTGAATGAGACACAAATAAGAATTGAGGAATGTAACACAACTACAAATGTAATTGTCCAGGGAACTGCTTGAACTGTAATGGGAAGCAGGTTGTCAGGTAAATGCTCTGAGCACACTGGAACACATGCTTGGTTTTGTTACACTATGATGCCCTGTAAACCTAACACCTTACTCTCCCCCTGCTGCCATCTCACCTAGTCATATTAAATAGCTTAGGTAGAAAAATGTGGCTTTGGGGCATATTTGTGTTATCTCTTTTTGGTTATTTTCATTCTCTTTCTCCACAAGGACCAGATAATAATGTGTGAGACTGTGTCTGAGAGGAAAGAAAAAGAGGAGTCTGTGTTGTATTCCCCCATTTTTCCTAAAAGGGGATGTCTGTGTGTGTTTAGCACCCCTAAAGTATGTATTTAGACCAAAGCAAGTAAAAGGGAAAGCTATAAACAGCTTCGGTTTCAAACATATGAAATGATAAACTGGAAGAAAAGAATGATTTGCCAAAAGATAATTAAGATATATAACCCTCTGTCAGGAAAAAAAAGATGAGTAGGATGTAGTAAAAATATCAGGAGCTGGTTCCAGTACAGTATTCTTTCTGTTCTCTCCTAATATGGGGACAAAGACTCCTTGAGAGAAACCAGCACCATATTCAAATTAAAAACAACAGCTGCCACCTTCTACAGCAGAGCCAATAAATGAGGAGCTGTGCAGGGACTTGTCCTGCTAACAATGTTCCAGTGGAAAACAGTAAATCTGATGGGCACTGGATCTGCACAATCCCCAAAGGGCAGCAGAGAGCCTGGTGCCAAAGCCTGAGGTGCTGGAGTGTGTCCAAACAAGGGCAATGACCCCGCTGGAGGCTCTAGAGCACAAGTCTGGTGAGAAGTGGCTGCTCTAAATAACACTGCTGTTAGTATGTCATCTTTAATTGTTGCCACTTTGGACTCCCTTAAGAAATGGAACTTAATCCCTCTCCCATTTGTAGCACTTCTCTTGGTGCTAATTTTCAGAGCTCCTGAATAATTTGACTGATGTTTAGCTGAAATTTTTGCTGCCTTAGCTTCAGGTCATCATTTTCTCTCCTATCACCATATGAAATGGATTATACTATCCCACAGGAAAGGAATTAGCATTGTAAGGGATATATACTAGGTTACCTTGAAGACAGTTAGAGCCTCTGGTTATGTCTCCTTGGAGAAATCTCTTCCCTAAATTATATAAATGTAGTTGCCTCTGCCTTTCTATTGCCCAAGTCTTTATTCCAGTGCCCTCTGAGACAGAACCTGTCCAACAAATGACATGGCTCATTATTGATCACCAGTGATTAACTTGGTTTGAATAGTACAAAAGAGTGTTAGTTTCCTCTCAAGAGTTTCACTTTCTCTAACTTAAACAGTCACATCCTTGAGCTTCAAAAGAAAGTTTGGGCTGCTTACACCATTTGAGAGACTAAACCATGTTCCTCAGCACCATATCTACTCATCTTTTCAACCCCTCCAGGGATGGTGACTCTACCACTGCCCTGGGCAGCCTGGGCCAGGCCTTGACAACCCTTTTGGGGAAGAAATTGTTCCTAATGCCCAACCTAAACCTCCCCTGATATAGCTTGAGGTTGTTTCCTCTCTGACACTCTGTGCATGCCTGGGTTTGGAAGGACTTTACTGCCAGTCAGTCACCTCTGGACGTTGTCCTGCTGCAGCCTCCTGGTGTGCAGCTCTGTGCCAGGCACACAAGGTCCAGTGACATGGAGAAACATTGCTGAAGGGCTGCACAGCTCATCTCAAGCTGGTGAACTCCAAAATGACCTTCTGACTCCACTCAGGGCCCCTCTGCAGGTGATGGGGAGAGGGTGGTGCCTCCCTTTGATGCTCTGGATCCCTCAGTGGTAGTAACCAATTCTGTCCACAGACTGGAGAGGAAATTCCTTCTAAAGACAGTTCTGGTGCCTACATCAAGTGCCTCAATCGAGTTGTTTGGATTTTGGCATGTGCGGGCAGCAGATGAGAGCTCTGGGCTGAACATGGAACAAGAAATGGAAAGGTGAGTGGGTTTCAGACACAGACTGCTGCCAAGAGAGGAGAGCAGGCTCTCAGAGGGATTAATTGTCATAGCTCCACTGAAGCCACTGGAGTGATGACAACTGCCTGAGAATGTGCCTCAGAGAGAACATCTCCAGTTATATGACCAGAATAAAAGATATGTGTAAGTGTGGTCTGTGCCAGACACTCACCCACAACTGGAAGCTTTCTCTTTAGACAGGTTCCTCCATAACTGTTCACTACAAGAGCCCTTAAAAGGCAAGCAGCTGCTCTTTGAGACTGGAGAAAGGAGGAGATAAAGCTCTTGCTATGAGTCCCTGCAGCAATTCCCACCTTCTTACAGCCAAAACTATCAGAAGAAAACAGAGCTGTAGGATTTCACAGGCTGTACATAGCTTCATCTACTGCCTGCCAGTCCCCCTGTCTACAACAAGGTGCAACAGTGGCCAACAGATTCACCTTCTGGCCAGCAGAAGGGTGCCATTTGTGCCAGTGCTGCTCCTCTGGCTCCAGACAGACATATGCTAAAACAAGGGCTGGGGAGATGAAAGGACAAAGTGATGAGGAGTGAAGCAGAATCTCCTGGGTCTTGTCCTCATTTTATTTATGCCATACCAAGACATACTAGACAACAAAGTTCTACTGACAGAAAAAAAAGGCATGTTTTTGTTGTCTTTGTGATTATATGTGTCAAGCAATGGGATGAGTTGTATACAAGGAATGTTCAATCCTCTCTGAAATACTCCATTTCCTTGCCTATGAACCAGACTGCAAGGTATTAATTTAAGGAAAAGAAATGTCATCCAACTTGTGTTTATTAAAACAAAAAAGTGTTCAGCATCTTGGGACTGTAATGAGAACAAGAGGTTTATTAGCAAGTCTATTTTCTACTCAACAGTCCAACTAGTTTCCTGCTGTGCTGTTTCCCTAATAGTGCTGTGGATTAAATGCAAAGTCTCCTCTACTAAATGAGGCTTCAGCCTGATGCTGGCAAAGGCCATGGATTTCAGTGAAGAGAACATTTCTGAAAGCCCCACAGAAGTTGTCTGAGCCCTTTGCTGCCCTCTGCTCCCCCTGGGGACTTCAGAGCCAGAAGCAAAGACACAGAGAAACAGTAAATCACTGGAGGCTGAACTGCAATTTTCTCAGTGTGTTTTGGAGACTGACACGGACAAAGTGGTGGTACAGCAGGATACAAGAGGCCAACAGCAGAAGTGCTGCAGCAAGTGCTATTAACTCCTTTCCTTCTGTTGCTGCTCTAGCTCTGCCAGGCTGTTCTGGCTTTTATCACACTCAATATTTCATTTGCTTCCAGAGACACTTGGATTCTGCTTCCCCTCCATCTCTCTTCTATTGCCTCTACACATCCACTGTTCCCTCTTGGTCTCTCTTGCTGCTGTTGTGCAGTTTTCCCCCCTCCATCTGCTGTTTGTTTGGGTTTTTTTCTCTCCCACTTCTGAGATGTGGCTTTAGTCTGTGGCATGTGTATTTTTAATTCAATGTAGAGTCACGCAATCCTTTTGGTTGGAGAAGATCTTTAAGATCATCAAGTTCAATCATTAACCTAACAAACACTGCCAGGTCACCACTAAACCATGCTCCATGCTCTGCCACCTTCTTTCTGTTCTCCCTTCACACAGCATCAGCTTTTGCCCAAAGCTGTGCAGAGAAGCCCTGCACACTCTGGTTCTCTTTTGTACACCCATGCTGTGTTGTGCTTTAGTTTCTCTGTTGGCTCTGTCAAATCTCACAGCCACAAATAGTCCCTGGTATCAGAACACCTACCAATAGAGAACATTTATGCCACAGAAATGACCTGAGGGCTGGAATCCCTCAGCTGTGAGGACAGGCTGAGAGAGGTGGGGTTGTTCAGGCTGGAAAAGGCTCCAGGGATTGCTTCTTGCAGCCTTTCAGAACTTAAAGGGTCTATCAGAAAAGATGGGGAGAGACCTTTTTAGCAAGACCTGTTGTGACAGGACAAGGAGTGATGGTTTGAAACTAAAAGAGGGAGATTTAGACTAGCTAGAAGGAAGAAATATTCATACTGAGAGTTGTGAGACACTGCCCCAGATTGCCCAGAGAGGTGGTAGATGGAACCATTCCAGGACAGGTTGTCTGGGGCTAAGAACAACCTGCTCTAGTTGCAGATGTCCCTGCTGACTGCAGGGGGGTTAGCAAGGAATTAACTCAGGCTAACCTCCTGGAATTGAGACATTGCTTCCCTTTCATCTCTGTGCCCATACTCCTTTTCATGCCCTGATCATACAGATCATCCTAAAACCTTTCCCTGTGACTGTGCACCAAGAGCAGGTATTAAAGCTGCTTTCTGTGATGGTCTTTAAATCCATCTCCAAACCACTGCTGACCAGCAGAGACTCTCTCATCCTACCAACATTAACTCTGCTGCTCTGCTCTAGCTAGATCCTTTGCTGCAGCTGTATTCTGAACCCCCACCTATGCTCCATCAGCACCAAACTCAGTGATCATACCAGAGAATAAAGGGTTTTATTCCCTTTTACCCCTGTTACAGCAATCTTTGCATGGCCAGGTAAACCTAGCACCCAACATTTGTATCATCACAAAGATGAAAGGCTTTTGCTCACAGCCAGGAGAAAAGACCTGCTGTTTGTTTGGGGTTTTTTTTTCTCTCCCACTTCTGAGATGTGGCTTTAGTCTGTGGCATGTGTATTCTTAATTCAATGTAGAGTCACACAATCCTTTTGGTTGGAGAAGATCTTTAAGATCATCAAGTTCAACCATTAACCTAACCTTGCCAGGTCACCACTAAACCATGTCCCTCAGCAGCACATCTACAGATCTTCTAGACCCTTCCAGGGATGGTGAGTCCAGCACTGCCCTTCACAACACTTTTGGGGAAGAAATTGTTCCTAATACCCAACCTAAACCTCCCCTGGCACAGCTTGAGGCTCTTTGCTCTTGTCCCATCACTTGTTCCTCAGGAGAAGAGCTGCAAGCTCCTTTGAAGGAGATTCCAAGCCACACAATGAAACTTCTATTAAAACAAATGTCATGGAGAAATCCTAAAGCAGCCTGTGAACTTGTGGTGACCAGCACTGGGTGCATAGAAACAGGACCATTAGGACCACTATAAGCTTCTGTGTTACTATTTCAGACATATTTGGGGGGAAATTTTGTTGCCTTTGAATTTCCTGGAAGGTTTGCCACTGCTTCCAGGAATCCTAGTGTCAGCCCAGCAAGAGCTGACCTAAATCTGGAGTAAGATGTAGAGAAAGAAACAGATCAGGGTTCTAATCTCAACTCCATCATGGATTTTCTTAGTTCTGATAAATCACTTAAGACTTTTAATACCTCTACTTCCCATTCTCAATCTGTGAGATAAGCATCAGCTCTTTTTCACAGGGCACTGCAAGGCTTTTTTTGTTCAATGTAAAATACAATGACACCTTCTGAAGGAAGATGGCTAGACAATGGAATGCATTTTCTTAGAGGAAAGCAGCTTGAAAAAGGCAAAAAAATATCTCTCTTTATGCCCACTTGAAAAAACAAAGTTTGCTTTAGCTGAAAATCTACTTTGCTTGCATCATGAATAATACAAAGAAAAGCTGAAGGACTAACTTTGAGATTATCTGCAGGGCTGGTTTGCCTAAAAACTTGCTCAGAATTTAGAGGGGAAAAATACTTCTAGGTGTCCATTTCTCTTGAGTGGTTTGAATCTAGTGGCTTGGAAAGCAAGAGTTCTTTTGAACCTCTTGGTTTGCCAGGGACAGCAGGACAGCTTTCACATATTTTAGAGAAAGGGGAGGAACTCAAAGTCATTTTCCTCATTAGGAATGTTGATGTGAGAATAAGAGCTGGTTTCCATGCAGTTATTTAACCTGGTGCCTATCAAACTATTAATCAGCTTAGAAAAGTTGATTAATCAATGTAGAGACTGTTGAGAGAAGGACACATAGGAACTTATAAATGATTTTGAGGCTAGAAGCTGGTATGAGTGATCAGGCAGTTCCAGGGATGGTGAAGATGAACCACATCTGTCTTCACAGCACTTTAAAAATGAGAGGAGCACAAGCTGTACTCACAGTCACCAAAAACACTAAGAGCTCACTGTAAATTCAATTTCTCTTGGGAAGTGTCACAACAACTTCTTGAAGCTCAAGTCCAAAATGACTGTCAGAAGGCCAAGTGGAGTAGAAGCCATTAAAACTAAGGCTCTGAATCCTTTGCCTGGGGCTTGGTATTTCCAGACTTGCATTACAAGCTGCACTGGTGCTGTGGAAATGTCCAAGGCCAGGCTGGATGGGGCTTTGGGCAACCTGCTCTAGTGGAAGATGTACCTGCCATGGCAGGGGGGTTGGAATTAGATGATCTTTAAGGTGTCTCCCAAACCATTCTCCAGTTCTATGGTCTGTTCTTCACACTATCACAATCACTAGAGGCACTGACTGCCATCCCTGCTTTAGAGAACAGGTTCTCTTGCTTCCATAGAATCATTTTGGTTGGGAAAGACCTTTAAGATCATCAAGTCCAAGCATTAACCAGCACTGCCAGGTCACCACTAAACCATGTGCCTCAGCACTACCTCTACACACATTCCAGGGATGGTGACTCCACCACTGCCCCAGACAGTGGAATTTACCTTCCTACCCTACAATGGGAGGAGTGTTTCTCCCTGTACAGGGCACTGCAGCTGGAATCCCTCTGCACAGCAGTACTGAGGCTGCTATCTGGCATAGGCAGTCCTGCAGCATCACATCCAACCTGTCAGAGCTCCTTTTCAATCTCATTATTCCAGGGGCTGGCACACAACCAACTCCTCTCCGATGGTTCAGCAGCATGAGCTCCCCTGGGCTGCACTTTGTTTTCAGATGTCTCTCTCCAGCCTTACACAACACAGAGCTCTGACACAAAGCCTGTGCAGAAAGCAGGATTTCTCTGCCTGCTAGACACAAACCAGTGGAATGCATGTCTGAGTCTGGAAGCCTGCACAGTGTTGGGCTGCCTGGTCTTGTAAGCATCTCTGCTGGCTCTGACAGTCCTGTCAGGCACAGTCTGAAAATCCCTTGTGGTCTCCTGTGGCCCCTGGTGCCATAACTGTGCCCACAGCAGAGGGAGCATTAAACTCATTGCCCACGGGAAAGGGTGGGGAGTGATACCCATGTNGACAGTCCTGTACCTTGGGATGCTGAACAACTCAGGATATGGTCCTTCTACAGAGGGAAAATCCTGTCTGGAAATACAGGCTTCTGCTTTCTCTCTCCCTGTGTTGAACAGTAAGTAAATATGCAGCAGGTCAAAGCAGCTGGAGATGTTTTTCAATGTGGTTTTCCCTCTGCTTTCATAGAATCACAGAATGGTTTGGGTTGGAAAAGACCTTTCAAGGTCATCTAATCCAATCCCCCTGTACTCAAGCAGGGACATCTCCAACTAGATCAGGTTGCTCAGAGCCCCAGACAACCTGACCTGGAATGGTTGCAGGGATAGAGCATCAACCACCTCTCTAGGCAACCTGGGGCAGGGTCTCACCACCCTCAGTGTAAACAATTTCTTCCTTCTGTCTAGTCTAAATCTCTCTCTTTTAGTTTCAAACCATCACCTCTTGTCCTGTCACAACAAGTAAGTAGCAAAGCACTGTAAAGTAAGTAACTTCACAGAAGTAACAAGTTTCCAATCTTCCAAAAAAGAAATAAAAAGAAAAGTAAAAAGCATAACAAATTGAAATTCATGCAGTGTTTTCCTGCCTTGCTAGAAGCTTATGGAAGATTCCTGTAAATGACATGTTAGCATTCCACTCTTGATAAGAAACACATTTTGTTCTTGACATGCAGTAGGCAGTCCTACTTTCCATGAGGATCTTAGATGTGAAAGGCCTGAGAATGATAAAGTAATGGAGAGGTTATGTATCTCCCTAGCAGAGGATGCTTTGGGCTTTCTGACATGCTGAAGACAAATGTAAAATATAAATGCAGAACTTAAAAGGATGTTTCCCTCCTTTATCAGATCCTCTACTAGGTTTCAGGTCTTGAATGGTCACAGTGTGGTGCATCTTCATCTTGGTTTGATGTCAGTTTGATAAGAGATGGATTTAAATACCAAACCTGAGACTAGACATTAAGTTTCCTAGATTTCTAAGAGTTGAAAAACTTGACCTGGATTTTCTGAAGAGAACCTCAGAGGGGCTCTTAGTCTGAAAAATCAAGATAAGAGAGACCAAAAGAATGACCTGAGGGCTAGGACTCCTAATTACAACCCCCTAATCGATTGTATCCACAGCCTTAGGCAAACTCCTTCAGCACTTGGCAGAGTCTGACAGTTCAGGAGGAGGAAGGAACAATGAGCAACAGTGCAGAGGCTTTTTGATGTGCATTATAACTTGCCATTTCTTGTAGATCAAATAGTTACCAAGCACTGATGGATTGGTTGAGTTTAAAGTACTACAGAAATCTCAACATCCACTCTAAATCCCCTGCAGTCCATTGTCTTCCTGAGCTGTATCCTTAAGCAGCATGCTCCAGAGCAGAACTTTTGTGGTTGCTATTAAACAAGACATTCAACAAGAAAAAGCATGCCAAATGAAAAGGGGTACAAAAAAAAACCCACCAAAACCATACCAAAGCACACTCTCAGCATCACTAAGCCCAGTCAAATTGCTAAAGACCTTCCAGAAGCAGTCAAAAGTAAATCTGTGCTTTGAAACAAGAAGAAAATTGTTTGTTTAACCAGTTATTGATCCAGTCTCTTTAAACTAATTCCTTAAACTATTTATCCTGATCCTGGGGGAAATAAACATAAAAGAAATAGTATCTGGATGACATCCTTAAACATACTCCTCCCCATTCCAGTCCTTGGGAAAGGTTGGCATTGCAGCCACGTTCCTCTTCTCTCCCTTCCTCTCTGTGTCCTGGAGTGAGCCCCAGCCCAGCTCCTCAGCTCCAACTCCAACACTGCTGAGCAGCAAATCAGCCTCAGCCTCTGCATTTATTCCCTTTGTAACCAACTACACTTGCTGCATAATTTATGTCTTAAACATCCTTAAAAGTAGACAACTGGTGCTGAGCAATCAAGCTGCACTTGCTTGTATTTTGTAACATTTTTAGTGGAACAAGAGATCGAGAGGAATGCAAATAATTCTGACAAGTTTTCCTCTGCTGTGGGTTACTGCTAAAGGCACTGAGACACTGCAGCACTGGCACACTGAGGCATTCTGGAGAACACAGCTGTGCCCAGTACAGTAACACCACCAGCCCTGGCATCTCTGTTAGCACCAGGAAGCTCCAAGAAAGCACCACAGTGCCAAGAAGGCCAATGGTCTCCTGGGGTGCATTCAGAAGAGTGTGAGCAGCAGGTTGAGGGAGGTTCTCCTTCCCCTCTACTCTGCCCTAGTCAGGCCATATCTGGAGTCCAGTTCTGGGCTCCCTAGTTCATGAGAGATAAGGAAGAGGCCACAAAGATGCTGAGAGGCCTGGAGCATCTCTCTCTGTACTGGTCCATGGGGTTATTCCTCCCCAGGTGCAGGACTCTGCACTTTCTACATGAACCTATTTTTTATGGCTGTCATCTACAAGCCAGTCCAGCTGCAGATCTCAGAAATCACCTGTTCACAGATGCTTCATTATTACATCCTGGGAAGAAATCAGCAAGAACTTTACAAAATACCACAGCTAGAAGCTGCCCTTGCCTGTCAGACTGATGATAAGGGGAGACCTAGAAAGTTCAAATGCAAAAAAAGAAACTGGCTTCAGAGACTCACCAGCTTGCTCTGTCCTGTAGTACATCCAGAGGCAACAAACCATGTCAAGCAGGCAAGAGGAGTTCAAAGTGTGCAGGAGCTGCAGAAGAAAATCAATACAGACAAACCTGTGTTAAGTAGCCACCTGAGAGATTAGCAAAGATCAGTACCTTAATGAAGAGAATCTACTGAGAAACAGAGGAATGAATTGTATTTATCATGCTTCAGACTGTCTTTTGAGGCAGAGCTTGCCTGGCAGAGGAGCTGTGTTGCCATAGCTCTCCCCACTGCCTTCATGCTCTCTGAAACATCAAGTAGCTGCACTGATAAATTCTTCAACAGAGCTAGGTTGGGCAGTTAGCTTTGTAAAAGTAAATGCATGTAACCTGGTGCAAAGCAGAAGAAAATATTGAACAGTCCATGACAGGGCAAGAAAACCACCTCAGAGTGTGATGCAAAAGCTATGAGAGCAGGTTGTGTTGACTGCAACTAAACTGAAGAGATGATGCAAGGAATTTCTGCAGCTCGGGCAAACCATCAAGCTCATGGTGTGTTTGTGCAGAGCAGAGGGTTGGAAGAGAGACCTCTAAGATCATCAAGTCCAACTGCTAACCAGCACTGCCAGGTCACCACTAAACCATGTCCCTCAGCAAAACATATACACATCTTTTAAACCTCTCCAGGGATGGTGACTCCATCACTGCCCTGGGCAGCCTGGGCCAGGCCTTGACAACACTTTTGGGGAAGAAACTGTTCCTAATGCCCAAACTAAACCTCCCCTGGCACAACTTGAGAACACTTCCTCTTGTCCTATTGCTTGTTCCTTGGGAGAAGAGACCAACCCCCACTTCACTCCAACCTCCTCTCAGGCAGTTCATTGTAGAGAGTGATCCCATCAGCACCCACACTAGTGAGTCCAAAGCAAATTCAGGTAGAGCTACAACTTTGCCTTCCCTGTAAACACATCTTGCTACTTGATGCAAAACCCTCTCAGCCCACAACTCTCTCACCACTGAGCAGCAACAGCCCAAGATGAATGATCATCTCTGGGTTGGTGTCCTTTGTCATCCTGATATGTGCTCGCAGGGAAGAGTCATCCTGGGCATGCAGGAGGCTCTTTGGGAGCACCCCCTCCCTGCCATAGCTCACCCTGAGCTGGAATGAGCCATCCCTTACCCAGTCCCTTCATCAATTCCCTTTTTTTGCCAGCATTAAGAGGATCAGATTGGCATTTTCAGCACGAATCTGCCAAGATGAACTTGAATGACACCTGCATCTGTCTTCTGCACATCACCATGAATCTTCCTTCACTGCTTCCAGGGTTGTTAATCCTTCTCCTCTGGGATTGCACCAGGAGCATGGTCCTTTCTTCCTGAGGATAACCAGACTGTCAAAGAGGATTCTAGAAAGGACAGAACAGTTCCTTTAATTTTCCTTAGTTCTTTATAATTAGATATTCAGTCCCATCAGAGCAGAAGGAGGACAGATGAGAGTTCAAGGACAATCCTGGCATTGTTTTAATGGCATTCATTAGGTGATAGTTAATCAGAAGCTTATTTCAGAATGTACAATTAAGAGGAACCCTAAAGATAACCTAGCAAACATCAAAGGGTATAACCAGAGAGGGTAGAAGGGAGAAAGAAGTATTCACTTGCAGTAAACTGCTAATAGAGAACTCTTCAGTCAACCAAAAATGTGAGACCCACAGTGCATAAGGGAGTGCCACAGGAAAAACATCAGAGGGCCAAAGGCTGACAAAAGGATCAGTTCCCTTCAGTGTCCCTTCAGTCATAACACTGGTATCTCACTAGCAACACAATCCCACAGGAGTTACACTGGAGGATATCAAACCAGGCATGTATGTAAATCATTGCAATGCCTCAAAAGATCTAGACATGAGTACAGCACAGTACAGAATCCCAGAATCCTAGCATGATGGGGGTTGGAAAGGACCTCTGGGGATCATCCAATCCAACCCCTCTGCTAAAGCAGGGTGATCCAAAACAGGTTGCCTACAATCACCTCCAGGTGCCTTTGGAATCTCTCCAGAGAAGGAGACTCCACAACCTTTGTGGGCAGCCTGGGCCAGGGCTCCATAAACCTCATGGCAAAGAAGCTTCTCATCCTGTGCAGATGAAACCTCCTGGGTTCCAGTCTGTGCCCATTGCCCCTTGTCCTGTCACTGGCACCACTGAGAAGAGTCTGGCCCCATCCTCTTGCCCCCAGCCTTTAGCTCTTGCTCAGCATTGAGCAGATCCCCTCTAGGTCTGCTCTTCTCCGAGCTAACCAGCCCCAGGGCTCTCAGCTTTTCCTCCTCCCAGTGATGCACTGACAAGAGTCTGGCCCCATCCTCTTGACACCCCTCTTTGGATATGGATAATCACTGAGAAGATCCCCTCTCAGTCTTCTCCAATAGCCAGCACATCAGTGGAATGCATCTTCTGGTTGCCTTTGGCACAAGAAGGGAAGACAGGAGGTATTTGCTCTATGCTCCATCTACAATGCATATACAAATCCTAATGCAATGCAGCCATTTCTGCCAAACACAGAACACAAAACAACTGTTTTCTTCAACATGAGGTTAGGGAAAGCACTGGGGACTTGCAGTTTAACTACATAAGACACCAAAACTAGATCTATCAAACAGCTATGGCTACAGAAAGTGAAAGACCATCATTTACCAGCTCACCTGAAAAACAATTTTTAGCAGTCTAGGGCTGCTAGCAGCAAAGTGTCATGCTGCTTTATTGGTAAGTCACAAGAGAGAATCTTCAGCTGAAGCATCAATGCCAGGCAATGATTTCTACACAATCCTCTGCTCACAGCCTTGGAAAATTGCCTGGGTGTCCCAGCAGAATCCAACAGGATAAAGAGAGAGTGATTCAAGTAATGAGTAATAACAAGGCCTGGAAAAGACTTACAGACAAACGTGGTATTTGCAGTAATTAATAAATCTGACAAGAGAGAAAGGAGCTGATAGTGAAGTAACACAACCAGGTTACAGTTCAGGTCTGATACAGTTTAATGTTTCCACTCCTGATTTGGAAGTTGTGAACTTCAGTTTTTAATTTCTTTTAAAGCTGAACCACCCCAACAGTCAGCTCTGGCTTCACCTTTTCATTGGACTAGAGGTGAGCAGGATCTGGGGTTAGAATTAATGGACTGAACCTACCACAACTCTAAACAATGGTCTGACAACATTCACCTGCTCTAAGATATTCATTGCAGGGTGAACTTAGATTGAATCCTCCAACAAGAAACTTCACTTATTCTGAGAAAACTTCTCTCCAAGCAGCAAAAAATAGGAGTAGTCTGAGACCAGTTTTCCATTGTCATTGTCAGGGCAGTTTCAGAAGACTCATGTTCAAGAGCGGCCCTTACTAATCCCTGCAGGATCTGTAAGCAGATTGTGGGAGAATGAAACCAGGAGTGGTCATGAGGACCATTCCTCAATTCTGTTGTTGCAATTCACCCAGAAACTTCAACCAGCACAAAGCCATTCCTGGGACAGACAGCACAGGACAGGTTTAGTGGCATGGGGGTGATACGTTGACAGTTGGATTTGATGATCTTAGAGGTCTTTTCCAACCATAATGATTCTGTGACACTACAGCAGGGGTGGAAGATGCACTCAACACACTGGTAGCTGTGGTGGAGAATAGCCCATGGCTTGGGCCTGGCTCATCCATGCAGTTGAAGATGCTGAGGCCATGCAAAACCAGCAGCTGGGACACTGTGTACATCACCATGGCTCTGGGTGGCACACAGGAGAGGATAGCACCAGGCACTCTCCTGTCCTCTGTGTGTAACTACACTATCAGGCCACAATTCCCTCTCTGGCTTTATCCAGATGACAGAAGGTGAAAGCTTGCTATTCCCAGCCACAATCCTTTATCCCATTCCTTTGGTCTCCATGGAAACAAGCCATGTTTTTACAGCTGCACAGGGAGGTCAGGAGGTCTGCAGAAGCTTCTGGGAGTCAGTGGCACAGAACAGAGTAAATGCTACAACTAGAAAAGTGCAATTTCTCTGCAAAGAGGAATGAAGCAAGTGGCAGGAGTGTTAAAAGGCACTAAATGTGAGAGACCTGAACTTAATACCACTTCAATTATTTAACAAGAATGTCTGGCCTATGTATTTGGATGAGTGTGATCAAACCTCAAGACTGCTGAGGTCATCTCATCACTGCTTACAGACAGTGCTGGCATATTGTATCTCTGCACCCACTGGGCACCTTCCAATTGCTTTTTATCAGCCTTCTCCAGAAAAGACAAACAAGGAGAAGAGAAAACAAAGCCAGATGCTCACTGCTGAGCTTGATCCTACAGAAATCAACATCATCAGGTGAGTCCAGGCCTGGCTCTAAACAAGTAAATACAGATGACAGTAATAATAGAGGAATATGGGTAGTAAATGCACTCCACACGAGCCTGTGTCTGGAGTCAGGAGAGTTTTGCTAGGGACCAGAGCCAGATGGTGTGATTAGCTCAGTACCATCAAACTCTCCTGAGGAAACAGCCTCAAGCTGTGCCAGGGGAGGTTCAAGTTAGATATTAGGGAAAATTTCTTCACTGGAAGAGTATTTAAGCACTGGCACAGGCTGCCCAGGGCAGTGGTAGAGTCACAATCTCTGACAGTGTTCAAAAGCTGAGGAGATGTGGTGCTGAGGGACATGGTTTAGTGGTGACCTGGCAGTGTTAGGTTAATGGTTGGTCTCGATGATCTTAGAGGTCTTTTCCAACCTCACTGATTTCTACGATTCTATGTGTGCATGATCAAAGGACATCACCCCTATGGGAAAGTCCTGCAGAGTTTAGTAAGAAATACAGACCTACTGACCATTTTTAAATCATGCTGGAGAGTCCTGTGCCAGATGAGATTTACAGCAGCTTTGCACTGTGTCCCTCTCCCACCACGCTGTGCTCCGTGCTCTGGAGGGAGGGAAGCCAACCAGCCTGCAACAAAAATATGCCCAGAGGCAGCACATCCATAGTGCCATACTGAAAAGAACGAACAAAGGAAGAAATGGGAACTAATTAGTACTGTAATGTGTCTGAGGCTAGATTTAGTGTCATTCAACAACCACAGGCAGCAGAGGAATGAAGAAAAATGGAGCCAATTTGTGGCTCGGTATTTATTAGCATTTAGATAATATGTCCCATCCATCATACACAAGGAATGTTTCAAAAGGACCAGTGCTCAGGCATCCTGAATGCCCAGAATCCCTTGTAAATCACCTTCCTTGGATCTTGCTGAGAATAAAATACATTCATCTGGATGCAACTACTGGGGGAAAGGCATTTTTGCCTTGTGATGGAAATAAAGACTGATGATACAACAGAGCCACAAGCTAAGAGGCTGCAGATGAAGACAGAAGGAATCCACTCTTGCCCACTGATGTACATCTGTGATTTACAGGATGCCAAGCACAGCCATGGGATTATGGGAAGAAAATCCCTCTTGACATTAACAGAGACAATTTGAAAGCACCTAAAAATCTTCAGCCAAGTTGGTGGCTCCATTACCCAGGTGTTATTGAGCAGGGCAGACAAAGGGGACCCTGAGACCGCACAAAAGAGCTTGTGGAGGCTCCACAAAGGAAAACATTAAACACAACAGTAAAAAAGTTTGATTCCTCTCTTCATGTAACAAGCAACAAGACAAGAGGAAATGGCCTCCAGTTGTGTCAGGGGAGTTTTAAGTAGGATATTAGGAAAAATGTCTTCCCCAAAGGTTGTTAAGCCCTGGCACAGGCTGCCCAGGGCAGTGGTGGAGTCACCATCCCCGGAGGGATTGAAAAGATGTGGAGATGTGTTGCTGAGGGTCATGCTTAAATGGTGACCTGCAAGTGTTAGGTTAATGGTTGGACTCCATTACCTTAAAAGTAGTTTCCAACCTAAACAATTCTATGACTTTATGATTTCTCCAGAAAATAAGTAACCATGGACAGCACTAGGTTTAGAGAGGTGTGAACAACATTTCCAGATGTTACAGCCACCCACTCCTGCCAGCAATCCAGACAAGCAGCCTGGAATGAGCTTTGTATGTGCTCTTTTAAGCACAATTTGCCTTCTACAGGGTCACTGCTGAGCAAAGAATGGATTCTTACCATCATCTACTGCTCAGTGCAGAGGAGGAGACAGTGGCAGAGGTTCATGGCTTCACTGCAGTCCTGGAAAGCATGTTGTTTTTCAAGTTTATTCCCCAGGCATTCCAAGAGCAGGCTCCCAGAAATCTCATCAGTTTCTGACTCAATAAAACTCTAAGTTAAGTGGCTGAAATTGAAGATAGAGAAAATTAAACATACATTTAGGCACTCTGACAAATCAAGGCCTATAAAAATTAAACACTAAATGAATCTTTGCATGTAGATTTCTGCTTTGCTAAAGTTTTAATGAGTTTTGACCTTTCATCTCATTTCAGCATGGGAGACACATTTTAAAATCTTACATAATTTCAAAGAAAAACAATTTCTTGTCTACTTACAGTGAAGACAATAAATTGTTCTGGATTCTGAGTGGTTGTTAGCTTGAAAACAGTCAGGCTGTTCAGTATTTGACCAGCTGTTAACTAAAAGCAAACAAAAGAAAACAAAACAACTCATTTCATAATGGGCATCTATCTGTAACAATTACAAATCATTAATGCTGGTTAATTTATTAATGTAACAGTGACACTGGACTTGGTATTCCTAGACAGATGATTAATGTCTCAAGTCATTTGGGGTTTTATTTGCTTATTTTGACAGCACAGCCAAGTTAGATGATCCATTTCTGAGTAAAATGGCAATTCCTGAGCTGTTACCAGTGAATACAAAGACCCAATAATGGTGACAGAAAAATTAACTCACAAAAAGTTATTGACAAAGAGATGAGCTTCAAACTCTCCAGTGGCTCAGGACTATAATGAGGAAGGAGGTCTAGTAAATAAGAACATTTTAATTCAGGAACAATGACATGCAATTAATATCAGTGCTCACACCACCACACAGCCTAAAAACAATTAGGACGTGCAGAATGTGCAGTGATGTTTACTGTGATTTCTGTGCCAGCAACTACTGGGGATAAAGTATACTTAAAATAGCAGGAAATTGCAGTTCTATAGAACTGACTCTTTAAAGTTCAGTGCCTCCCTTTTCTCTCCCCACCACACACTCAGATGAATACAACTGAAAGGCAGGAATTGAGCCATGGTGCTTCGTATCCTCACGGGTTTCATTCCTTTGCACATCCATCCCATAAATCACCTCACATCTTCAGTTCTTTAAAAGGGTCTGAAATGTCAGAACTGTATCTAAGGTAAACACTTCTGCATTCCTAGGTCCAAATCAGCTACATCTTTCCACAACATGGAAGAGGCAGAAATTAACCCAGAGCCTAACAAGGCGATCAGCTCACGCCTTCTTCCACCCTGGGTCTGACAACCCCCATCCACCCAACTCCCCTCTCCACCACCCCACAGCCCAGGGCTCAGCCACACAATGGCAGCTTCACACAATTTCATCCCTGAGAGAGTTGTCAAACCCTGGCACAGGCTGCCCAGGGCAGTGGTGGAGTCACCATCCCTGCAAGTGTTCAAAAAACATGTAGATGTGGTGCTGTGGGACATGGTTTAGTGATGACCTGGCAGTGTTAATGGTTGGATTTGATCTTACAGGTCTTTTCCAACCTAAACGGTTCTGTGATTCTTCCTGCCTTACCCTTTGTTTTTGCTCTTTCTGAATATGTTTCTGCATTGTTGCTGCTTCTGGCTCAGTGTCTGCCTCCTGCTAACATTTCTCCTTCAGTGATGACACAGCCTTCATGTCTGCACCTGAGGCTCTGCAGTTTCTCCACCTGCCCCTGGTTCTGCTCTGGCAGCCACCCACACTGCTCCAAGCGAGGAACGTGTGTCTTGGTGTGACAAGTCCTACAAGGTGGGTGAGAAGCAAGGAGGAGGGAAAAGAAAGAAAGAAAAGAATAAGAAAATAAAAAAAAAAAAGAAGAGTCTAGCCCCATCCTCTTGCCATCACCCCTTAGCTGTTGCTCAGCATTGAGCAGATCCCCTCTGGGGCTGCTCTTTTCCAGGCTAAGCAGACTCAGGGCTCTCAGCCTTTCCTCCACCCAGAGATGCTTCAGTCCCCTCAGCATCTTGGTAGCCTCTGCTGGACTCTCTCCAGTAGTTCCCTGTCTCTCTTGAACTGGAGAGTCCAGAACTGGACACAAGAGGGCAGAGTAGAGGAGAACTTCCCTTGACCTGCTGCTCACCGTCCCAGTGTACCCTGTCCTGTGTACCTGCTGCACTGCTGGTTCATAATCTGCATCTTGCTTCTATTTCTACTCAATGGGAGTTACAGATCATTATTTCAAGGAAGGTTCATGGTCCTTCCTGAATTACTGCATTTTTCCTGGTGCACATGTAAAAGTGCACCTCAGAGGAATGAGGCTGTGAAAGGAAAAGAGCATGAAAGGCTCCATGAGGGAATGCAGGAGCCATTCAAGGTCTTCTCAAAATTAACAGCATTTTTATGGAGATGTAGTTGCCTGCCTTTCTGCTGATCCTTTCAATAGGAAGCTGCAGTAACTTGACTTAAAATTAAATGAAGCTACTTACACCCATAAAGTTAACCAACCACTTAATTAGTTCCCTAGTCATTCTCTTTGTGTAAAATGAAGAGGGGGAGGCATTCATGTTCATTTGCCTCACATTTAAAAGCTCTTTTTTTTTTATTAAAAAAGAAGGATTGAAACTTTTCTGTATCTATTCACAGAGAAGAGATGTGGTGTCTCTGTATGGAACCTGCTGTCCTCAAAAAGAAATGTAATGTTCATCAAAATCACACCCTATTTTAAAATGCCTCTCTGAGCATCTCCTTTCTCAGCTAACAGCTGCTTGCACCGTGGGTAGACAGAGCATACTCTTCCACCTCAGCACATTCCTTCCAGTGATGAAGTGACAAAATAACAAGAGAGGCATCAAGGGGAAAATGGAGGAAGACAACTCCTGTGCAGGGCCTGGCTGAAGTGGAAATCCATTGTCTTACATGATTTGTTGAGAGAAGGCATCCCTTCCAATCCACAGCTCTTCCTTTCCTTGGCCCTTGTAATACAGCTCAGAGCTAAAAAGAGTAGTCTCCCTTTCCCAAGCACACCATCCCAAGGCTGGTCACCTAGAGCATGCCTACATTCCCCAGACCTGTGAAATCTCTCAGGCTGGCTTCACTCTTTACTGGTTTTCCAGACTGCATCATCTTGAGAAATAACCATAGCTGAGAACTGCTGCCTGGGCATGTTTACCTTCCTTCATCATCCTGCTGCACTCTTGTATCTCCACTGGATCATGGGAGCTTGCAAACACATAGATGGCCAGTACAAGAGGACAATCACTGCCCTAGCCCTGTTTGCCTTGGCCTTGGGCACACTGCTGGCTCATCTTCAGCTGCTGTCGACCAGCATCCCAGCCATTCTGCCCTAAGCCTGGAGCATTGCACGGGGTTCTTAGGACCCAGGTGGAGGATCCAGCACTTGACCTTGTTAAACTTCATCCCATTGATCTCAGCCCATCAATCCAGCTTGTCCTGTAGAGCCTCCCTATCAAGCAAATCAACACTCCTACCCAACTTGGTGTTGTCTACAAACTTACCAAGGGTGGACTCAATCCTCTTGACCAGATCATCACGAACGAGTTAGGTTGAAATTGGGTTATAGGTATGGCTACAGCATGAAATGAGGATAAGATTTGGTAGCAACACTTACCCTGTAATTCAGATTAAATGCTACTGGTGTTCTCATGTGCATTGTGGCTGCAGGCAAGCAGCGCTCGGTCCGTGTCAGGCCACGGCAGAGTGTAGCAGAGCAGCAGAGGCATTTCACATGCCTGGAAGAGGAAACCTTTAATTACAAATCAAATCAAAAGTCACCTCTCCACTTTTGACTATTTTAGTTCTGCAAGAAGAATGTATGAGAGAAGTTTAACCCACCTTTTGTGTCATGCCTTGTGCTAGCTCCAGATAATAGTGCGGTGCCGCATCCTGCCGTTGCCGTGGCTCCGTGTGGTGGCAGAGGCAGTCAGGCAGAGGCTGATGCAGTCGTTTGTGTCTCTTCTCTGATAAGATCTGACAACACTAATGAGATCCAGGAACCACTAGGCATGGTGAAAGATCAGAAATGGTCTCCTTTGACTCTTGAATCCTGACAGGAAAAAGTAGGGAGAGTGCTCTATCAGAATGGGAGGAGGAAAGAGGGAAAAAATAAAGCTAATTGCAATCAGCAGCCAATTTGAAACACTTCTCTTGGATGGAATCATCAACACTGTGATGCACCTCTCACATAGTGCCTGGTAAACACTGATACTCTGTTATTAACATAGTGCCACTAATGCTTGTTAACATTCCTTTAGAGGCCAGGAGAACCCTCCCTGTGGTAGTAATCTCCCCCTCTATCTGCACCTTCTTCTCTTCCTTTCTTTTGCTTCTGTGGTCAGACAGGAATCAGTGAGAGTTTCTTGCTAACTCCTTTTGACATCTCTGATAAGGTTATCTGAGATCTGAGTGGTACATCCCAAACTTCAATTCAAAAGCAGAAAAACACTAATGGGCTCCTGTGAGCAGTGGAGATTCTGCCCCTTTTAACGCTTTGAAGTTTCCTGCCGTGGATTGAGCCAGTTTGGTCTTCTGACATGGAAAAGCTGTCAGTTATCTCAGTCAGTGCCCTAAGAAAGGCATTTCATAAGCCATATGACCCAACCAGTCAAGACACGGAGCAGGGAAAAGCAGGGAAAGGCAACAAGTGGCTTAGATGTGCTTGGTGTTATTAGAGGTAAGGGATGGGAGCAGACATGCTCTCAGACATCAGCTGGTCCCTCTCGCCTACTCTTCACCTTCACCTGAAAGGGAAGGTACCAACAAAGGGAAACTTCAGCAAGAGTTTAATCAAAGCTTCAGACAAAAAGCTGGAAGTCTGGAAAACTTTAAGGTCTGTTGTCTGACAGTGGTAGCATTCATTACACTATATGCTGGACTCATTATCAGGCTCAAATGCAGGGCCTGTTTCTATTAAGTGCAGAGCTGGGAAGAGAAGGAGTCCTCATGACTCTACCATAAATCAGATGTCCTTGCTTGCCACTTGCTTTGGTACTCCCCATACGTGGTCCTTCCTTACATGTACACATGTTGCTTCTACTTATATTTGGCTCTTGGCACAGAAAGGACACAGTCCCCACCTCCCAGACATGACTGTCAAAGCAAAGGCAAAGATGCTTCTGATGGAGTATCTGTAAGGATGAAAGGGAGATGGTTGGTTTTCTCAAGCTAGTGTTGAAGCAGCAGAAAAGAAGAAAATCCTTGGAAGTGAAGTTGCTTTGACTTCTCAGCTGCTCCTCACAATGCTTGTGCTCTACACCCTTCTCATCACCTTTGCTGCCCTTTTCTTGACACACTCCAGAACTTCAATGTCCTTCTTGGAGTGAGAGACACAAAACTGAACCCAGGATTCTAGGTGTGGCCTCACCAGTGCCCAGCCCAGGAGAACAATTCCTGCCCTAGTCCTGCTGCCACACTAGTGCTGATCCAAGCCAGGATGCTGTTGGTGTTCTTGGCCACCTGGACACACTGCTGGCTCATCTTCAGTCACTGTCAACCAGCACCCCCAAGGCCTTTTCCTCCAGCAGCTTTCCAGCCACGCTGCCCCAAGCCTGGAGCATTCATTGGGTTGTTGTGACCCAAATGCAGAACCCAGTACTTGGCCTTTACATGAGGCAGACTTGCTAGTAAATAGAAGAAAGTCCTACCTCTTCTGCTAGACTGGTGGAAATCTGTAGGAGAGGCTGTATCCTGTTAGTTCTGCACTTTGATATTCCCTGCAGCCTTCTTCTGTGTGAGCAGCTCACCCTGACAGAAAAACTGAGTGGAAAGCAATTGCCACATTCAGTTTGTGTGCTCTATTAAAGAAAGTAAATTAATGATAGATAAAGCTGGCAACAAAATCTAACCTCAAGCAGCAGTCCTCTGGAAAAAGATGTGATCATATAATTAAGGAGTATATCATCATGTAAATGGGCAAAGGGGCTAATTACATTCAGAAAATCAACCTCCATTCTATTTTCTGATTGCAGAGTCCTTCAATTTGGAGCCTTTATAATATTAGTTTAGTGTAACATTGGGTGTACAATAAAGAGCTTTCTTATTAGCTGTGGCTTGTCTGTTCTCTCACTTGCATACCTGCCTGGATTGAGTCACAGCACAATGAGTCTCCTGCCTCCTGAAGTCATGTAATTATCTCAGGATCTTAAATTAAAAAAGAGGACTCTTGTAAGCCTCTCTGTTCTGACAAATCCAGTGTAACCAGGGTGTTTGTGCCTATGGAGAGCCTGAAACAATAGTTTTGAGAGATATCAAATGTTGTGTGTAGCCTAATAGAAAACTAATTATTCCAGCAACTCTATCAACACCATCCCACCAGGGAACTCTGCCACCCCAGTGGATCTTTATGGGAGTGAGTACTCACAGAACTCTTGCTCATGACCCTAACTTACTACTTCTGTTTCTTCTAAAGATAAATCTCCTTGATCTTTTTTGGGAGAATAAATGAACTGAGTGCTCAGAAGCACTTAGGTCCCTGCCAGAAGCCCCTGGGCAGCTCTGCCGAGTCTGGATTTCCAGACGCCATCTGCTGATCTACGCACTGCTCCTTTGGTCTTTGCCTCGTGCTCTGGGGAGATGAAGGGGCTGAGAAACTACTTGAACTCCTGCATCTGAAGTGTGCCAATTTGCAAATGAGGACAGAACTAATTGCAGTGTGCTCTGATAGCACCCACCTTCAGGATAGTCTTGAAGAGTGTCAGAAGTAGACAGCAGCACCGAGAGCAAGGAGCTACAGAGAGACAGGCTGTGGATCAGAGATGTGAGGTTATTTTTAAGCCATCTCTCACATATAGGCAGTTCATGTTTATGGAATATGGCACAAGAGATATCTTAAAACCAAAGCATCTCTCCAGCTATGCACATCCAGGACAAACCTGAGGTGAATGATACCATTTAACTTCCTTCCAGAGCCATTTTAGTGGCAATCAGAGGAAACATTTCCTAGAAAAACAGTTCATATCAAATTTATAAGCCTCCCCATGGCAAGGAAACATCCATTTCCCCTTCTACCTGTCATTCTTCTTCATTTATTGAATCAATAAGGCATGAAATTTGACAGGCTTTAAGTAAAGAATGAGCTGCTCCTATCAAAGACAGCCTGGATGGAGAGAAAAAAAAATCAAACTGGTAGAATTGAAATTCAGTTAATAGGAGTAAAAATAAATAGAATCTAAATGTAAATGAACATTACATCACCACTGGCATTTAAGCTCATTTTCAAATACAGAATTAGAAACACATTTAACTTGCTGCAATTTGCTGTGTTCATACAGATTGAGCTGCTTTGGGGGGGACACAGGTCTGAACATTTGCTCCTCAACCAAGCCACAGCTGGAGGAGACTCTTCCTGGACAAGAAAGGAGGAGAAGGCAAACGGAGAGGGGGCAAGTCCCTGCTTTCTAGTTCAAAAGGATAGCTATGAGGTGAGGAGGAATATGATTAAGTTCCTGCTTCCCTATCCTTCACAACACAGCAGCCAGGTGTCTGAGTTAGCTTGACCCTTCTGGATGGCATCTGAAGTTACCTACAAGTTGCAACTTCTACCTTTCATGTCTTTTAATACAGATCCTCCAGCAGCTCAGATGAGAGAGGCCTATCACTGCCATCATTTACATCATGAAGTCCTAGATGTCCATGGATGTGTCAAATGTAATTTCCCTCAAACTGTTATCAGGAGAGCCTTGCTCTGCCTATGGGACAATCTTTGTTTAACCAAAGGTAGCCAGGAGTGAAAAAATTCCAAATAGGTGATGTGCTACACCTCTGCCTGATGAGGCAGTTGAGTACCACAGCACCATGCCCTGCCTTTGGGACTTGAAGCCAATTTCTTGCTTGGCTTGCCTCTCCACAGCCTGAAAGTTCTGCCTCTCCTTCCTCTGGAGATCATTGTTCACATATCTGTGTTTTCCTCTTTGCATAAGGGAAGAAATTACTGCAGTTACTCTAAGCTTATATTACCAGCAGGTCACAGCAGTTTTCTGGGTGTCTTCAAGCTTCAAGGGCATTTTTCAAAGCTATTCTGTGCTTTGACTTCCAACCTGATAAGTGTAATTTTCCTCTACTCAGAGATGAGCTATTCTGTTCAACTACAAGCATGGGGTCCATCATTCAGATGAAGCTACAGTGATTATATTTGAGTCTGGCTCCTTTGAGTGTGACTGTCCCCCACACTGCCTATAAAAGAGCAAAGTTTCACTCTACTCTCACTCCCACGAATCCTTTTGTGTAATGTCACATTATGCATTCCTTTCTGCAACTATTTCTGTAGCTCCAGGTCTTAACTTGCATCTTCCACCTTCAACTGCCTTTGAAACTGTATTCCATCCAAGAGGGAAGATTTGCTCTTCTTTCCTAACACACCTAACATGCACAGAGTTAGTCTTTTACCCCCTTACACATTTCTCTTCTTGGGGACATACCTTTGCTCAAGGATTTTCCAAGTTTAGGCAGACATAGCATGAGAAGGGAGAGAATTCCTCCCTCCTGTCAGCTCTACTGTAATAAGCCTGGAGACTAATCCCACACAGATCCTACAACTCTTGTCAAATCCTTTCACTAGCCTTTATTCTCCCTGTCTGTTTTATTAGCACATTAGCACAGAGCCACACTGGGATCAGCAGGAAGGTCTTGTTTATTGCTAGCTTGTTTGAAGACAAGCAGAGCATAGAGTCCCAGTGAGGTGGGATCTAATTATTAAGGTTTTAATGAAAAAAAAATACGATGAGATGCTGTATAAGGCATAGAAACATGTGAGAAACTGAGACCTTGTTGACTCTGCTGTTACTTATATAGAATCCAGATGTTTTCACAGAAGCCCAGAATCCTAGCATGATGTGGGTTAGAAAGGACCTCTGGGGATTATCCAGTCCAACCCCTCTGCTAAAGCAGGGTGATCCAAAACAGGTTGCCTACAATCACCTCCAGGTGCCTTTGGAATCTCTCCAGAGAAGGAGACTCCACAACCTCTCTGAGCAGCCTGCACCAGGGCTCCATAAACCTCACAGCTAATAAGAAGTTTCTCCTCCTATGCAGATGAAACCTCCTGGGTTCCAGTTTGTGCCCATTGCTCCTTGTGCTGTCCTTGGGCACCACTGACAAGAGTCTGGCCCAATCCTCCTGACACTTCTCTTTAGATATTGATAAGCATTGATAAGATATTTTGTTGAACTACAAGACTAATTTTAGTCAATCTCATATTCTGAGCAATTTTCATGGACATTGCACAGCTCCTGTGATGACTGGAGAACACCTATGGACAAGCTGTTGATCTCTACTGACAGAGAGATTTGCTCCTAGCCTCCCACAGCTGGTAATACCAGTCTTCAAGCTCATGCCTGAAGAGAAGAAGGCATAACTCCATTGGAGGGTTCACCTCAAATGGCAGATACACATCAAGAGGTTTCCTACATTTACTGTTCTAAATGGGAATGTTTCCTCTGGAGAAATAATCTGGTTTGCTAGGTTCAGTTGAATTCACTCAGCATCAAGCAGATTAAAGGTGAAAGCATATAATTTAATTCTAGCACAGAAAAAGGTTAGGCTCTTAATTATTGAGAAAGAAGATTACCAAAAGAGGAAAATAAACCCAAATGTCATGTTAGCATCAAACTTCTTTCCCAGCTGTCACCGCAAATCCCTGAGGTAAGCATTAGCTACACAAACTCAAGGCACAACTCACTAACTGAAAATACACCTTGAGTACTATCTTTTAGAGCAAGACCTTAAAGCTGGTGCACTTGGGTACCTCCATGCACCACACCTACAGGCAGGAGCACCCTGCTCATCTTCTCCTCTCTGATTCACAATGGCATTACCACCCCTTAGCATTGCTAATCTCACTCACCCTTGCATCTGTAAGGGCAGAATGGTCCTTCCTGTTCAGGACACTTGGGATGGAATGATTCAGTGGCACTCTTCCCTTTAGAGGATTTCTTCTGGCTTAAATGGCCTTTTGGAGGAACACAACACTTTGAGGACAGTCATGATACAAATCATAACAAGCACAACTCTGATGACATTATTCAACAATTCCACTCATCTCACAAGACAATTTGGCCAATGTTGTAGCCCAGAAGGACCAAAGCTTTTCAAGGACTGGAGGTTAAAACATTATTAAGACAGATGACATAGGAGGCTTTTAGAGATGATTTGTCCAGCCTCTTTCTCCCTCCTTTGGCCACTTTTAGGAGCTCAAGCTATCACATTAATCTTTTGGGCCCTTAACTCCCAAAGAGGATATTAAGGTACTTGAGTGTGTCCAAAGAAAGGCAACGAAGGTGGTGAAGGGTCTAGAGCACAATTCTTGTGAGGAGCAGCTGAGGGAACTAGGGTTGGTTAGTCTGGAGAAGAGAAGGCTCAGGGGAGACCTTCTCACTCCCTACAGCTCCCTGAAAGGAGGTTAGAGTGAGATGGGGTTTAGTCTCTTCTCCCAAGGAACCAGCAGTAGGACAAGAAGGAAATGGCCTGAAGTTGTGCTAGGGGAGGTTTAGGCTGGACATTAGGAACAATTTCTTTCCTGAAAGCATGGTTATGCATCGGCACAGGCTGTCCAGGGCAGTGGTGAAGTCACCATCACTGGAGGGGTTTAAAAGCTGTTGAGATGTGGTGCTCAGGAACATGGTTTAGTGGAGTCCTGGCAGTGTTAGGTTAACAGCTGGACTTGATAATCTTAGAGGTCTTTTCTAACCTTTCTGACTCTATGATCACAGACACGGATCCCATGGGTCAAATCCCTTTGCTTATGAAAGGTTTCTACTTGGAAAATACCATTATCATCTTGGGGAAAGTAAATGTCTAACAGATGAAAGAGTTAGAGGAAATGATTCACTAGATGAGCTCACAGCTCATCTCCAGCATCTTGTGCAGATGCTTGCCTCAAGCATCCTGTCTCCAGCAATGGAGCAGTGACAAATGCTGCAGAAGTCCAAAAAAAAATTGTAATAATCTGCTTATTAAGACAAATATCATCTAAGCTTTAACCAGCAATAACCACCATGTGTTACCCTCAGGAGGAGGCTGTTCTGCTGGGATGCTGGATGGCTCCTTCTGTGATCATCATTATCCTTCACCGCATCTTCTGGTTTTGCTGCCTGAGTTAACCATTATGTCTCTTTATCTCTCCATGGAATAATGCTCAGGCCATTGAATTTTTTTTTTTACTTATAGATGTTGTGTATCACAGAGAGGAGCAAAATGATCACTACACATCCCTGAATACAGACCAATCACTTTGAATATTGAGAGTTATACCATGACTGCAGATCAGCAGCAGGAATGGTTAACAGGCTGGATTTAGGGGCAGTGAAGAGCTCTGTAACCTAACAGTTAGGGAGGTAAGGACAAGTTAGTAACACATCATGAAGCTAATAAATTATTTTTATCAAAGCAAGCAATAAAATTCATTTCCATGTGGATTTTTTTTTCTTCCTTTGACATTCCTAATGTCACTGTCCTGACTCACTCTGAGCTGGAGAATCACATTTTACAGGTTTGGAAATATCCACAGAACCATTTGTGACAACACAAAGGGAATCACTATCTGTTCAGTGTTCCTTCAGCATGGTTGAGTATAACTTAGTTTGCAACACAGTGATACTAATACAAAATTACTGAATTCCCTGAAGATCTCAAAGAAAAACAAAGATTCACAAATATTTTCTGTGGAGAGAGGAATAAACTATCTCATTTCATGCAAAATTCCTGGCAGATAAAAAAGGCAAATTCATGCAAAGTAGACTTCAGAAAAACTTCTTCCCTTCTGATGAAGAAAATTTGGAGCAACTGTATTTAAATTTTTAACCAGAAAACAACATTCTCCCTTCTGAAAAAGCACAGGTCATGAAGACTTACCTTAGAGCTAATGTAATGCAGGGTCAATCTCGTTGTTGGTTGTCTCTGATCTTCACCTTTCTGAATAGAACTTTTGTGACCAAGAATTCTATTAAAAGATCAGTTGAATGCTGTTTTCAGCCTGAAATCATTATCTGGTTGCAAAGGACCTGAGACCTCAAAACTGAAGATTTTTCCTTTCTTATACACCCACACACATGCACACACAAATGCTGAAGTTAGGATATTGTAGGAAGCTTTTATCACTGGTGGGCTTCTCACTTCATTTCACATCATTCAGTCTTTCCTTCTTTTTTTTTTTTCTTTCCTTAAGGATTGTCATTTCACTGTGAAACTGTGTCATCCTGGGGAAGGAAAAGCATATAAGGCACGAGATGGAAGGGAGTGAGTAGGGAAAAAATGTAAATATCCTTTCCACCAAGTAACCGAATCCCAGCATGGTGAGGGCTGGAAGGGATCTCCAGGGATCATCTAGTCCAACCTCTCTGCCAGAGCAGGGTCACCCACAGCAGGTTGCTCATGATCACCTCCAGGTGCCTTTGGAATCTCTCCAGAGAAGGAGACTCCACAACCTCTCTGGGCAGCCTGGGCCAGGGCTCCATAACCCTCACAGCAAACAAGTTTCTCCTCCTGTGCAGATGGAACCTCCTGGGTTCCAGTTTGTGCCTATTGTCCCCTGGCCTGTCACTGGCACCACCAAAAATGTCTGGCCCCATCCTCTTTCCCCCACCCTTTAGCTGTTGCTCAGCATTGAGCAGATCCCCTCTGGGGCTGCTCTTCTCCAGGCTAAGCACCCCCAGGGCTCTCAGCCTTTCCTCTTCCCAGTGATGCTCCAGCCCTCTCACTATCTTGGTAGCCTCCTCTGGACTCAGATGTGGCCTGACTAGGGCAGAGTAGAGGAGAAAGAGAACCTCCCTTGATGTGCTGATCACAGTCTTCTTCATGCACCCCAGGAAACTATTGACCTTCTTGGCTACAAGGGCACATTCCTGACTCATGGTGAACTTGCTGTCAAGGTCCTTCTCTCCAGAGCTGATTTCCAGCAGGTCAATCCCTAACCTGTCCTGGTCCATGGGGTTACAACATGGTAAAGAGCAACATCTTCACTGAGATTGAAGTGAACGGTGGCATGAAGCAATTTAAATCTCAACTGTTGAGCCTGCATGATGTATACTTAGCAACACAACAGGCACAGATCACTCTGGAGGCTGCTGCAAAGACAGCCACCATCACCACGAGCAGGACTGTGCAGATGGAGTGCTCATCTCTGCAGGCTCTTGGCTAGCAGAAGAAAGGCACACCCATTAATCTGGGAAGCAGAAGCAGGGAAAAGCACTGGGGACCTCTGCAAACACAAGTCATCATTTCACACAGACACTTCAGAAGGCCTTTGCCAGCTCCTTCAGACAATGAATCTTGGTGTTTGTCTCCTTTGCTTCTATATTAAGGCAAGAAATGTTTTTCCATCCCCCCACTCTAAATTTAGAGAAGTGCTAAGTGCTTTATCTGGCAGTCATTGTGTTGTGTTCCAGCTGATTGCTGAGGAGGGGTCTGTGCTCCAGGCCACCCAGCTCCAGAGAGAGCCCTGCAGGCAGATTCATAATGACAGGGCTGGTGATGAGAGGCCCTGGCTCTCCAGAGAGCTACATGCCTGTTTGCTTTTAATGATGAATAATTTGTTCAGGGAAGAAAGAGAAAGTTGAGAAGTCTTGTTCTGTAGGAGCTTTCTGCAGCACTTGGTAGCAGGTGAAATGTCCTCAGTTTGGAATCCAGGCTTCCAGGAGCACAGAAGATAATCAGACACAGTTATCACTTTGCCAAGATGATTGAAGTGTTCAGGTCCTGGAGAGTTCTAGGAAAGACAAAGGAGAACTATGGAGTCTTAAACATGGTGCCTCTTATACTCTAGGTATTTTGTGTCATTTTAGGTAATAAAGAGTTATTCAGTGAACACAAAGACTCCCCAGGCAACTCAAGAATATCTGAGATGATTGTTCCTTATTCTTACACACCTTAGCCATTGGAATTATTCTGTGGGACCCAAGGTTGGTATCTAAGCTACTAGGGTTTGAAACAAAACTCTTACACAGAATCATAGAATCAGGAAGGTTGGAAAAGACCTCTAAGATCATCAACTCCAACCACCAACCCAACACCTTCTTGGAGTGAGGAGGCCAAAACTGAACTCAGGATTCCAGGTGTGGTCTCCCCAGTGCCCAGTCCAGGAGGATGATTCCTGCCCTGGTCCTGCTGCACACTAGTGCTGATCCAAGTGGGAAGAAGAAGAGAGAGGGCTCCTAAGCTCTCATTAGGAAGAAGAAAGAACAAGACAGGGAAAGGATGTTAATTTAGCCTTTCACTGAAGGAGGGACAGGATGCTGTAATTAACTCTGCCTGATATGGCAGAGAGAATGAATTTTTTAACAGGAAAAGCTTAAACAACTCACAAAATATCCATTCTCTTATTTGTAAAGTATTGGCACTGCACTGACAGAAACACTGGCAGGTCTCTGACTCAAGGAATCTATAATTAGAGTACAGCAAGGGAAGATGATGGATAAGAGTGTATGGGAGGACAGGGATACAACAGTGAAAGATCATGAAGAGCTTTAGGTATTCCTTTCTAGATTTTGGGTTGGGTTTTGTTTTCATTTAAATGTGATATATGTTAAACCTAGAACTAAGAACTGGTTGAACTTCAGATTTTTTTGCTCCACAAGAGGAAAGGGCCTCAAGCTGCACCAGGGAGGCCCAGGTTGGGCATTAGAAAATATTTCTTCACCGAGAAGGTTGTTAGGTACTGGCACAGGATGCCCAGGGCAGTGATGGAGTTATCATCCCTGGAGGTGTTCCAAAAATGTATAGATGTGCTGCCTATGGATATGGTTTAGTGGCATGGAGGTGTTCAGTTGACAGTTGGACTTGATGATCTTAGAGGTCTTTTCCAACCTAAATGATTCTATGATTCTGTCCCAAACTGGAACAGAAAACTGAAGTTTTGAAATTCCTCATGAAATAAATCCAGGCAAGTAGAGTGATCTGGAAACAGTTTCACTGAACAGCCTCACTTTCCTAGCTGGAAGCATTTCTTTGCAGCTTTTATCATTCTCAAAGAATGATAAAAGAAGTGAAAAACCAAACACTGCCAGTGTGAAACTCTCCCACCCACAGCACAAGGAGGTCTGCAATGTCTGAGTGGCTTTTTGTTGAAAGTTTTGTCTATGTAGATGTTCCTGTGAAAGGGTTTGGTGTGGCTAAACAGTTTCTAATAGAAAACAGCTTTAGCAGAAATCTTTTAATCAAATGCAGCACTAAGACCATGGAAGAATAAGAAGGTAAATCAAAGAGAAAATACTAGACATAGAAGAGTGGTTCTCATTAAGGTAAATAATGAAGGAAAAAGATGACTCCAGAGTTGCAACCCTTGAGGGAGGCCAAGGGAACCACGAGAGCTCTGCTGCTTTCCAGTATTTGAAGAGAAGTCATAACCAAAGCAGATGAGAAAGTGAGGACCTGGCATGTGAGATATGGGAATGCAAAGGCAGTTCCATGAGAGAACCAAGCCCTTAGGAGCTGCCAGGGCTGCTCACTCCAAACAGGGCACTGCTGCAGCCCCAGGGGAGGCCAGATGTGAGGCAGCAAGGTTTGGCCTTTCCTCAGCCCTTTGAAAATATCAGAGGAGCAAAAATATATTGGTTTTGCCCTCAGAGGAGGGCCCAAAGCAGAAATGCCAAACAGAACCCAGTGCAGTGCTGCTTTGGGGGATGAGTGGATCCATCAGCTTGTTCTCTCCTAAGAAGAATCTGACCCAAAATTCAGGGAGTCCAAGAATGCCTAAATCCAAGGGTTGCACACAGGATACTTGGATCTAATCTTTCATTACACTCTGTTTAGCTTGGGGATTTCACTGACTGCAGCTCCCTTCCTCTGCCTGTAGGTACAGGACATTTCCCTTCCTCCTTTCTTTCCAATGAGCTAGCCTGTCCTTCAGAATCCACACTGATGAGCACATGGCATTTCCTTGACACTGGGGATATGAAGTGACACCTCAAACCTTCTGCAGTCAGTCCTGAAAGGGAACTGAAAAATGAGCAGGAAGACACATTTCTTTAAGATTATAGCCCTTTCTTGGATGCAAAGAGAAGAGTTGTGATGAATTCACACATCCCCTGGGAGCTGAACAGAGATCAGTCACTAGCTTCCTAGAGGATACCAGTGACCTGGAGGCATTTCCATGTCTGATTTCCCAGGGAAAACTGAGCAGGCAACAAATTTCCAGATTACTTCAAGTCTATTAATACAGTTTTGAAACACACATCTTTCCTTCAAACCCATAATTTTGATTTGGAAGTCTCTGGCTGTGTCTTGCACATCAGTGAGTCACTTTGTATTTTCCTCCTGCCTGAGAAACAATCTGACTGTGCAGGACTGAGAAAGGCAAAACAATTTTTGATCTCAGTAGAAAATAACCTGGGTTAAGCACTTACTTGATTTACACTCACAGGAATAAGCCCTTGAGTAGTCACTGCTAGGGAAGGGGAAAGGTGCCCAGTTCCAGGCAGTGGAGACAAATACAGTCACACAAACACATCAGGTAGAGCAATAAATGTACCCTGCTACAGATAAATCAAACCCTTCCAACATGAGATGTAAAGAATCTCCCTTTGGAGAATAAATACAGAATAGCTGTGAGGTACTAATGGGAGAGAACTGCAGTTGTACAGCAAATTCAAGAAACCATTTGAGAAAATACATGGAGAAGGCTGTGGAGAAGGGACAGGACTGTTTGGGCAATCATAATGAGCCCACAGTTCAATCTTCTGATAGATCTGTGCTCACTCTTTTTGCTCAGCATGCTAAATCTCTTAAATCTCCTATTTTCCCTCCCATCCCCCTGCCCCGTGGTCATCACTGTGGGAGTTCTGGCTGCACAGGGAAAGATTGTGAACAAGAGGACAGGAGAAGGACCTGGGAAAGTATTTAGCTACCTGGGTCTGGATCATAGGATCACAGAATGTCCTGAACTGGAAGGGACTCAGGAGGATTATTGAGTCCAACTCCTGTCTATGCAAAGGACAACCCCCAAAATCACATCATGTGTCTAAGAGCATTGTCCAAACACTTATTGAATTCTGTCAGGCTTGGTGCTGTGACTACTTCCCTAGGGAACCTGTTCCAGTGCTCTACCACCCTCTGGCTGAAGAACCTTTTCCTAATATCCAATCTAGCCCTCCCTTGGCTCAGCTTCATGCCATTCCCTTGGGTCCTGTTGCTGGTCACCAGAGAGAAGAGATCAGCTCCTGCCCTCTATTTCCCCTCATGAGGAAGCTGCAGACTTTGTGAGGTCTCCCCTCAGACTCCTATTCCCCAGGCTGAACAAACCAAGTGACTTTAGGAGTTTCTCATATGATTTCCTCTCTAGATCCTTCACCATCTTCGTGGCCCCCTTTGGATGCTCTCCAAACACTTCATATCCCTCCTATATTCTGGTGTCCCAAACTGCACACAACACCTGAGTATTTACTCAAGGTGGATAAAGCTAACAAAGACCTTCTAAAGCACAGAAGAAAACAAGCTCTGAATAAAACATATGCTTGGCTACTTTTCACCCAGTGGTCCCAAACCACTTTTTATATCTCCAGCAATACATTCAGCCTCATGACATCTCTGTGAAGATAAGCAAGCCAAGCTAGGAACAAAGCAGCAGTCAGAAGCCCTGACACTTACCCTGGGCTGTAATCAGCAGGAGTATCCCTTTCCCCAGCTTGAGGAACACTAATGGAGAATCTGGAAGCCTGGAAAGTGGCAATGAATTCCTCTCAGCAGGAGAAACTGCATGTCTACCCAAAAAGAATTGTGTTCTATGCCACTCAGCATACTAACAGCAGTGAGGTGAAGGTTGGCAGGCAGCAGTTTCCCTCAGAGCTGTAATTAATATTATCTGAGCAATGAGAAGAGACCCAGGGAGTGCCAGGTGTCTCCTCTCAGCAACCATCTGTGAAGAAGCAGGATACTGGTGCTGTTATTCAGAGCCTTTCCCAGGAACCAGGAAATAGCAATGATGTTAAGAGGAAGAGGAAACCAGATCATCTTAGGGAGCATCAGTTACTAGTCTGATGCTACAGTGTGTCTTTAAGGGTGGAAGGTCTCAGAAACAGTGAGCAACAATCAAACCTGACCTTTAGGCATCTGCTACTATTTAACATTTCTTTTGCAGAAGGCAGCAAGCTGCTGTTTGCAAGACCAAGAGGATGTGGTCAATGGTCCTCATGCCACCACAGAAACACAACCAGCAGAAGATCTCCTACGGGGAGGCTGGAGTGTACCACCACTGGCAAAACTGGGTTTGTATATATTTCATTTTATTGTTATTTTCATTAAAGCTGTTTAAGTTTTCCTCTCCAACCCATAAGTCTCTCTCCCTCATTCCATTTCTCTTCTCTTTGGGAATACAGAGGGATTCCTAGAGAACATCTGTCGTTTGTCTTGTGGCCAGCACAGTGCTGACCCTTGACATGCTCTAAACAGATCAACACACCCTTCCATACCTGGCCCACTGAGGATCCTCTCTCCTGGAAATGGCTCAGTCCCTACTCAAAGTTTTACTGCCATTAAGCTGATTTCAAATCACCTATCTGCAGCCTCAAGTGGTACCTACCCTAAAGATAAACAGACGTGCTTCAGACTATGGAACAAAGGAGAGAGGTAGAAGACCTTTTCTGGTCTGGTACTACATGACAGCTAGTTCTCACAGTAGAGGGGTTCTAGCCCTCACATATTTGAGGCCTCCTCTCTACTTGCTACAACAAGAGCAGATTTGATCCCATTAAGATCTTCTTCACCCAAGTCACCCAGCTGCCTGTCACACCGTGCTACACTCTACATGATTTATAACAGATGGGCATTATTAGAGAGCCAGAAGCTCTGTAGTGCACATTTCTAATACCCCTGCCTTGATATTTGTTAAAATCATTAATTCTAACTTCATGCAACAACCAATTCTGTAGGACAGCTGTGCTGGCAGCAGAGTCATTTCTGTCAACCCTCTATGGTCACACCACTAAAAGTGATCTAGGAATGCACGTGCTGAAAAAAGGCTGATTTTCTATTAGCACAATTTAATGAAGATCTCATTAACGTGGCCCGTGATTTGGTACCATTTAGGTGGAACAAAAGGAGCAGCACTTCTGCTGCCTTTCATTCCTGTTGCCAGGATTCTGCCATCACCCCTCAATAATGTCGATTTGCTGGCAGGATTTACGGTGTTGAAAATGAGCCCTCCCAAACTCTCCAAGCACCTTGTATTTAGCCAAGCTCTCCAAGGGTGCAGCAGTGAGAGGAAAATAGGTATTACTGCTGATCAGATAATGAGACATTCCTGGCTGATGACTGTCATTCCATCCTTCAGGCTTCAGCAGGTGCTATTTCACCACGTGCTTCTTTTTGTCAGCCAGCTGTTGGGAAGCAGAGAGGTCACTGCCTATTATCGGCAAAATGATAGCTGTTTCACTTCAAGCACAAACCTACGCAGGCTGCACAATCAGCCCTGCCATGGCCATTGTCCTCAGGGCAATCTGGACTCTCTGCTTTTCCACAGCAGCCTCCCAAATGCCCAAAATATCACACAGCTGTGCTGGTGTCTACAGCAATGACATGTAATTTATACGTGCTACAGAGTGTCAGTGTAATGAATGATCTCAAACATACTGTGGTGGTGACACATGTCATGAGCACTCAGGTAATTGTACCAAAGAGATACAAAAATGTTGGTTTTCACAGAATCATACAATCATGAAGGTTGGAAGAGACCTCTAAGATCATTGAGTTCAACCATTAACCTAACACTGTCAAGTCACCACTAAACCATGTCCCTCAGCACCACATCCACACCTTGTGAACACTTGTAGGGACAGTGACTCTACCACTGCCCTGGGCAGTGCCAATGCCTAAACACTCTTTCAGGGAAGAAATCGATCCTAATATCCAACGTAAACCTCCTTTGGCACAACTTGAGGCCATTTCCTCTCATCCTGTTGCTTATTCCTTGGGAGAAGAGACCAACCCCCACCTCACTCCAACCTCCTTCCAGGGAGTGGAGGGATCAAGAAGGTCTCCCCTGAGCCTCCTGGTCTCTAGACTAAACAACCCCAGTTTCCTCAGCTGCTCCTCACAACACTTGTGCTCCAGACCCTTCATCACCTTCATTGCCCTTCTCTGGACACACTCCAGCACCTCAAGGTCCTTCTTGGAGTGAGGGACATAAAACTGAACCCAGGATTCCAGGTGTGGCCTCACTAGTGCCCAGACCACGAGGACAATTCCTGCCCTAGTCCTGCTACCACATTAGTGCTGATCCAAGCCAGGATGCTGTTGGCCTTGGCCCATCCATCCAGCCTGGCCAGATCTCTCTGTAGAGCCTCCCTACCCTCAAGCAGATCAACAATCCCACCCAACTTGGTGTCATCTGCAAACTTACTGAGAGTGCACTTGATTCCCTCTCCCAGATCATGGCTAAAGATAATAAAGAGTCCCAACACTGAGCCCTGGAGAATGCCATTTGTGATCAGCTGCCAACTGGACTTAATTCTATTCACCACAATAGGAGGATGAGGCAAGGGAAAGGTTTGTGTTTATTGGGCTTTGAGCATTGAAGCAAATCTAGTGAGCATAGAAACAAAAGGATGGTCCTTTCTGATCATGTATGACAGAAAGGAACCCTCTGGATTCTTGTTTTTGCACATACTTAATAGGATTCATGTTCCACAGGTCAAACAGTCCTAACTCACTGCCAGGTAAGCAGGTTATTGGGGATGGCTATGTCCAGCTTCAGCTGTTCTACTGCAAAGGCGAGATCCTAGCTCACTCCCCTGGTGCTGTGTCTCTAGGACAAGTGGGAATGGAAGAAAGCAGTAATATCTTTTGCTGTCTCTTAGTGCAGACATGGCTCATGGCCAGAAGGCAGGTCCATCCTATCTGGTTCTTCTCTTTCATTTTTGGACAGGAACTTCCTTACACCACGAGTTTCCTCCAGTCAAAGTACAAACTGCTATACATCCCAACCATGCTTGTCTTTAACTATATCTCAGAATATACCAGTGCAGCTCTTTCCACAGTTTTATTCTTTTCCTTTAAAAGTTATTAAACATTATTAGCACCACAGGAGTCATTTTACAGTTTTGTGCTTTGATCCTCTGCTTCCACAAGTCAGTTCCCACTGAGTTGCTCCACAACTTCTTTAATAGTTAATTTGTTTGGACATCACTAGAAGTATTAAGGCCCCAGGCAACAAGGATATGCCAATTACTGTGTCAAATGACTTAATTTCGAGGGGGGCACTAGGAAGCAGTAGTTTAAACTGTTTAGAGACTTGTACCTCTTGCTGATGAGCAATCTGAAGAGACAACAACCTGCTCATTTAGGTTCAAAGAGCTGTACTGCTGGATCAGTTATTTTGGGTGCTCAGCAGACAGTGAGATATGAACTGTGCATGTGAAATCCCAGCTTAAGCAGCTCTGTCATGATGAAGTCTGCCTTAGCTTCTAGTAAAGCTTCAAACCAAGACAACAGAAGGTTGGAAAACAACCTTCAGAGAAGGAGCATCTTGACAGGATTTTTTTGACCCATTCACTTTTGTTGCTGGAGCTTTCGTGGCAAAGTGTTGGATCTGCATCCCAACACACTGCTAAAGGGTGGGGGCAAGAGGATGGGGCCAGACTCTTCTCAGTGGTGTCCAGTGGCAGAACAAGGGGCAATGGGCACAAACTAGAACCCAGGACGTTCCATCTGAACAGGAGAAGAAACTTCTTTGCTGTGAGGGTTATGGAGCCCTGGTGCAGGCTGCCCAGAGAGGTTGTGGAGCCTCCTTCTCTGGAGAGATTCCAAACCCACCTGGAGATGACCCTGGGCAACCTGCTGTAGATGATCCTGCTTTACCAAGGAGTTGGACTGGATGATCCCCAGAGGTCCTTTCCAAGCCCCACTATGCTGGGATTTGGGGATTTAGTGAATCCTCCTAAGGTCAGCCCTGTCCCAACACCACTTTGCTGGAATGGGATTACAGTTTTTCATTGCTGGGAAAGAGCTCCCAAGCGAATGAAACTGCACCACTAAAGCTGTACATTGTACAAATATAGTAAAATTCTCTGCTCAAGCAGAGAAACATGCACCACAAAAAGATGAGATTTGCTGACACATGGGCTTTGGAATCACACATCTTTTCCTGTTCTTGAATGACAACAGTTATCAGAAATCTACTGACTTCAGCTATCCCAGTAAACCCACTACTTTTCCAGCACAAATGCAAGTGCCTAAGAATTTCTACTGACAAAAGACTTTAAAAAATACTACCACAGAGTGACATGGTGCACAAATACCACTTTCCAGTTAGCTACAGGGAACAGCTATACAAAAGACATTGACAGGTTTTGAGTGGAGAGTTCAGGCATCCAGAAAATACAGGAGCATCTGGTGTGTGGATCAGCAGGAACAAAGCTTTTCAGAATAAAACTGGAAGGGGGAGAAGCGCTAGGGTCTGTGAAATGTAACGAGCGAGAGATGCACAAATGAGCCAACTGAACTTCTCACAAGTTAACACCACTGCCACAGGTGTGAAGTGACTTTTTTTTTCCCCCCTCAAAGATGAGGAAGCAGAATTGTGAATACACAGACTAAAGACACAGGCAAACACAGGAATGGAAAAGCTTCACGCAGATGTACAAACATCTAGCACTTGGGGATAAAAACCCATTAAAGCTCCACATCTAAACAGCAACACAGAAGTTTTAGACCAACTGTTGGGGGAAAAAAAAAAAAAACCAAACCAGAAATGAATCAAGAACTTCCTGTGTTTCCCAGGGTGATGGGTACTGCTGTGGAAGGAAAACTGGAAAACCGCTGCTGCCACACACTACACACCATGGAACAGACCTGAAGGCAACTGGGCACCAATTCTACTTTGACTTTGTTCATTTATCCCACAGCAGAAAGAACATGTAAACCTCTCTGCTGTGAGGACAGGCTCAGAGAGTTGGGGTTGTTCAGCCTGGAGAAGAGAAGGCTCCAAGGAGACCTTCTTGCAGCTTATCGGGACTTAAAGAGACCTATCAGAAAGATGGGGAGAGATTTTGATCAGGACCTGTTGTGACAGGACAAGGGGTGATAGTTTGAAACAAAAAGAGGGAGATTTAGACTAGATAGAGGGAAGGAATTTTTATACTGAGAGTTGTGAGACACTGTCCCATTTTTCCCACAGAGGTGGATTCTCTTCTGGCCCAAACATGACAACGAACTTCTGATTGTAGCATCCCTCCTGTTGGTAAAGGTTTGAGCCAGTAGAGATGTTTGACTCCCCAACCCCACGTGAGCTTGCAGTTGGCAATTAGGAAGAACCTCAACTTCCTATTTAAGGAGGGAGAATATTGGATAGAGAAGCCACTGAGAAACAACCACCATGGAATTCCATCAAGTTACTGTTGGGATCACTCACAGCCCAGAGCCACAAAACACCTCAAAGCAAATGTTTACCCTTTTCTCCATAAAATAGAGTGAGGAAAACAGTAGGAGGAATCTAGCAGGCCAAAAAAAATGACATTTGTGTAAATATCTGCCTCAAACCACTCAGTTCCTAACCTTGCAGGATTTCAAAGTCCATCACTTCTTTTAGCACACCAGCTGCTTCTCCTTCAGGAGCGGTGACAGCAGGCAGTGTGAAAATGACATGACTTGGAGACAAACCAGGTTTATTTAAAAACAACATTTCTATATATTACACACAATATTCTGAGTTAAAAGAACATTGTGGAAAAGGTTAAGTCAAATATTCAGAAGTTAAGAAACAGCAGAATTAGGGTTTCCTGTGCAATCTTAACTTCAATCTTGCTACTGCCTTCCATCACACCACCACGTTATCATTTGTTCTGCAGGACATTGCCTCACTCAGTGTAGAGGTGGATGATTCCCAATTAATGAGCAGCTATTCAATATTTGTTTTCTTGTTGTTCATTGTGCAGCCCCTTTCTGACTGCTTCTCTCCACAGGGGGTTACTCAGAAACAGTTGAACAGCTCCCTGATTGAATGTTTTATTACAGAACAAGATCATTTCATCTCTGCTTAGTTTAACTCACAAGAATCTCAGAACGCCAGCAGGGTAGGGGTTGGAAAGGACCTCTGGGGATCATCTAGTCCAACCTCCCTTCTAAAGCAGGGTCACCCACAGCAGCTTGCCTGCAATCACCACCAGTTGCCTTTGGAATCTCTCCAGAGAAGGAGACTCCACAGCCTCTCTGGGCAGCCTGAACCAGGGCTCTATAACCCTCACATCTCCTGTGCAGATGGAACCACTTGGGTTCCAGTTTGTGCCTATTGCCCCTTGTGCTGTCACTGGGCACCACTGAGAAGAGTCTGGCCCCATCCTCTTGCCCCCACCCTTTAGCTCTTGCTCAGCATTCAGCAGATCCCCTCTGGGGCTGCTCTTCTCCAGGCTAACCAGCCCCAGGGCTCTAGCCTTTCCTCCTCCCAGAGATTCTCCAGTCCCCTCAGCATCTTGGCAGCCTCCTCTGGACTCTCTCCAGTAGTTCCTTGTCTCTCTTGAACTGGGGAGCCTAGAACTGGGCTCATGACTCCAGCTGTGGCCTCACTAGGGCAGAGTAGAGGAGAAGGAGAATCTCCCTCAACCTGCTGCACATACTCTTCTTCATGCACCCCAGGAGACCATTTGCCTTCTTGGCCACAAGAGCACATTGCTGGCTCATGGTGAACTTGTTGTCCACCAGCACTCCCAGGTCTTTCTCTGCAGAGCTGCTTTCCAGCAGGTCAACCCCTAACCTGTCCTGGTCCATGGAGTTATTCCTCCCCAGGTGCAGGACTTTACACTTGCCCTTGTTGAACTCACATTACTTCACCAAACTCAGACTCTACTCTGAGCTCATATGATTAATTTATTCATGGCTTTCCTCAGGTTCACATCACTAATACACTTTTATGAACTTATTGTTCCAACGCTTCCATTTTTTGTAGACTGACTGGTGAAAAAATATGATTAGAAAATTTCTGTGTTGTAAAAATATCCATTAATTTGGGACATCCAATTTAGAAAATGAGAGCATGATTTTTGTAGAGTACTTGGCATTATATGGTCCTTTAAATGCTGGAAACTCAGGTCCAGCTGCAGCTCTAAGTATGAAGAGCTGGTGCAGATCAGATATCGCCTGAAATTGAGTATCCAGAAAATGAGGCACATTCAGTTAATGAACACTTCAAAAAAAAGGTTTCATTTGCAGCAACTCTGCTTTAGAATCTCAGTAGTTAAGGCAGAAATCAAGTTTTCAAAGGCTGCATTTAGTTGCCCTTGAAGTGTAAAAAGAGAGAACAGGCTGGGAAGATGACCACAGGTTACTGTGGCCAGAAGCACAGAGTGGGAAGAGCCAATTGGGGCTTTAATAGAAATGACATGAGTGACTAGAAAACACAGAGCTGCTCTCCAGAAACCTAAGAAAATTCAGGTGTTTTCAGTCCTCTTTGCACCTTTTTACATCTGGACTCCTCTCAGGCTGGTGCAATCAGCATGACCACAAAAGCAACAGGTGCCCATCAGCACCTTACACTACAGACTGGCTGCCACGGAACAGGTTTCTCCTGTCTAAAATAACCCAAAATCCCAACCCTGTTCTGTGTCACAATGTATCACTGTGATGGTAGAAGCAAGATAAAAAGATGGAAAAACAGAGTTCCTAAAGACCCATCTGCTCCCTTTTCTGCTACTCCTGTCACAGAAAGCAGCTCTTTGCCCAAGAGCTCAGCTCCAGTGACTCCTGGCCGGCCTCCAGGAAACCTCCACAGGGAGGGAGGCATCTGCTGCAGGTTCCTTCTTGAAAGAGACTCTTAGCCTTGGATCTGCCAACTGTTGAACATGGCCTTCATACACTGCAAAAGCTGCTCTATTTCCATTTGAAAAGAAAATCAGAGCTGGGAAGAAAGAAATAGTATGGCCAGCAGGACCAGGACAGGGATCATCCTCCTCTACTCAGCTCAAGTTGCACCACGGGAGGTTTAGATTGGATATTAGGAGAAATTTCCTCTCTGAAAGAATGGTTAAACATTGGCACAGGCTGCCCAGGGCAGTGGTGGAGTCACCATCCCTGGAGGGATTTAAAAGCCATGGAGATGTGGTGCTGAGGGTCATGGGTTAGTGGTGACCTGGCAGTGCTGGGTTATGATCTTAAAGGCCTCTTCCAACCGAAATGATTCTGTGATTTTATTCTGTGATTCTAACCTCAGCCACAAAACACAGGAGGGTGTGTAGAGCACGTGGAAGTCCATGACCAAGGGTATGCATCTATTTCATGAATGGAAGATACTCTCCAGAGACACGATTGGTTGTTTAAATTTAACCAGCACTCTACAGAAGGCAAGAGAGGCAACAAAAGAAAATCTAAGAGATTATAAGGTTGGTGCTGGCAGAGATCTATTTTGGGATTTCTTGGGGTCATTTCAAAGACCATGTCAGATTCCTTAACAGTTCTGACCTCTGCAACACAGCAGTGCAAAAGAAGATGTACCTATCCTACAGGTGTCAGAATGCTCTTATTGCATTTCACATTTCCAGAATGTCCATTATTTATTTGACTCAAGATCAATGTCATGATTGGATTCTGAGGAGATTTTTGATCTGGTCAAAGAAACACATTGGTGCTCTAGCCACTAGTGCTAGGACTAGAAATTTATGTAGATACACACAGGAGGAGTTGACCTCAGTGGAAAAATCTAGATTTATATTGCTGTGGCTGAAACAGAATTTATTCCTCACCTAGCAGACATGAAACCAGAACTGTTTCATAGTAAGAAAACAGAAGCTGCTATACAAGAGCAGACATGGTGTCCCTGTAGCCCAGGATTCTGACACTGGTCAGTCCCAGATGCTTCTAAAAATGCTGTTACACTTACAGAGAGCAATTAATACAGGAAATCTGCCCAAAAGGAATTTTTTTTCCTTGCATGTGTTAAGCAGTGTGTGTGTCTTACAACTGCAGGTACAATACAAATTTGCTGCCTGTAATGATAGATGCTTCCATTGCCACATGAACACTGACACCTTCACTGAAACCCCTTGAGGCTTTCAGCCTCAGTGCACACTGGCAGAAATGAATTCTACAGGAGAATGCTGTGCAATGTGCAGAAACATTGAGAGGCTGAGGGAACTGGGGTTGTTTAGTCTGGAGAAAAGGAGGCTCAGGGGACACCTTCTCGTCCTCTACAAGGACAAGAGGAAAAGGCCTCAAGTTGCACCAGGGGAGGTTTAGGTTAGCTGTTAGAAACAATTTCTTCCTCAAAAGGATTCTCAAGCCCTGGTACAGGCAGTGGTGGAGTCACCTTCCCTGCAAGGGTTTAAAAGACACATAGGTGTGTTGCTGAGGGACATGGTTGAGTAGTGACCTGGCAGTGCTGGTAAACAATTGGACTTGATGATGTTAGAGGTCTTCTCCAGCTTTCACGATTCTATGATTCTCTTCTACTTCCTTCCATTAATATTACCTGTAACATCTTTCAATTTCACTCTCAAAAAATGGCAGAGATGAATTAGGAACTTCAGACTGATTTCCTTGGGTTTCTGTATGTTATGTAGTCCTACCATAGCCTCTTCCTGGAATAAAGAAGCCAGGGACTGCCAGTCTTCTCCAGGAGCCATTTCATAGCTACCATGCTGAACGCTAGCGGAACAGTCTGATAATTCCCACCCGCAATGCCCCTGAAATCTCAAAGCTCATTCCCCAGTTTATGATCAGGCTGCATGCAATTAAAATTAGTGATACTGATAGATGCAGCAGCACCACGAGGATAAGCCATTTTTATATGATGTGCTCATCCAGGAATAGACTGTTAACTGTTTTTTTTTTTATTAAGTAGATTTTATCTCTCCTAATAAAATCAAACCTTCTGCTTAGGATTGGAAAGAAGAAGAACAACACACAAGCTCTGAAACTTTTTGCATAATGTGATTTCATTTCATTATGTTTGGCTATAAATTTTGGTCTTCCCCCTGCAGTCAATATTTATCACTTTAGCAAATGAAGAGGAATTTGATGGCTTGGCTTTGATAAGAAATCTTGCTTTTAATAGTCCTTTTTTTCAATGTATGCCTGCTCAGTTCTAAATAAGGAATCCAAAATCCCAGCATGATGGGGGTTGGAAGGGATTTCTGGGAATCATCTGGTCAAACCCCCCTGCTAGAGCAGGGTCACCCACAGCAGGTTGCCCACGATCACCTCCAGGTGCCTTTGGAATCTCTCCAGAGAAGGACGCTCCACAAGATCTTTGGGCAGCCCGGGCCAGGGCTCTTGAGCTTCTTTGGGTTCCTCTCTCCCCAACTCTCCAGCCTTCCTCACTGTGCCATGATTAAATAGTAACCCATGACACTTAATAGACTTGGTTGCATCTCTATGTAATGAGAACAGCACCTTGACACCACCACAGGCACTGAAGGTAGAAAAGTAGACAACATTCCCTTGGGAGTAATCTCCCTGTATCACATACCTACATTGTGCTGGTATCTGATGTCCTTTAATTTGTCACCATTTGTAGTTTAAATTTCTAAGAGAAAGGACAATTTGGAAGTATGAAAAACCACTAATTATAATTTCTAAAATAGAAGCAGCTATGGAAATGTCAACAACCTGACTGGGACATCAGAGAGTTTTGCAGTGATGAATAAGGAACATTACACTGCAGACTGGGAGAGAAGCTTTGGGCCATTTTTCAAAGCTTAAAGAACTTCTCAAGGAGTTACAAATGTTCATTTTTCTTCTAGCCCTTCAATTACTGTCAGAACACACTGTGGTCTTTCTGATGGCTCCCATGAACTCCAAATAGCATTCAGTGTCAAGAGATCACAAGCACAGTGAAACTTTGGTTCAAGTCCTCTCGAAATCAACAGGAGTTGGGCATTCATGTGCCACTGCTGAGTTGGATCTCTGGACTTAACTGTGACACCAACTGTTGCTGAAACACTGATTTTCTGGGAAGTGTAGGTTTTCCTACAGGGCTCTACCACAGAAATACTGTTCCTGTAGCTGCTCAGTAGTCCTCAGACAGAGTCATGATCTTCACACTGACTGATAAAGGTTCTGACCAGTTACAAGCCTTGAAATAGAGAAGATTCAGGACATGGCAAATATAACAGTGTGAGAAATGTTAGTGTTATTAGTCATACTGGGTTAAGGAGGAGTATTTGAAAAGAGATCCAATGCAGCATAAAAATACAGGAGAACATTTTCAGACACTCCTGATTGGCTTACTTCTAAGTTGGTAGGCAAAAGGTTGGGGAGAGTTAAATATAAATAAAAATGGAGGAAGAACTACTCTTGCACTAATACAAACTGAGAGAAATTTGTATTCCCAGGTCTTTGCACATGCATATGGATGTGCCTATATAAATATGTATGTATACACACACATTATATATATCTTTTTCAGTTGACGTAAGGTACTCCACTTAGAAGCTGGGTACAAAAAGAAATAGAAAAGAAAGTTTTATGAAATGCATAAGGAAGAAAACTTCAGTCAGTAAGAAAAAAAGATCTTGGGGATGAAAACATAAATAAGGCCTAACCAGATCTGTAAGAGCCTTTGTTAGCCTTGTTATCTATCTTCCATTGCCAGCTGGCAACACAGAGAAATCATTAAAAAATAAACCCAAAGAATCTTTCTCGAGCTATACCTGCAGAGGAATGGATGGCATCTCTGCCTCTGCACATCTGAAATGGAAGTTACACATAGAGGTCAGTCTCTAGGTAATAAACCCCAGGTTCTCTTCAAGACTAGCTGAGAAATACAACATTTTCAAGTGTAAAGCACAGAGACAGGTTCTAGCTGTGTTTTCAGCATGCCTGTATTGTAGTAAAGATGCAAAGTGCTTTTTCTCTGCCCCATTGATTTGCCCTATAAAAGAACCAATTGCAATTGCAATTCTTCTCCCCTCCAGTGTAAGCAGCTGCAATCCCCTCATTCCTTTAGGAGAGCTGCAGGATGCAGAGAGCCTGGAATAGGCACAGGTTACCCCTTCACATGCCAGCCTGGGGAAATGAAAGCAAGGAGTGAAGTTACACTCCACAGATAACACAGCAGAGAACTGCACTGCACACCAAAGGGTTCAGAGTTACATATCTGACATACACTAATGTGAAAGTTGCTTTTTTTTAATGTGATATTCTGATTGATATCATAGAATTGTTAAGTGTGGAAGAGGCCTCTAAGATTATCAAGTCCAACTGTTAATGCAACATTGCGAAATCACAACTAAACCATGTACCTAAGCACCACAGCTCCAGATCTTCTAAACCCTTCCAGGGATGGTGACTTCACCACTGCCCTGGGAAGCCTGTGCCAATGCCTAACCACTCTTTAAGGAAAAAATTCCTAATGTCCAGCCTGAACTTCCCCTGGCGCAACTTGAGGCTCTTTCTTCTTCTCTGGTTGCTTGTTCCTTGAGAGAAGAGACCAACCGCCACCTCACTCTAGCCTCCTTTCAGGTAGTTGTAGACAGCAAGGTCTCCCTTGAGCCTCCTCTTCTCCAGGCTAAACAATCCCAGTTCCCTCAGCTGCTCCTCACAAGACTTGTGTTCTAGATCCTTCACCAGCTTTGTTGCCCTTCTTTGGACATGCTCCAGTACCTCAAACCTCATTTCCAATCCAGAGGCACTCCATTAAGAAGTTGCCAAGAATCAACATTTTGACTGTTTCAGCCTTTAACTGCCAAAGCTGCTTAATTTTTCTGCAAGCTGAAGGAAGGAGAGTCACTCTGTAGGCAGGTGCAACTTGTTCAGTGACTGTTGCAGACATTTTTGGGTGCACAGCAGCCAAGCTTTCCTACAGTTTTATACCAACTGGACACATCAGGCCTCTTGGCTTCATTGCAGTAATCCACCTGTCTACCAATTTCCCCTGGTATCATATTTTAGGATGGAGCTTCTTTTGGGCAGGATGCTCCTGTAAGTAAAGGAACCAGACAGCCTACTTCTCAAAGCTAATTTCTTCTAAAAACTGTGGACATGAGGAAGGTGGCAGAGGGTGGGATGTGACTTAAACGCAGATGGAAATGCAGAAGAACAGTTGCTTAGCACCTATAAAAGTCAGGCCCACTTCTTCACAAGATATGCATGTATTTAGGTACCCATATTTAGGCATCCACATTTGAATTCTGGCCTCTAAATAACCTAAATCCATCACAGGGTTTTTCTGGAATGTGCAGTTGATTAAATAAACAAAGATATTTAAAGTGGTAAGAATCATGCTGCAGTCCTGGCAGTAACCAGCTCCCCAGCACTCAGGGACAGCTTTTGTATTACCTGTGCCCCTCTGGGGACCTTTGCAATCTGCTGATGAGTGAAAGGCAGAGATCAGAAAAGGGTGTTGAAGGAACTCAATTCCACCATCATCTCTCAGCCAGTGGGACAACAAGGGATCAGCCAGCAGCCTTCTTGCCTTTGTCTGAGCAAGAGATGCAAATTAAAGACTGGAGTCAGAGGCAGTTATTCAACCTAGACTATTCCATGGGGGCATGTGCACGTTTTGGAATGGGTCTGTAGCATCTATTTCTCTGAGATTGGATCGATACCACGGCAGGACAGAGAGAGGCAGCATTTCAGAAATGCAGAGTGGGGGAAAAGCCTGTAGAAAGGCTGGACTGACAGCTAAAAAGAATGTGCTCAAATGCACTTGGAAGCTGAAAACATTTCTTTTACATTCTACTCTATTTCTTACTCAATTAGCAAAACTCACCTGATAAAATGAGCAAGAAATTACCCTGCGTAATGACACAGATAAGGGAAGAAAACAGAAGCATTTAATTCCCACAGGCATCTCTCCTCTTTGTCTCAGCCTGCTTTTTATGCCTGGATTATGCTAACACTATTAATCTTTGTGTCTCTGACTAACTCCTGGGTTTTTTATGTGAGTGACCTGATTCTGCACTGCCACGCTCCTCCCAGTTGGGTGAAGCTCCCCATGTGATCCATTCTTCCCCCCTAAATAAAGTTGAAAAATTTGGCTGGGCTCAGTGAGCGCTGCTGAGGTAGTGGGTGTGTGGAGCTCTTCCACCCTCCCTGCAGCTGCAGCACAAAGAACACGCCTGTTCAGCACTATCTGCCTCTCAGCTGGGACGAGACTGCCCAGTTAGCAAGGTCTTGGGCTACCTCCACGGTCAGGCTTCAGCACGGGCTCCCAGCCTTGCTCCTTCTCCCCTTCAGCGAGTAGCCCAGCGAGCCGAGGACGATGTGGCTGGAGAAGGTGAGTACTGCATGGCTATGCTGAATCCTTTGTGCAGAACCGGAGGCTCATTAGGAAGTGGAGGAGGGAGGGGGACAGCGGTCGTGATTTTTCAGATGGACACAGTCAAAAGCCTCCTTTCCTTTGCCGTTATGTGAAGGGCACGTGTGCCCCTTTCAGAGGCAATCCATCTAATGAGCCAATTTCCTGACCAAGCTCATTTTCCTGGCTCAGGACACAGCAGCAGAAAGCTCAAGCGTCGGAAACCGCCTGCTGCAGACGTGCCCTTTGTCCTGCTGGGCAGGCGAGTGCCTCGCCGGGCACAGCTCCGAGGGCTGCATCCAGCCCTCTGCAGCCTCCTGAGCGGAGCCACGGCACGGTGCAGTGCCCAGCACAGCCCCAGGCACGGCAGCAGCTGGTGTGTGAGGCTGGCACGGCATGGCTGGCACCCGGTGAGCAGGGGTAGCATGGGACGGCACGGCGATAGCCGGTGTGCAGGCTGGCACGGCACAGCAATGCACAGTGTGGTACCAGTGTGCAGGCTGCCACGGCACAGCACGGGGCAGAGCAGCACCTAGGGCTGCACTGCTCACCTTGCTGCCCCCCGAGACTGGCCCAGGGCCACTGCTGGTCCCCACTGGGGTGATCCAGCTGTAGTCAGAGGTGTGATCATCCTCCCCTGGGTACCAGCAGCTTTCCACGCATACACCCACCACAAACCCACCCTTCAGAAAGGCATATGTAACATCCTCCTCGCAGCACAAACCCCACACACCCCTATACACACACCCTCCTCCTCCTCAAGCACTGTGCATCTCCTTTCTACAGCTTCAAGTTGCACCAGGGGAGGTTCAGATTGGATATTAGGAAGAATTTCTTCACCCAGAGGGTTATCAGGCATTGGCCCAGGCTGCCCATGGAGGTGGTGGAGTCACCATCCCTGGAAGTGTTCAAAAAATGCATAGATGTGGTGCTTGGGGACATGGTTTAGTGGTGAGCATGGCAGTGTTATGTTAATGGTTGGAATCGATGATCACAGAGGTCTTTTCCAACCATAATGATTCTATGATTCCTCTCCATCCCCACCAGGGCCCAGGGACCCTTCACCCTTTCCTGCTCATCATGCACCTGCTTCTCCATATGCACATAAGCATCCCCACCATGTTACTTGGCTCCTTTGCTCACCTATAGAAGCAGTACACCCCTTCCTTCCCCTCCACACATACACCTGGTCAGTATGTCTTGCTGCCTATGCATGAAGGCTGAAGCCCTCAAGCCACAAAGGGAGGAGGGTGATAAGCCCCTCACTCCCTTCCACCCACAGCTAAAGCCATGCACAGGCACCTGCCCTATAACCCACTGATCGCCACCACATTAACTGATCTCAAGAACATTGCACCTAACTTTTCCCATTTGGAATGTTATTTGGAACTAAGGGGAAAGTCAAAGCTGACCAGTAAGCATTCAGTGCTCAAAGAAAGCCCTGATTCCCTTCTTCACCCTTGCCTACTCCTATAGCCTCAGTGCTGGGACCAGCTTACTGCACACCAGTTCTACCCCTCCAGAGACAAGCTACCTGGGCTTTAAGACCAGGAGAGGAAGGCAGTGAGGAGGAAGGTGCTTCCTGCTCACCTAGAACACTCCAATTCCACAGAGACTGTCCCCAGATCATGCTTTGGGGAAAAAAAAGTGATCTCATTCCAAAACTGTACAGACAAAAGTAGCTGCATCTGAAATGACATTCATCACTCCCCCTCTCAGCCCCCTGCTCCCTCCCACCCTTCAACTTAGAATTTTTGTTGCACAATTTTAAAGGTGAAATTCCCTAAGTACTGAATATATTGTAGTCCTAGATTGTGCCTATTCATCAGGAACAGCAACAGTGGCTGGAAGGAGAAGAGTTTTCTTTTTAAATGAGTTGGATGAGTTCTTGAATGTTCAAACCATCTTAGAAAAAAAGGCAAAACAAACAAACAAAAAACCCACCCCAGATCAACAAAACAACAAAAAAACCTAAAACATTTTCCCTGTGGGAGTTTCATTCTTGGCAGATTTGAAATCCAAGAGAAAGGCTGCAAAGCTTCTCATCTGTAATTACTTTCCTTGCTAGCAGTAGGAGAGGAGAAAAAAAGAAGGGGAAAGATTAAAAAAGGGAGGGGGATATGAAAGCAGATCTCATTTGTTCCTCTCCCTTTCACAAGCAACTACCCTAAGATCAGAACCCTCCTTTACTTGCTAAGAAAATGAGACTTTAATGAAAAGGCCATGGATTGTCTTAAGATCTTATCTTATGAAGATTGTTAGGTTTGGAGTTTGTTCATTTGAATTCAGCTCTAAAGAGCTTTCAGCTTTCCTTTATCCTATAACTCAAGAGAACAATTAAATATCCACTTGTACCTGGACTGGTAAGTACTTGTTCTGATTCCAAAAACCATTTAACACAGAGTGTTAGGACCAACTGATCCTAGAAACAAGCAAATGGAAAATAAACCCTGAGCAAGTCCAAGCATCAGTGTAGGGCAAGGGAATTGTTTGCATTCCAGGATTTGTGTTTATGCAGAATAACATTTAAAATACAGACAAACAGAAAAAAATCACAGCCTGCCTCTGTGACTGTCCCTGATTTCAAAAGGGATGTGGGAAGAACAGCAGAGAATGTTGTGCAAAAGAAATGAATATGAACTAAATTAGCAAAAAGTTAACCATGAAAGATAATTTCAAAGGGAAAGGAGAATCCACAATTTACAAGGCACATTTTTAGCTGATGGTACCAGACTGTTCCTTTAGCAGGTAAAACAAAGAATGGCTTATCAGGAAAATTCACACTGATCCAGGGTGTGCTGCTCAGAGAAAAACAATCTCCACATAGTTTTTAAACTGCAGCCTATTGCAAAGTGAATGTCATGAAGGAACAGATTTGTTCAACTGATCAGAAAACAGCACTTTGATACAGCACTATTTCCCAAGATTAAGAAGGGAAAAAATCCAACCCCTTCCCCACCTAGGAGCACGTGAAAGGAATAAGACCATGCCTCTTCCTATTGTGTTTTATTCCAACATGCCTCAGGCTCAGCCAGCATGTCTGTGGGGAGCACCTAATATAGTTTTAAAGCTACCCTAAAAATGTCATACCATGATTTCATTGATCAGGATGACAAACTTCCCTCACACCACTCTATAGACAAGAAAGCTAAAATATGTATCACAGTACATTTTAGTAACACTGGTTTGAGGAATCTATGACATGACTTAGATGTAGTTTGTTCTTGGTAACAGCCACCAGCATCTTTCACAGGGATCTGGACTTTGTACTGAAAAAAGCGAGTATGTGCCCAAACATGTAGTTACAAGAAGGCTGGAATCACACCCAAAAAGCTGCTGGTGTTTATCAAATCACAGCTTTACTAAGTTAAGATGTTACACTATCATGAGAAGTCACCAATAAAATCAGTGGGATGATGAGAGTGTCTAAATCTCCAGCACAACAGGTGTGTTCCTTCAACTGCTCTATGCTTCAGGGATCACTTAATTAGAATGAAAACCCATATGGGTTCTCTCTAAACTAAATGCTCAGGAAAACAGTATGGTGCATTTATGGTCCACACTAAGCACAGACACCTACCCACATGTGTTCTTCTGGAACACAAAAGCAGTCACACAGCCTCCAGCTTCCACCTGAGTCAACAGGACCTGTTTGGCTCAGCATCCTTCAGGGCACCGGCAAGATGGTATCAGGTTCTGCTCTAAAATGACTTGCTTTGCTCATGCACAGACTGTCCCTCAAGCAATCCAAGCCCAGTGCAGCTTTAAGGACACTCAGGATTCCTCTTATAGGAACAAGATTGAGCTTTCTGTTGGCTTACAGATCTGACCAATGCTGGAATGAGTTATTACAAGTGCTTCCAAAACTTGCAGGTTTTTTCTCCTCTTGCATAAGGGAGGAGCAAACCTCAGGTACAGTGAAGGCAGAACAGGCTGAACAACTGCTAAAAGCAGGGTTTTCTTGCTCACTAGGATAAAAACAGTGTAAAGCCTTCTGAGAGACCAGGGCTAGAATTTTATACACTTAATTCAAAGATTATTTGACTTGCTTAAATATCTAAGTTGCCAGTTATATCACTGGACATAATTGCAAGTGGTTTATGCAAACTACGCTTCTAAGGATGACTATGTCTCAAAACCAATATACATCCTTCTTTCTCTTTTGGCTTGAGATTAACAATACAGAAGACAAAGGCATAAAGAGGTTGTTTGATTCTAGGAATTTTCAGATAAACCTGTGTGTGTAACACCCACAAACCCAGTGACACTATGAACAAACCTGAAGTGTCCTTTTGTAACCACTTGATGTTCATAATTTAAGTCCATACCCATGAAGTACACAACCTACTGGGAAGTAGGAAGTCCAGCTGGATCTCAGCACTTTGGAGACTTGAAACCTCAAGAACTCCAAGAGTATTTTAAGCATCCAAAGATGAAGCCAGATGTGTACTAGTATGTACAAGGGTTTTGAAAATGGCAAGGGTGGTCTTATGTAAAACACTCCTAATATCTGGCCATTTGTGAGTTTATATGTGCAAATTTGGCCCTTTACACCAGAGTTTACGGAAGATGCAGTGAAAAATAAGCAGCAAGGCTAAACCATCTCATTCCATGCTTTTTGTTCTCTTTCTCCCACTCCTTCCTCCCTTCTTTCCCTCCTCCTTGTCACCACTTCCATTTGCTCTTCCTCTCCCTCTGGCATTCACCTGCAGTTTTGTGCACAAGTGTGTTAGTAGATGTCTTGCTACACTAGCTCTGGAGGAGGAGGAAAGCATCGTTTACATAGCAGGTTTACAACGTGATGGATGCATTTCACACAACTGTTTTTACATCAAAAAGATGCAAATGTAGAGAAGCCAAGCACATTCTTCCCTAATGCAATAAAAATGGAAGAGACAATTTGAAAGGCAGCAGGGAAATTACAAGCAAGCTGAAGGCAGCAAGCAAGCAAGCAAGCCCGAAACTATATTAAAAAGCCAATATCTATTTAAGATTATATAAATGCTGGAAGTAATTCAACATTTGAACATGCACAGTGGAGGAATGGATGAGTACATGAGACATACACAAAGAGAGAAACCAAAGATTCTCCTACTAGTGAAATCAAAGAGATTTCTTTCTATTAATTCACAAGTAGCAGGTTTCTAGTTTCAGGTCAGTCGCCTTTACAAAGATGCTTTTGTATCCACTTGAGAGCATATTATACATTTTTCTCACTTGCTGCTGGTTCATACATCCTTATCAGCCATTCTCACTCAATCAATTCCATCAGGAAGTCAAAGGAAGTTTGAGTCAGCCTAAGGGTCAGGTATGTACAATCAGCTTCCCATTACAAGACCAAACCTGCAGCAGCTCACCAATATTTCTGACCTTCATCCTTCCAGTGAGGCTGAAGAATCCAGATATTCACCAAATTCAGCCCTTCCTTTAACTGAAACACAGAACAGGAAAACAGAGTCATCCTAACAATAAAAAAAGCCAAAACACAGCCAATTAAAACTTCATACAAGTCTGCTCTCCCACCTGGCACTTTGACTTTTTGATTGTAATTTTTTTAAGGATACAATGCAAATCATCACACTGATAACATCATTATCACCAAGTCACTAGCAAAGAGAGCTATGTTTTGTCCTTATAAAAAGGGAAAAGTCTCAGTGAAATCAAAAAGCTGTTCATCAACATTTTTGTCTCTTTTCAGTAATTCAGTATTTGACAGATGCCAATAACCTGAATTAATATTTGAGACACTTGATTTTTGTTACTCTTATTTCCTTTGTTCCTCTCATGAAACTTGCATCTAACCTGCTCTTACTTTCCACCCTCAAAAACTACACAAAACCTCCAAAACATGTTTGTCTCTAGTCTCTCGAAGTACTCAGAGGCACAGAGGTCAAGCTTGAAGAACGAAAGGAAAGACAATGAAAGGCAATAACTGTCCTAAGGATACTACAAAACAAGGAGCAGGTTTAGTCCTCCCCCTCTTATACCAAGTTGTACTTCACTTTAAATATTAGCTTGCTAAAATAGAAAGCTATGAGAACATGAGCCACAGCAGCAAAGCCCATCCCTAGGCAAGGACATGTGCTATATCCACAGCCTACACTTGAGGAAGCATCCAAGTAAGCCATCACTATTTCATTAAAAGGTTTAGAAATGGATCCAGCCTCTATATGCTTTCCTGAAAAGTGCCTTCCAACACATCAGGATTTCCAGACTCCCCAAAATCACTCCATTTATATTTGTAAATATCTGAACCTTTCTAATATATTTTGTTAATTTGATGGGAATGAAATGTGCACAAGTCCTGAGATACTAGCTTGCTTGTTCAGACAAAATACTCTGAGGACTTATGACTCACACAAAAACAACAAAACAATGTTAAGAATAATTTATTCTCTGTTGCTTTAATGAAATTAGAGCATGGATAATGAAGAATGTTTTGGGGGTTTTAATGGAAAGTTTCCTCCTGAGAATGTGTTGACATTGAGACTTCAGTAGATGGCACCTGACAACTCAAAATGTGAGCTTTGTGTGCATGAATGTGTACTTAAGACAATGATCACAGGTAACATGGACACTCCTCCAAATTTAAGCAGAGTACTAGAGGTCCAACACTTCCTAAAACTGCAGTCTCAGTAGGATGTTGCAGTACAAGCTGATGCCAAGACATTTACCTCTACTACTACTGTGGTCTCACAGTGAAATGGTCTAGGACATCGTGTAAAAAGCCTCTCCAAAGTCAAGCTAAACAACATCCAATGATCTCCTTCACCCACTAGGCTAATCATTTCATCATAGAAGGCCACCAGGTTGGTCATTTTCCCCTCTCATATATCCACACTGACTGCACCCAACTACCTTCTTGTCCATAGTATCTTTGGAAACGGTTTCCAAGAAGATTTGCTATGTTATCTTCCCAAGATTTGCCCTTCAGAAGTTTAACAGCAAGAGAGACTAGAAAGTGGTGGTAGCATTGTTGTATTACCCACAGACACCAAGTGGTTTGCTCAGAGTTACTCAAGACTTTGCAGCAAAGCCACGACCAGAATCCTCAGACATTGTTTTGAAGGGCAGGGATTTGACCATAAAAGCAGTCCCCTTCTCCCAAAATGAAGCTGAAGCACAAGCAGTACTTTGCAGAAGATTTGAAAAGCATTCCTGAACTGATGGTGAAATGGAGTTACAAATAACATCCACTCACCTCCTAGGAACAGAACCATCCAGTACCAGATGCCTAATGATTTGATATCGTTTATATTCCCCACAGGAATCTGATAGCTGTGGATACAGATGAGATGCGAGACAGGTTCAGGCAAGTATGACAAGATCTGATTTTCACTAGGGCTGAGACATTCCACCCTCCTGGACTTTCTCGTGGGTGGTGGACACATTGCTACTCCATCAATCAGAAGGGCATTTCTCAGGGTTTTTTTTTAAGTTCTTTTATTGCAGTTTCTTTCCTTAGGCTACTCCAGAAAGATGTTGAATACAGAGCCAAGCAGCACTAAAATATTCCATTGTCATAACCTCCTGATACACAACTTGCCAGTAGTGCAACATGTAGACATTCATCAAAGATGTGGTATGTTGCACTTGTTCCCTTGTGTGAAATGAACTTTCAATCAGCTTTTCAAACACTTCTCTTTTTTATATCCTAAACTACAGTAAAATCTGGTTTCTAAACTTTCTTTAAAATCCAAGTTTATTTTTGACTATGTGAACATATTGTTCCAAACTGGCAAGAACTGCTCATTTACATCTTTTAACATCAACAGAATGCTAATCTATAGTAAACAGTCTTTATTGCAAGCAAGAACGTGCTGTTAATTAGTAAGAGAGACCCTAGCTCTCTGCTAGCCTGAGTGGGATGAACCAGAGATTTCTATAATGGGGATGAATTACAATTGCACCCCATCAAACAGAGCATCTCTGAACAAACAGTTGTGCTGCAAGATCTCTGAAACCTAATTTTGGCCTCCAAGCATTTGGGAGTAGGGTGGAGGGGGTTTAGAGCAATCTGCTATTTGAAATAAATAGCTCTGAAAGGGCTTACAGCTTCTCAAAGGAAAATATCCTGAGGCCAAATGCTACTGTCCTGAGGGGAGGCAGACAGCAGGAAGGGCACAGCAGCCTTGTTCCTCACCAGATTTAGCTCCAAGGATGAGATTTGGAAGAGGGGAGGGAAGGGGGAGGACATACCAGCTCTTCACCTTCTCTACACTAGCTCTTAGCTTCAGAACTGCTCAGATGAGTAATTTTTTTAGGATTTGCCAAACAGAGTGTGTAGCAAAGCCAAATGACTTCAGTGCATCTGAAATACTATCCCAATTATGAAAGAGGAGGGGTTTTAAATTCTAGATTACAGCTCACCTCTTAAATAATCCTCTGTCATTTCTCACCCAGGTCATTCTTCCAGCTTCCAGCTTTGCAATCAGTGAGGCCATCTCCTAAACTCCAGTGTAACGAATCAAAATCAAAATCCTCTCCAGACAGGCCAAGTCTGAGAGCAAATATCAAAGAAGAGGGGAAAGCAAAAGCCCTTCGTTCAGATGAGAGCTCCTGTTCTGTAGCTGATTTTTTTAATGCCTGTGATGTTAGCAAAACCAAGCCTGCCCCCCAGTAAAAAAATATGCCTTTGATTTCACTCTCTTCTGGGAATATTTGCGGGAAGAAAAAAAAAACCTCTCACTGAACAAATTCCTAAGATACAAACTCAACTCTTTGCAGTGCTTGTTTTTCTTTTAAGCCTGAGGATAAGCTCTGTCACCACAATGTTACTGGAAAATTGATTCGATTTTGTTCTAATTATCTCTTCAAGAAAACAAAGAATCACCAAGTGGCAGCCAGGGAAGCAGCTTTCCCCTGCTCCTGGGGAAGGACAACCACAGTGCACACACCTTTCTGACTTCCACCCCTGGGGATCTCGATGACCTGTGCTGTAAAGCTGGGGCCACACTCTCCTCCTCCTACGCTCCCTGGCTTCATGAACAACCAAAGCTGCTGAGCCTCATCTATGCTTGGAGAAGCTGAGGAGAAAAACCTCTTACGAATGACACAGGTGACAAGGGAATCGTAGCTCTTGTTTCTTCAGAAATTCCAACTGAGTGAGAACAACTGCTGAATCCCAATGAGGCCCAAGTTCAAACAAGTTCCTGTTCCCACACTTTTGGCCTCAACAGACTATGAAAACTTTGCTAAACTGAACGCGACAAGAGACACTGAGACTAAGCAGCTAGAGGGGTCCCTCTCATCCACTATTGCACTGGTAATAGTGCTGACTATTATTTTCTCATTGATAATGACATCCCTAGTGACCTATTTTTTTCACAAGTGGAAACTGAGAAGTAAAAAACTGCAGAAAGCACAAGAGGAGTATCAGAAAGACCACGAAAAGAGCATCTGTCAAAGCACGTCCGGACTCGTTTCTTAAAGAGAGAAAAGGAGCCACCATGAAATCCTCTTGCATGAACTGAAAAGGAAAACAGTAAAAGAACAGCAACTCTGAAATGTCCAAGCAAATATATCCCTGTTTTATCCCATTTCTAAGAGTTGTTAGCAGTTTGGAGATTTCCTACAGCTTTATTATACATATATATATATATATTTATATATTTAGTCTCATTTGTGCAAAGTCAAACCGATGCGCTCCTGTGTTTCTAATCTCTGTTGTATTACTAACCCAGCACATTGCAAGCTGCTGCTCACACTCTTCCCAAAATCCACTAGCCCATGGAAGGCAAAAGGTCTGTTTTGTTTGATGCAAACCAACACAGCTGATAAAACCCAGTGGAGTTGTGTGCTCTTGCACTGAACTGTCTTTTCCACTTAAACATGAAGAAGAACAACTTTGCTGTGAGGGTGGCAGAGCACTGGCCTAGGCTACCCAGAGAGGTTGTGGAGTCTCCTTCTCTAGGGAGATTCCAAACCAACTGAAGGTGATCCTGGGCAATCTGCTCTGGGTGACCCTGCTGAAGCAGGGGGGTTAGACTAGATTATCCCCAGCGGTCCCTTCCAACCCCTACCATGCTGGGATTCAGTGATCTGGCTGAAAATGTTGAAATCCAATTGGAGTCTTCAGGAAATCAGATTCACAGATATTCACTCAGCAGTAGCAGCCTGGTCCTGAAAGCCTGTAGCTGAAGAACTCTTCATGTCTTCAGCAACAGCTCCATGTAAGGAGCACGTGGGACCAAGCCCTACATGTGTAGCAAGTGGCAAGTCAGTATTTCCTTCACCTAAGTTCAGTGCCAAGAGGTGCTAGCAGCATTTCAACCCCAAGTGGATTAAGGACATCCAAGAACCCAAGGAAAGAATAAGCCTCATGTACTTTTTAAACTGGGCTTATAAATCTTTTTAAACCAACCACTCAATGGTGTGTTTCTATTTTCATAGCCTGTAAGATTATGACAGACCTAGTGTGAGTAGCATATAGAAGTAACATTTTCTAACGAAGTGATGGATGTAATATTAATCATGTAATATACTAATATATTTGTTTTAAAAGGTAGAAAACATGTACAATTACAAACAAAAACCCTGCTCAAGTATACAGCTTGCTTGCAATTCCCATTAATGCTGTATGTATTTTTAAACAAGCTATAATTCCGTGATGATGCTGTAAACTTACTTCTGTAGGCAAAAAATGTTCTATTTAAAAATGTCAAGATGAAGGATGTAAATGTTCTGGAAGTGCTATCAACTCAAAATATGAATTCTCACAGAATATTCTACAGGATTCTGTTACATGCTACAGATATATTTTACAAAGTTACGTATTTATGGCTCATACACACTAGTCTATGTGAGAACAAACAGTACTATTTTATTACAAAACAAATAAATGAATAAACAAGCAGTGAATGTCCATGCCCAGAAGCTGGAAAATGTTTTTTTTTTTAAGCTATCCTGATCAATTCTACAGGTGATTTGAAAGAGAGTGGTGTTTAGTCTGGAGAAAAGGAGGCTCAGGGGAGACCTTCACTCACTTTCACTCACTCTCTACAACTGCCTGAAAGAAGGCTGGAACTAACTGGGGGTTGGTCTCTTCTCCCAAGAACAAGCAACAGGATGAGAGGAAATGGCCTTACGTTGTGTCAGGGGAGGTTTAAGTTGGACATGAGGAACAGTTTCTTCCCCAAAAGGGTTGTCAAGCCCTGGCACAGGCTGCCAGGGTTTAAATCCCTGGAGGGGTTTAACAGCTGTAGAGATGTGTTGCTGAGTGCCATGGTTTAGTGATAGCTTGGCAGTGTTACGTTAATGGTTGGACTTGATGATCTTGGAGATCTTTTCCAACCATAAGGATTTTATAGTCTATGATTCCAGGATTCTATGACAGAGGAACTAGCACCTCACTGACAGAAGGTACACACTCCTCCTCATCTCCCAGCCTCCCCCCATACAGATCAGCGCAGGCAAAGATCATCAGAATCGCTAGTGGAGGAAAAAGGAACAGTTTGCTAGTTGCAGAAAAGCAAGGCAAATACAGTATTCATAAGATTAATATATGTCTTCACAAAATTAAAAGACATTTTTTAAACAGAGTGGCATTTCAAACACCAACTCCATGGCAAGCAGTAACAATTTGTGCATAGCATCTAGGTTAGCTCTTCTGGTGTGGAGACAATCAAAACTCATTCTCTGAAAATCATACTGAAGGGTAATAAAATTACAATGTGAAGAATGCAAGTATATTCCAAAATGCTTTAAAAATACAGAGCTGGAGTCACTCCAGCTCTTGCTGGAGGATAGATGTATGATTTGGAATAATGGCAATGAAAGCTACAATTCAGGTTTTTAGTGAAGAAGAATCTGGGCGCTGTGTCAGCTAACAATTTCGCAGGGGAACATGATCCCTTCCAGCAGCAAAACCTTGTCCTTGGTGCCACCAGTTTAAACTCCCAATATGAATAAATGGGTTCAGCTCCTCTTCTGGGAAGCTGATCAAACTGCCTATGGTGAAAGAGACAAATAATGTAATAACTGACTCTTGACACCCAATACAAAACTGGCTTTAAGCAAATGCACATCCCCAAGGGGGCCTGAAGCATTTCAGCTCTTAGTATTGGCTTTAGAGAAAAAAGTGAGGGCTACTGGAGCAGTGGGACCAGGTCCCACCTGGCTTTAGGTGACCTTGCTTGAGCAGGTGGTTGGACATGATGACCTGCAGAGGTCTCTTTCAAACCCACCATTCTGTGATCTCATATTTCACAAGGGGCTTGTAATCTATATTTAGAAGTGTTTCTATTTGTTTCCAGTTCAGATCCAGGCAAGTTAATAGCACTAAATCTTCACTCCTGTTCAAGCACATGCTAGTAGTCTATTGTGAATAAGATGGAAGTTTGTTTGCCCCCTAGGATACAAAGTCCCATGGCCCAACAGATGGTTAGAAACACAATTAAGGAATGACTGAGCCTGGAAGCCATCATAATTTTTTGTTTTAGAGAAAGCTAGTGCAAATGGAAGTGGAAATTACCTTGCTGCAGTCTACAGGAAACTGATTCTAATGATAATTTGAGGAATATAATTTTTTCCAAAGGGTCAGTTATGAAGTATAACAGCATGGAACCAGTTATCAGCATACACATAACATAAACTAATGTATACGTGAAAAACCTTCTGTATTTGCCCAGTTCAGAGCAATAAACTCTTTTACATCACAAATCATTCAGGAGATTTAATATGTGTAGCAGCATGAAAGCCAGAAAAACAAAAGCTCCAAAGGACTTTTACCAGGCAGATTGATTTGTTTCAGTCCTACAGCTGCTTACCATATGAATCACCCTTGATCCACCTGCTCCTTTCATGCCCCAGCAAGCACAAACAAGGGAGCAGATGAATAAATACATCTTGATCATAGTTTTAGAGTGTTTTTTTGGATCAGAAGAAAAATCTACTGCTGAGGACAGTGGGGGGAGGGAGCCCCTGTGAAGAGAAAAAGGAAGAGACATGATCTACTTTAGTTTCTTTTCCTATGTCTTCCATGTCAGAATGTTTGGATCTTTGCTCTCAAACACTGCAGGATTATAAAATATATAAATTAGAGACTCAGATCACTCATTCCACTGCACAACCCTATTAGCAGCTACAAGAAAGCAGAAGGCAAACAGCTCTCAGAGTCATTCTTGATAGAAAAATCAAAGAACTGTAGTGAGCAGTAGAAAAATGTATGCAACAGGCACAAGCAAAATGTGCTTTGATTTTTCAGAGGAGCTATTGGAATTGTCTTCGTAACATTTATGCAAGAACTGTGCAGCCACTGTGCTGTGCAAGTATGCATAGTGTTTTATAGACGAATACTGTGAGATTCCTAATCCAAATAGCTCAGAGTTCAATGGACTTATATAAAGGCTTGACTAGAGTTGCAAAGAAATATTCAAGTGTTTCTAGAGAACATCTCTGTACTGAAAGCAAAAATACCCAAATATCCTCTTCTACTTACAAAAAGAATCAATCTCTGTTTACTCCTGGAACTCACTTTCTGTGGTTTGTGTAAGGGCTGAAAGCTGTGCTCATTGGCAGCAAGAAAATGACATTTTCAAAGGATTCCATTCCTGATCAGCCCCGAAGAGACTGCACATGGAACAAGAGGTGTCCTCCACCTCCTGTCAGGAATATTGCTAGAGACTTTGAAAGGCTCAAGACTACACTTGGGGAGTGTAGTCTAATGCATGGAAGGGACAGAGATGGAATATCTAAAAAGAAAATGTTTGTAAGATTGGAAGGTAGGAGATCAAATGGATTTAAACATTTCTAAGGATTACAGAGTAATGGGAAGGGTTGTTTAGTCTGGAGAAAAGGAGGCTCAGGGGAGATTCGCTTTCTCTAGCTCCCTGAAGGGAGGTTGGAGTGAGGTGAGGCTTTGTCTTTTCTACCCAAGGAACAAGCAACAGGACAAGAGGAAACAGCCTCAAGCTGTGCCAGGGGAGGTTTAGGTTGGACATGAGGAGCAATTTCTTCCCCAAAAGGGTTGTCAAGCCCTGGCACAGGCTGCCTAGGGCAGTGGTGGAGTCACCATCCCTGGAGGGATTTAAAAGAGATGTTGATGAGTTACTGAGTGTCATGGTTTAGGGGTGACTTGGCAGAGTTAGGTTAACAGTTGGACTTGATAATCTTAGAGGTCTTTTCCAATATTCATTATTCTCAGACTTTCACAGCCTTCAGAGAACTAAATGTGCAGAAGTCAGGAAACTGGAGACTGATAACAAGCAACTTTGTGCCTCACACAAGTCCAATGCCCACAAGGTTGCTGCAAGAGCAATGCAACAAGGTCTTGCTGTCAGCAGTAATCAGAAAGGTGGGTTGTGTTTGCATCCACAGATCAGCACTCATCTTTTCAGGCTACAATGAAGATGATTTCACTGTCAAATCCCTGAGATCCCCAGCATAAAGCCATTTTATTTGGATGTATGCTGAATACCAATCTTTCACCCAGATAAATTATTTGAAAGATACTCACTGTCTTGAAAAATCACAGGAAACCACAACAAATTCCAAAGTATATTCAAAACAGTCAAAATTATTATTTAGCATCTTTTTCCAATTTTAATGTGTTTTTTTTCTCTTCCTAGACATTTATCCTACATAGGTTCTATGATTCATTTATTATCATTTCCTATCCTGTTGGCATTCACGTCTTGCTGATTAATTTCTGTTATAGTCTCATTATTTCAGTTCTATAAATACCCCATTTCATTTTACTCTTCCTACTGTTATTTTGCAACCTTCTTTTTCTCCTCCACCTGGGGCTCTCACTTCCAATTTAACCGGAGACAGTGGGCAAAGACTGAGCTGAAATCCAGTAATTACACCACTCTGCTCTGAAAAATGGAATCATTTCCTTATGGATGGAAGCAGCTATGAGCTGCTCTGAAATCCCATAAGTAATTCCGCAAAAAAACAATACTTATTACTTGCCAGATTAATAATAGAAAGAGTTGGCCTCCATAATTACAAAAATATATACAGTTCGATTACGATTTCTTGCAACATTTGCATTTAGGAGGAAAACAGAGTTGCCTCACACTCCAGAGAGCAGGTGCTGGGCAGATCTGGCTCCACCTGGAAGAATATTAAACCACCACCCAATTCATCACTGCCAGAAGAGGTTATATCCACCATCGTTGGCATTCAGCACATGAATGTCTGCAGAAGACTCTCCCAGTTCTTTATGTCCTTGAGTTATGTTTACTACATTCAGGTCTTACTTTTTCTGACCTTTCAGCCTTTGCTGTAAGATCCTCTGAAGGTTTGGGAAAGCTTCTGAGTGCTTCTCCTATAAGGGTAAGTACATCCTGAAATAAAAAGGAAACACTGAAATTACTTGGGTTGTTCTCAAATCTTAGGTATGGAGTGAATGAGAGCCAAAAGTCAGGAGACTTGGCATTATTAGGTAGAAAAGGAACGTATGGTACAGCCACAAATTTCCACCCTGCTTGAAACTGCAGGGAGGCAAGAGGCTTCAGAGAGCACTGCTTACTCATTGCTCAGAATCATAGAATCATAGACTGGTTTGGGTAGGAAGGGACCTTTAAAGATCATCTAGTTCAAACTCCTGCAGTCAGCAGGGACATCTGCAACTAAATCAGGTTGCTCAGAGCCCCAAACATCCTGACCTGCAGTGGTCCCAGGGACGGAGCATCTACCACCTGCTTTCAATCCAACTCCCTTTCAAAAAGCAAGATAAGAGCTTTTCCTTCAGGAGGATCATCCTGAGGAATAGCCACAAAAGACCCAAGGAATTCTATAAGTTTCAGCTTCTACGGCCTACCATCTGTTCCAGAGGTATTTCTTAACAATAAAGCTTGAAGCTTCGTGACAGCAGATAAAGACAGAAGAGAGTTCTTCCAAAAAGAAATCTCAATCTATCTGAGAGGCCTTCACCTCTGTAACATGAGTAAATGGCCACAGGTTATGCCAGGAGGTTGAGGTTGGACTTTAGGAACAATTCCTTCCCCAAAAGGGTTGTCTGGAAGGATTGTTCCTGAACAGGCTGCCCAGGGCAGTGGTGGAGTCACCATCCCTGGAGGGGATGTGGTTTAGTGGTGATCTGGCAGGACTGGTTAACAGTTTGCATTGATGACCTTAAGATTTCTTCCAATCAAAACAACTCTGATTCTATGTTGCAGTATTCTATTCTGAGACTCCTAAGCCTAAGGATCAGTAAGGAAGACTAGTATGGACAGAGTAACCTATCACATCATTTAGCTCTTTACTGTTTTGTCTTGGACAAGCCATCATAAAACAAACTCTGCAGAAAAAAAATCAAGATATACCCAAAATATCTCTAGGGCATCCTGGGAAAGGCCTTCAGCTTATATAAATCAGACAAGCTCAAATGACTTGGTCAGTGTGTTCGTCTCAAGTATTTTATTAATGATATGGAGCCAAAGTCTATTTTGACTTGCACTGTATTCAGATCAACCTGATCTCAATGGCAAAAATCAGAGACAAATCTGGTTTACAGATTCTTTAGCTACAGTATGTGCAACATGTACTACAACTTTTTGTTTTTTAACAACATTTGCTTACCCTGGAGTAGATCTGTTCTTCCAGCTTCTCTTGGATTAAAGCACTTTCCATTAGCATCTTCCTTCGTCTGAGAAAGGTAATCTTGGCTAGCTCTGCTTCCTTCTTCTGACAGTCAGGGCACACTGAAGATTCGTGGATTTGAGCTTCTGTCACCTGAAAGATAAGACTTTGATGCAATGAGCATGTCTTACAGCAAGACAGTCACTCCATTAAGAACAATCAATAAAAATAGAGATATAGGTACTGTCTAAAGACAAAAATTTACTTTTGTAGGCAGTTGTAAATTACTCCATAATCTTTGTCATCATCTTCATGAGACTGTCTGAATGTTTTCACATTATATCTTTGCTTTTCCCTAGGTATTACCCCTTCCAGCACCGATAACTTAGTTTCATTTAAAATTATCTACTTGTATCTCAGAACCTTAGCACTGATCTGTAATATAATATTTCTTCTTGTAATAGACAAAGTTTCCCTGCTCACAGGAGTATGCATAAGGCCTGAAATACTAGCCAGAGAGGTTACAATTATCTTTACAAATACTAAGATGTAAATAAACCCTGAAGCAATTAGTTCAAATATCTATATGCAGCTCTGAGTCAGAATACAAACAAAAATCCAATATAAACAGTATTACTTCTAATTTCAATGTTAGCTCATCCACCATGAAGTCTTCAGCATATTTACCAGCATTACACAAAATCCAGTGTTTGTGCATTTATGAACTATCAATAATTTAATCTTATTTAATTTAATTGTCCTATCGCTTTCTACCTGAGAGAAGAGACCAAGCCTCATCTTGCTCCAACCTCCTTTCAGGGAACTAGAGAAGCAAGAAGGTCTCCCCTGAGCCTCCTTTACTCCAGACTAAACAACCCTAGTTCCCTCAGCTGCTCCTCACAACACTTGTGCTCTAGACTCTTCACCGTGCCCTTCTCTGGACACACTCCAGCACTTCAGTGTCCTCCTTGGAGTGAGTGGCTCAAAACTGAACCCAGGATTCGAGGTATGGGATCACCAGTTGCTAGTCTAGGAGGACAATCCCTGCCCTAGTCCTGCTGCCACATCAGTGCTGATCCAAGTCATGATGCTCTTGCCTTTTTTGGTCACCTGGACACACTGCTCTCTCATCTTTAGCCACTGTTGACAAACACTCCCAGGTCCTTTTCCAATAGGCAGCTTTCCAGCTACTCTGCCCAGTGCTGTAGCACTGGTCATGAGAACTGACTTTAGAAGTATTCCTCCCTTCTCACCTGGCACAGGCTCTGCAGAGGAATATGTTATCACTGTCACTATGCTATATGGCAATAAATTAAAGCCAGCTAAAGTGACAGAGATAAAACAAAACAAATGAATGTAATTACTATTCAAAGTTCACTTTTTTGTGTTATCAGAAATACTTTCTAGATGCAGATATTCTCTACCAATTCCAAACAAAGTGTAGACATGTAGAATACTTCTATCAATGAGAGGTACAAACACAACCAAAAAAACAAGGCTTTTTTCCTCAGGGCTTACTGTGGACTGCAATAACTTACCATCCCAGCCTCACTCAATCACACAAATCATTATTTTATCACCAGAGAGTATTTTATACTGATCTTTCACTAGCAACAGTTCTGCAGTCTAACAAAAAAAAAAAAACAACAAGAAAAGGAAATCTTGAGATAACAAGCAAAACCCTCTTTCAGAGGCCAGAGAGCGGCATCAGCAAATTCTGCCTGATTTGATCCTTATATTACACCTTTCTTGCCCCCGTGATTTTCCCAAAAGCATAGGCAAAATGTGACTTTTTTCTTCCTTGCAGTACCTGTTTCACAGTTTCTCTGATATTTTTCAGGCAGATTCTGTTCATTAGCTGATCAGGGACAAGGCAGCTCACATCACTTGTCTCACATTTCCTTGCTGTGAATCCATGCTGCAGCTTCCTTGCCTTGCCACCATTTGCGTGCTTAGAGTTCAGCTGCTGACGCATCTTGCTTATCTTCATGGCGCAAAAAGACCTGAGAGCATCCAGTTCTCCATCTAATAACTCAGCCCTTTCTGTCAGGCATAAAACAACAAAACACAAGTGTCAATTACTGTATCAGGAAAAGAGAAGAATTACTGCTCTTCTATCTGTGTGACCTCCTATTATCTAATAAAAAAACCAAACCCAATGTCAAGCCTAGAGGCAATAACTATAATAATAGCAGTGGAGAATTTAAACACAAATCTGGATGATAACTGGAGGAACTTGCACAGTAAATGTCTGTAAGATTAGTCTGCAAATAGAAAGGGGGATAAGAACCCTAAAAAATTAAGACTACTTAATGGTACAGCACAAATATATTAGTAAAGCAAGTACTTAAATACTATGACACTAAATAAACCACATTAAGCTTCTTTCTACCTGAAACTGTAATTAGCTAAACCATCTAGCTACACATCTAGTAACAGAGAATCCAAAATCCCAGCATGGTGGAGGTTGGAAAGGACCTCTGGGGATCATCTAGTCCAACCGTCCTGCTAAAGCATAGGGTCACCCACAGCAGGTTGCTCATGATCACCTCCAGGTGCCTTTGGAATCTCTCCAGAGAAGGAGACTCCACAACCTCTCTGGACAGATTTCACAAGGGCTCTATAACCATCACAGTAAAGAAGTTTCTCCTTGTGTTCATATGGAACCCCTTTGGGTTCCAGTCGGTGCCCATCACCCCTTGGCCTGTCACTGGGCACCAATGAGAAGAGTCTGGTCCCATCCTCATGCCCCCACCCTTTAGCTCTTGCTCAGCATTGACCAAATCCCCTCTGGGGCTGCTCTTCTCCAGGCTAACCAGCCCCCGGGCTCTCAGCCTTTCCTCCTCCCAGAGATGCTCCAGTCCCCTCAGCATCTTGGAAGCCTCTACTAGACTCTCTTGAGTAGTTCCTTGTCTCTCTGGAACTGGGGAGCCCAGAACTGGACACAATACTCCAGATGTGGCCTGACTAGGGCAGAGTAGAGGGGGAGGAGAACCTCCTTCAACCTGCTGCTCACACTCTTCTGAATGCACCTCAAGAGACCATTGGCCTTCCTGGCCAGAGGTAACTTTAAGAAGCAATTTATAAGATACTTCAAAATTAGAGACAGTGTCTATTTCTAACTCTGGCATCACCTCAAAACTATCCTACAACCCACAGTTAGGCTTTTTTTTTTTGAGGCAATGCAATTATATCACAAACTACTTTCCCCTAAAGCTTCACTGTTCATTTCCTAAATGCTTTGTATGACCTTGTTTAAACAATATCTTTCACTCTTTCATCTGCTCTTATCCTTCCCAGTGGCATGTAATAATAAATAAAAAACAAGAGACAGGCAGGTAAGGATGGATTTACAGCTTCATTCCATGCTTAGTGGGAGATTTTCCACAGGCTTGAATACTGCCAATCAATACAGTATTTCATGAGCATCAGCACATAATGACACTGTGTAGTGCTATATGGCCTTAAGAGATACCACTCTTTTCAGCTCTTTAAACAGGGGAGAGTAGCTCTCTACCTTTATTACACAGATTTTGCTTTTATGCAACTCCTGAATCCTAACTAAACACTTCAAGCTGTGTAATTAAAGGAGAAATGAGAAGACAAAACATTACAGGAGGCATGACTCTGAATACCTTTGCATACAGCTAATGCTACACAGTGTTTCCTTCTCAGGACTCTGGCAGCCAAAAACAGTCAGACAACTGATAAGGACTCCTGAGGTAAGGTATGGTCAGATTGTTTCAACTTACAGAGTATTCAGAAATAAATCATATAATTATATCATTAAACAGTCCCTCCACATTGTCTCTTTTCAGACAATTGTCTGTTTTCATTAATTTTCAGTGACTAAATTCCATTTTTTAAAGAGGAACTGCATATTCCAGGGTATTTGTCTGACAAATAGCCCACTGGCATTCCAGTCCTCTGGAGTAGCTTGGCATAAGGACAACACAAATCTTTAAAACACTAAACAATCTGAATGTAAAACTTCACCTAAATATGCTGTGATCAATTTAGTTTCTTGAACAGAAGAGAGAGCTGTGGAATTTTGCAAGGAAACTGAGTATCTGTTCAGAAATGCAGTTGGTCAGTGTAAAGTGTAAGTGGATCTACAGTCAAGATTAAGCAAAGCAGGAATCAGTGAGTCTTCCTTTATGGATAAGGAAAAGATGGGATTTAAGTGCAACCACCACAACTCAGAACTAAGCACCATAAAGCAATTTATTCCTCCTTAGAAGATGATGTCTCAAATTAACTAGAGACAAAGACACAGTGATAGTGGTTGACTTGGCAGTGCTAGTTAAAAGTTGGACTCAGTGAGCCGAGAGGTATTTTCCAACCTTCATTATTCTCTGATCCCGTGAATTGTTGCTGCCCTACACCCACCCAGTATATACCCTTCCATTACATTCATGGACGTGAACCCATGTTCACTTCCACCTACAGACATTAGATGCAGAGAGAACACAAACTTTTAAACCTGACTGCACAACCAACCTCAAAAAGTTATCAATTTAATATTAATTCATGTTTAACACTAAATAAGCTCAGAAAGAATAAAAATAATTCTACAATTCTACTGAAATGAGCAAAAAGTTATGAGAAAAGTCAGCAGACAGCTAAATTCTAAGATGTTAGCCTTGAAGCTGCACAATGACTATTCATTGTAGGAAGTTCTCTTGTCCTTCAGCTGAAAGAAGAGCTGCATACAAGGGGATCTACCCACTTGCTTTGGTGGTTGGTTTTATTCTCGTGCCTTCCCTCTATTCCCTCTTTTCTGCCTTTGAACTAGACATGCCTGAACGCTCAATCTCCATTTGTGGTGGCAGACTGAAATGTCACTGCACGGCTGTCCCCAGGGAACCCCTGCCAGGGCCAATTACCCTTCCAGAAGTACATCTTGGTGATGCTTGGCTGCCCCGAGTCCTGCATTCCCACATCCTCTTCTCTGCAGAGGAATAAGGCAGGAACAGGTGACGAGAGCAGCAAAACCAGACACCAACACAGACATCAAGCCAGAGCTGTGTATCACACAGCAGTAAGGTCACGAAGCACCAAATATTGAGCAAGGAAAGCACAACAAACTGGCCCAAGAAGCTGCTCTGATTACAGAAGCACTCGGTGTGTGCCAAGGGAGATAAGCTAATCTCCATGTCTACATTTTAAACCCCACTGTGTGGTTTATAACTAAGTGACCTACATAGGTTTTGCTTTCCGTATGCAACTACATCTTGAAGTATGACATTTTAAATCCAGGGAAGTGCAGGGAGCAAAATAACAAAAATCTTTATTGAGTCTCCTTTGATGTCTAACTTTGATTTAATAGGAGGTATTTTGCTGTTGTTATGCTCTGCTCATACTCTGTTTTAAGAAGATAAAACGTAAATCAGTTAAAGGAGAGGTATTTGTTAAAGGCAGCAACTGCTAACTACTCTTGAGAAAGATTTTAACTCTACATCTCAAGATAACATTTTCCTAATTATCTAAATCATGTTTGTACAATTGAGCACAGCAGTGCAGAGTAACCTGCTGACAGCCTGATCAGGGTACATGGTGTTTGAAAGATATGTGCAGATAACACAGAACTGATATAAGCAGTCTGAAATATCGGGCTGTTTATCACAAATATGAATTTAAAGCAAGAGAAGTTCCTCCAACATGGTGAAGGAGACTCTCAGGTTCATAGAATCATAGAATTGTTTAGGGTGGAAGAGCAGTTAAGATTATCAAAACCAATCATTAACCAGCACTGCCAGGTCACCACTAAACCATGACACTCAGCAACACATCAACATCTCTTTTAAATCCCTTCAGGGATGGTGACTCCACCACTGCCCTGGGCAGCCTGTGCCAGGGCTTGACAACCCTTTTGGGGAAGAAATTTTCCTACTGTCCAACCTAAACCTCCCCTGGCACAACTTGAGGCCGTTTCCTCTTGTCCTGTTGCTTGTTCCTTAGGAGAAGAGACCAAACTCCACCTCACTCCAACCTCCTTTCAGGGAGCTGAAGAAAGCAAGAAGGTCTCCCCTGAGCCTCTTCTCTGGACTAAACAGCACCAGTTCCCTAAGCTGCTCCTCAGAACACTTGTGCTCTAGGCCCCTTCACCAGCTTCAATGCCCTTCTCTGGACACACTCCATCACCTCAATGTCCTTCCTGGAGTAAGGAGCCCAAAACTGAACTCAGGATTTGAGGTGTAGCCTCACCAGTGCCCAGTCCAGGAGGATGATCCCTGCCCTAGTCCTGTTGGGCACACTAGTGCTGATCCAAGCCAGGATACTGTTGGCCTTCTTGGCCACCTGGGCACACTGCTGGCTCATCTTCAGCCACTGTTGACCAAGACCCCTGAAATTGATTAAAAGGATAAAATCTGCCCAAGTGTAACTTTCAAGGAAAAGCTCTGTAGAGATATGAAACCTCTTCAACATTATACTGTGGTTTATCATTCATTCAATGAACCTGAACTCGTCAGATCATCTTCTATTTCTCTATGAATCACATGGTCACAAGATTCTGATGTATTTTAGGAAGACTATTTCAGAGGAGTTTGCCAGAAGAAGCCTCTCTAGTATAGCTGAGATGATCTACATTAACTGTCTTCTCACTTGACTACATGGCAGTCTTGGAAAACCAGTCATAGAATGGCAAATGCTGAAGATGAGTCAGGAACTCCTAGCATTGACTCACTGCCGTTGTGAATGAGCTATACAACTCAGAATAGCCTAAAAATGATCTTAGGTCATCCTTCCCCATGCTATATGGACAGTTTGGAGATGTCTGTGTGCAAAAGCAATGCCATAGAGTACTTCAGTAGGATTATCTCCTTGGCTGATCAGGCTTACAGGTGACTTAGAAAACTCTGGAGTTCGTTCACTTTTCATGTATACACTGAGGAAGATTTCCCCTTCTGCTTCAATTAAATTTTGCTCAACTACAGCTTTCTTGCTCTTTTTTTTTAATTAAAAATAGTATCTCTGACCCACTTTTTAGGAAGACTTAAGCAGGACTTGCCTCCCACCATCTGCTCTTACAGCTGCTTTCATAACCAGTAGATGCAAACAGCATCCGTCCTTCCTCCCTTCCCCTCTCCTCCTCCTCCTCCATCCACTACATCATTGTGTTGGTTAATGCTGCTCCATGGTTCTTGCCAAAATTGGTGCCCTGCTGCCTCCCTCAGCTTGGGAAGGGAACTAAAACATGGCAAACGATTCAATAATTAATACAAACTGATTAACTGGGGGGAAAACATTTCATATAATGAATTCTGAAGTCATGTTTATTTTGGAGGGGGAAAAAAAATCCCCACTCCTAGTACCTGACAGCTGGAGAGAAAGAGAGAAAAACTAAACAGCTGAGTAAAATTTGGAGGTTTATAGATAAATTTAAAATGTGGATACATTTCTTTAATGTATTTATCCAGATCTTGTGATAATCTATCACTAGGATAACATCACAAGATCTGAAGCATCAAAGCCATGTGTGTTATGGGAAACAAACTGCTCTCCAAGAAAGCATAAAAGAGAAACTCTGTACTCAATTACCTGTCTAATTAAGCCAGGCTAATTACCTGGCTTAACTTTAATAGCTAGTACATAAAATTTAAGTCTAGTTAGAAGTTTCCATCCCTGTTCAAAGGAAAGAAGACTTATAGCCTCTATTGAAGTTACTGAACTCACCAGTATGAGTTTTGATGACAGATTTGTCTTGCTTAATGTCAGCTTCTTTAGTTTGGAGATCAATCCATTTTCCCAGGACTTCTCTTTCTACAGCTGCAGAATCCAGTGCTGTAGACTGCTCACCTACAACAAAAAAAAGTAGCTTGAAACATACATTGTGAAGAAAACAGAACTGAAAAAAAAAACCAACAAAACTGGAGGCAAACAACCCTCCACTTGATTGTGACAGTCCTAAAGCAAGGTCACCCAGAGCACGTTGCACAGGATCACCTCCAGGTGGGTTTGGAAACTCTCCAGAGAAGGAGGCCCCACAACCTCTCTGGGCAGGCTGGGCCAGGGCTTTGGCACCCTCACAGCAAAGAATTTTTTCCTTATGTTTAGGTGGAACATTCTATGTTCCAATTTGTGCCCATTTCCCCTTGTCCTATCACTGGGCTGCTGACTGCTTCTTCATCACTCAGCTGAGGCAGCTTTAAGGTACTGTTTAGCCCTCTGAAGTATTTTGAGTCCTGGAACTTTCCTTGTGCCCTTGGAAAACTTATTTTACAGCTACTTTTCATGCACAGTAACTCAAGATATATTTCAGAATTTATTTTTTTAGTGTGCCAACAGAATTTCAGCACCACAAGTACTAAGGAAAGGTTTCCATGGCCAAATCACACCCTTCTGCTGGTGGCTGTCAGCAAATGCTGAAAGCACAGGCCTGTTCAGTGTTCTGAACTGAACTGCTGTCACTTTGCACAGCAAGAAAACTGCTTGCAACTTGTACATTTTTATTTTTGCTTATTGAAGTATCCATTGCAATGAAAGGCAGGTCTCAAGCACAGCAAGCTCTGCATACCTGCATGATTCTGCCTTGACGACCATGACATGCTTTCCACTGTATCTGACACCACAGACCTCTCTGAATCCTCTGTGCCACAACATGACTCAGATGGTTCGTGCTCTTGCTGCCAGTGAGCTTCTTCATCCTCACTGAAAGGTTCAAAGGTATCTTCTGAATAGTGAGCTTCTTCATCCTCACTGAAAGGCTCAAAGGTATCTTCTGAATAGTGAGCTTCTTCATCCTCACTGAAAGGCTCAAAGGTATGTCCTGAATAGTGAGCTGCTCCATCCTCACTGAAAGGCTCAAAGGTATCTTCCGAATAGTCCAAACCAGAGCTACCATAATTCTGGCTCAATTCCATCCACTGCTTTTGATAGCTCCCAGAGCTATCTGCTGAGGCAGTCGTCATGGTGCAGCACTGCAAATAAAAACAAAAGCATAGAACAAGTTCAAGTACACAGGAAGAACGGGACATATGGAGGACTACTACAACTCAGATAACACCCAGTTTAGCTACCAGCTGCTTAGGGAGATGGTTTAGTGGTGGACTTGGCCATGTTGGTTAACAGTTGGACTTGATAAAGGTCTTTTCCAACCTAAATAGTTCTATGATTCTATTCTGTGATTCTGTGAAATAACTCCTTCATCAGTGCACTGGATCAAGGCAATGTCCCTCAAAGCCCTTTGCTGATCAAATTGGTGCCCATCAGGAATGTTGACTCTACCACTTTTCTGGGCAGCCTGTTCCAATGCTTAACCACGCTTTCAGGAAAAAAAAATTGGTCCTCATGTCCAGCCTAAACCTCCCTGGTGCAACTTGAGGCTGTTTCCTCTTATCCTGTCACTTGCTACCTGGGAGAAGAGACCAACTCCCACCTCAGTCCAAGCTCCTTTCAGGAGTTGGAGAGAGTGAGAAGGTCTCCCCTGAGCCTCCTCTTCTTCAGACTAACCAACCCCAGTTCCCTCAACTGCTCCTCACAAGATTTGTGCTCTAGACCATTCACCACCTTCATTGACTTTCTTTGGGCATGCTCCAGCACCTTAATGTCTTTACTGGAGGACATATCTTTTTTAGAAGCAAACCTGAGGGAATAAAGCTACATCCTCAGTCAGCAGAGATGTGATTGCAACACACCACAGTCATGAAAAACCTACATTTCCACTACGCAACAGCCAATGAAGAGACTCTTCTACATGTGCTTTCTAGTTCAAACCCAAAGGTGACTGAGGGTGTGGGTTTGTTTGGGGTTTTTTTTTCATTTCACAATCCTACATTTCCAGGCTAAACCCAAGAATTCTTTAAGACTTTCACACAGACTTTAATGGACAAATTCCACCTTAGAACACCCTCACTGGGTTACCTGACTCTCGGGCTACCACAGTCAGCACCCACCTCAGCCCTCTTGCACCCTCAGAACCTTAACCCTCCCCAGGACACTGATTTGCTCAGCTCAGTCCCCAGGACACCCCAGTGTCACCAGGACGCTGACTTGCTCAGCTCTGGCCAAGAGCTTTGCTCTCACAACAGGTAATATCACACCGAAGGGACCCAGACCCTGCCTGACCTCCTTGGACCCTCCCTAATCCCCCCAGTACCCTCCTACCTAAGCTCTCCTCACTCCTCCACCGAACCCGGGGCTCCTTACCCAGGCTCCCCAGCACACCGAGAACCGGCAGCCTGCCACCGACCCCTGCTCGGCACACACCAGCGCCCCAGGTTGCACAGAAGGGCCGCTGAAGCCGCATCTGGGCGTAGAGGCCAGGCTGGGCCCGGCGCCTTCCCGCCGCGTTGGGCCTGAGGCGGGGAGAACGGCAAGGCGGGTTCCCGCCGTGCGCGGCTCCGCCCCGGGAGGCGGCAGCCGCCGAGGCGTCGGGGGCGGTGAGGAGGCGGTGAGGGACGGAGTGGGACAGAGCGGGAGAAGGGGCGGTGTGCGGAGGAAGGCTTCTGTGGGGCAGCGTCAGGACCTGGTGAGGCGAAGGGCAGAGAGGACATGGCCTGGTGGCGGCAGTCCTGGGGTTGGTCCTGCCGTAATGCCCTCCTTCACGTTACCGGCGTCTCCCTCATGTCCCTCCACGTCCCGGGGCTGGGCCTGACGCCGTTTTACTCATGTCCTCACTGTCCCAGAGCTGGCTTGGTGCTTGCCTGTTCCTGCTAGTTGTAATGTAGCTACAGCCTTGGATGTGACAGTCATGGAAATATAGTGCAATAAAGTTTGTATTTCAGGGGATGCAATCTACCTGTTGCCTGAGGTCCAATTTCAATGGGTACCTTTTAATAAAAGCAACTCTTTTGTGCACTAGGATCTTGGTTTAATATTGCTATTTCAGATTAGCTAATCCCTTCTTTTTCTTTCAGGGAAGTCATTCTTTTTATCAAGAAAAGCTGATTCTTCAGTTCTAGGATGCATAGCGTGTTGTCTGCCACATGTTAAGTCACTAAGGTATTTCATCCTAAGCACTTCATGCTGTGTTTGGACTGACTTGTCAAAGTCTCATCTTGGCTGAGATCATTAGGACAGAGATCTTGTCTTCTCTCATGTTAGATTCAGTGCAGCACACGATGTTAGCGGCTCAAGTGATCTTGTTTTCTCTTGAATGAGAGAACTCTCTGTGCTGCAGCTATACCTATAACAGAAAGACAGTGTGACCAGCATAATGGGCTAGAGGCACAGTGTTGCAGGAGAGTAAATAAATGCACTGATACAGTGCAGTGTAAAGCAAAGTGGAGCAAACAGGTCTGCCTGCATACTGTTATGTGGTTTAAGATTCAGTCATTGACAGCTTTCTGCAGAGAGTGGGCTGCTTGGTGCTGGTCCTTTTCATTTCCATGTATCTTGCTGCAAGAAATTAAAATAATTTACAGGTGGAAAACACTGGTTTTACATTTTCCATCTGTACAAATTATAGTAGTGATCAAAGAAGTGTCCAGTTGGGAATGGAAGGGGCAATTATCCATACTGCAGGAAGCAGGAGTCAGCTGAATACCAACGACACAGGCTGCCATCGCTACGGAGGGAGGAAAGTGTAATTAAGAAAGTATATACTGTTTAGATCAGCAAAATCTCCATTGTGTACTAACCCTCTCCAATCCAAAGATTCACCTTTCATTGATTGCTCTATGTTGTATTTTCCTCCTCAGGAAAGTAATGTTGCAAACGAACTGGCAAGAACCCAAGCTGAGTAAGATCAGTGTCTGGAAGAATCGAAGAGGTAGGCTGACAGTTTTCATGCTCTGGGTTGTAAACGATGGTGAAATAGGATTGAGGGAAACATTACCTTTTCTTTAACATTCTAATCAAGATACACAGAGAATAACACAGAATAACTAAGAATAAATAACTCAGATACTCACAGTTTCCACTAAGTACCTCCCTGGCAGCTTGATACTTCATTACTGATCATCTTCCTTTTTTTTTTTTTTTTTTTTTGTAACAGTTGACATTAGACTGTTAGTGACCTGGTTGGTATTTGAATTTATTCCCTAGAGGTTAAAGACTTTGTAGTTGCATGTCCTTGGTCCTTTTTAAAATTCGTAATTTTAGAGCATGGAAGATATATTGTTCTATCAAGTTTATTTCTCTGACATTTATTCAGTGGAAAGTGTGATCCTAATATTAAAAGGCTTTTGCTTTGAAGCTCAGGATACAGATAATTCTTTTGACTGGTCTTCCCTAAACCCAGTCATTTTATCACTGTGGTTCCCCTTGTTGGTATCTAGGAAGTTAATATGTTGAATGGCATAATTATGTAAACCAGTATTTGTTTTTGAAGGATTTGTGGGTGATAATGGATGGCTCAACCCAGTTGTGTCAGAAGGCATTAAGATTTCTGCCTGCTAATGTCATGGAGGTGGTCCTGTATAGAGCCATAAATAATACTGTGTGAGCAGCACTGACAGGCTTTTACTGCAACTCGTCTCTTTATCATATGTTATATTAAATTTAAGCACAGTTCTTGAATTCCTTTGTGTGGGCAAATGCTTTTTGATGTCTCCTTCTATTAAAGCTGTGATATCCCCTTTAACCAGAGAGCTGCATAAGAATTTGTACCTGCTAGGTATGTTTCTCCAATAACCATAATCTCGTTAGCGTTGCCAGCAGAACTAATTGTGCTGTCACAACGAGGTTCAGCACCCAGTTGGAGAATTACAGTGTAAGGCCAATGGAATTAAGCATATTCTGATGGTGGAGAAAGTTAATGTGACTCATTAATGAGGTGCTCATGAGCGTTACTCTGTATGAAAAGGCAAGTAGTTTGAAGTTGTTTTTTTTAAACTCTGGAAATACGAAGGACAAACGCAAGAACTCTTATGAAATTTCAAAGCATTTGTTGACAGTTCAAGGTACAATAAAGGTTTTCTTCTTTATCAGCACAGATATTGAAAGTACTGCCAAGTAGCACCCAGACAACACAAATCATTGCTGAGAGTGGATAGTTTGAAAATATTACAGAGGAAATGCTCTGAGGGCATACAGGACCTCAGGAGGTCATTGTTTTGGGCCTGCTGTATTTAAAATGGTCATTTCAGTTTCCATTAATTCACATCTCTAATTAGGAAATGGATTGATCTTTGCTTAAAGAGCCTGGCTGGTATCCACAGGAGATCAGAAGTGTGCATACAAATTAAACAGCAAAATTGTCCACAGAGTTTCAGACAGAAAAAAAATGTAGACCTGTATTTGTAGGTAGCTGTTGTTAATTATGCTGCATTTTCACTAGGTTTCATGGTGGAGAAAAGAGGACTAAAGCTCTGTGGTGAAAAAAAGGATCAACTGTCTCTTTCTATCTTGTCCTTGGTCACAGCAGCATCTCTGCAGGCAGGTGTACTTCCATCTTGGTCAGTCTTGGTAACCACCCTGCAGTGAAGATCCTGGCTAGGAAGAGCATGACAAGTGGCTTTTTATGCCAGCCTTTAGTGCAGTGCTGTTCTGGTTTGAGTTAGAACAGAGATAATTCTGTTCAGTGATCTCACTTTTCAGCTCAGTCCCTTCTTGATGATGCACTTCCTGAAGGTAACAGCATGTTTTCACAGACAGTGTCTGCTTCTAGCAGTGACAACACTTGATGGTTAGAGTTCCTACCAAGGGTTGGGGTGCAGAAAGGCTCTTCCTTATATTTGCTTCTATGCAGACCAAGGCCACTGCTTAATCTTGTGTCCCACTTTGGGGTACAGTAAATAAATATGGAACCTGCTGGGAGAAGGGCACAGGAGAGGTGACCAACAAGGTATTCCATCCCATGTATGTCATATTCAGTGTAAAGCTGAGTGATCACAAGGGTTGGTATTAGCCTCAATACATAGGCTGGATTCCAGTTAACATAACTACTCTCTACCTTCCTAATTTTCCTTTGTGCTTTCAGCTAGATAAATATTCTTACTCACTGTGTGTTCTGACATGGTGGTAAATAGCAAACATCTACCTTCCCACATTTGGGTGCATTTCAGTGCAAACTGCACACACAGATTGCATTTCCTTTTGAGTCCTTTCTCTTTACAATAGTAAGAAATTGCCATAACCATATGAGAAAACATCTGAACATGTAAACAAGTTCCATTAGCCAGCATGATAAAGTATCTCTACACACACACATATATATATATACATACCTTTGTATTTCCATTTATATTGAAGCATCCAAACTTTACACCAGAGACATAAAGGTGTGTTGGACAAGACACTGTAGGAAGAGCAAAGAGGAGACTGACCAGGTGTTTGGCAGTGGTTTCTTACAGAGGAAGTAGTAGAGAAGAGTTAGGGTAAGATCTACTCATGATTTCTCAAAGTACTTCACGTGGCACTTTCTGCTTCATGTTTTTAGCTCTGTCTGTGTCCTTCTATAAGTGTTTACATCAGCTCATGCAGAGTTATTGTAATTGCCTTCAAGGAGCTGTTTTAAGTAGTTGGGTATTTGAGACCTGCTTCTGAGGAATAATGTGTTCCCTTAGAGAGACAGGTTGGATTTTTTCTGATCATGACATTAATTCATGTGACAGCAGAGAACTCAGAATCTCATAGAGTAAATGTTTGAGATTTGCTTTATTTTCTTCTCTCATTATTTTTGCTTAGTGATTTCCCAGTGGGCCATCCTGATGAATTCCCTGTGCGTTGGTGTGGGGAGAGCTTTCAGAGGGAGAGGCAAAGTCATCATCCACTCTCAACAGATCGATACCAGGCTTACTAATCAGTTTTCCTCAGTAATAAGTTGACTCTTTTGGGAATCTTTCAGAATTTACTTCAAACTGATGAGTTGTTTTGACACTTCAGAAGATGCGTTAATTTAGCGACTACAGCTTCTCCTGTTGACAGTCTGCTTAACCCATCACAGATCCATCTGGTGTGAAAACACTGGATTTACTCAGCCTTCAGCTAGCTTTTGAGATGTTAGTTGTTGTGGTATTGAAGTCTTGTACATGTGCTGTAAGTCTTATTAGCAAGGCTCTTCCTGTTTTTCCTTCTTCTAGTTCTTCAAGTTGCATCAGGAGAGGTTTAGGTTGGATATGAGGAAGAATGTCCTCTGTGAAAGAGTGGTTAGGCAATGGCACAGGCTGCCCAGAGATGTGGTGGAGTCACCATCCCTGGAGGGGTTAAAAAAATGTGTAGACGTGGTGCTTAGGGACGTGGCTTAGTGTCGATTTGGCAGTGTTAGGTTAATGGTTGGACTCTTTGATCTCAGAGGTCTTTTCCAACCTTTGTGATTCTATGTCCTTAAAAACCAAGGAAGTATACATGTGGGAACACATTTTGCACTGACTCATCATATAATTTTGAAGAACATTGGAAACATTAACTTCTCTCAAAAGAGATGTAAAATAAGGATTGGTTCTGCCACACTAGAGGTGGGAAATCAAAGGCATAAAGAGTAAATGACTCCTTTAAGGTCAGACAAAATGATAGTCAAGATTCCTGGATTCTAATTGCAACACTTCTTGCTGTGAAAGGATGCATCCTCTTGTTCATCATCTTTTCCTTTATTATACACTGGTAATAATGAAAATTTGATGAATTGCTTATGTTATTGTTTGGAGTGAATCACCAGATCTTGGAATGCTCAGGTATGTACCAGGTCAGAACTTTAAAATCCTTATGCTTTTTGCCCAAGTTTAATAAACTCACTGATGGATATTTATGAAGTAATGATGCACCTTTTGAGTTGTTGAACCACCTACGGAGGGAGAAGAGAGAGAGTAGGAAGCAGACATTGAGTTTGGCAGACAGGTTAAACGGTGACATGCACAGGGGATCTCCAGTGTCTGCGTATGAAAGAGGATTTTCAGCGTAAAGAGTATCTCACAGATACTGCCAAATGCAGTTAGTGTCTCATTATGTAAACAGGAGAGATTTATTCTCTCTTTATTTTAGAAGCTTGAGCATAGACAGACTGTCAGAGTTTGGGGATGGAGGACTCTCAATAGTGAAAAAAGGCAAGAAAAGCAAAAATAATATCTTTAGTTTTGATGCAGTCACGTGAGGGCACCATAGCTGCTTGGGATTGTGAAGGAAGATCAGAGTCTGATTGCTTTTGACTCTACATATAGGCATGAGAGATTTCCAGATTTGCATGTTCCCAACCTTCCTCAATGTGAGTTGCTAGCCCAGTTCTAGGCACCACAAGTGCCTGTGAACCTTCTTGAACTGCTGAGCTTCTTCCACGCCACTTGAGTATCAGAAATACACTAAACTGATGGACTTGGCTCAGCCCTGGTAAATCATTCTTCCCCATGCCAGTAGACTAAGTCTCCAGCAGAAAATGAACTTGATGATCTGATTCTAATTAGTTTCTTGATTTAATGACAGTAATTTTACTTTCACAATGATAGTCATTGCCCCAGCTAGCAGGAATAATAGAATTGGTTTCCTTAAAGGTCCATTTACAATGCATCCTCTGTTGAATCTTAAGCAATAACACAGAGAAGCCTACAGTTATTTCAAAATTCTGGTATTTGTGTAGTTAAACGTGTCAGGCTACCTCATCTGAGATTGATGAGTGGGAATTGCTAGTATAAGGAAATGAACACTCATCAAGATAAAATATAGTTTGAATTGATTCCGTTTCGTTCTAAAATGATCTTTTTCTCTCATTACTGATTTAAACACCTGGAAGTTAAAGTCCTCATAAAATTAGAAAGAGGCAAACAAAACCTTTAAGGAAATTAAACAGCATGAGAGGTGATGTGTTTACACCAGTATAAAACCAGAATGACTCCACAGAAGATAATTAAAGGCAAATGAAACAAATGGAATGATCTCCTTAATAACCTAATTGGCCAAGTGTCATTAAAGTATCATTCTATTTTGGTTACCTCAACTCTATATGCTTTCAGAAATTATACTTAAGCTGGAGAGCTATAAAAACTTGTAGTTTTAGTTACTTTCCCTTTAAACTTCTATGAATTTAGCTGTGCACATCTAGATTAGAATTGGATTAGGAATCTTCACATTGTAGTGCAGTTTGGATTGTGGACTGAGAGCCTGGCAATCTTGGCTTGAAAATCCCATCCTGCTAGCAAAGGACTCTCCTGAATCACTGTAGCCCTCTGTTTGTTATCAAAATGCTTAGGAAGAGCATGGAGCTACCTAGCAGGACAATGGTACAAATTAGATATGTGGAAAGGAAGTCAGGGCCTATAACATCTGAACAGGTATGATGGGAAAAGTGTGTAACTTGGTTTAGTGGAAGGCATTTTTTTTGTCCTCCTGTAATTTGCACAATCCTTAGATCACAATATCTCCAAATCCCAGCACGGTAGGGGTTGGAAAAGACCCCCCTGCTAAAGCAGGGTCACCCACAGCAGCTTGCCCACAAACACCTCCAGGTGGGTTTGGAATCTCTCCAGAGGAGGAGACTCCACAACCTCTCTGGGCAGCCTGGGCTAGGGCTCTGGCACCCTCACAGCAAACAAGTTTCTCCTCCTGTTCACATAGAACCTCCTAGGTTCCAGTTTGTGCCCATTGTCCCTTGTGCTGTCACTGGGCACCACTGAGAAGAGTCTGGCCCCATCCTCTTGTCCCCACCCTTTAGCTCTTGCTCAGCATTGAGCAGATCCCCTCTGGGGCTGCTCTTCTCCAGGCTAACCAACCCCATGGCTCTCAGCCTTTCCTCCTCCCAGAGATGCTCCAGTCCCCTCAGCATCTTGGCAGCCTCTGCTGGACTCTCTTGAGTAGTTCCTTGTCTCTCTTGAACTGGGGAGCCCAGAACTGGAGCCAGGACTCCAGCTGTGGCCTCACTAGGGCAGAGTAGAGGTCCCTCAACCTGCTGGATGGATTCATCTTGGGAAAGTTAGCTACCCAGAAGAACTGCAGGTTTCAGCTTGTCTGTCAGCTCCTTGTCAAGCTTTATTCCCTTCATTATATCTACACTTGCCCTTTCTTTGTCCTGTCTTAAATGTAATGTGCCATTATTATTTCTTGCACTTATTTACCTTTATAAATTCTTCACACTAAGGAACATTTACAGCTAGAAGGCCCTGAGCTTTCAAATTCTTCATTCATAGAACACCTGCTGACTCCTGTGATAGTTCAACTTAAAAGACTCAGCTAGATTGTTCCTGAATTTTGAAAAGTAATGTACATTTATAGTCCTTTCTCAATTATGAGTAGTAATATAAACTCTAATCTGCTGCATACTTACTGATGTTTTGAGCTTATGCATCTAGGTAGTCCCTTGGGAACTGATTATGAAATAAAGGCCACATAGATCCAATATTGTATTTTGTGTGTTTATCATTAAATATTTAAAGCAAGATAATTGTAAAGAATGGATGGAAGATGCATTTTGAATGGAGACTGTGATGAAAATACATAAACTAGGACAAGTGTTACACCAGAATGTGCTGCTGATTTTAATCAGAAAATGAGGTGTAAAGATTTATTTCTAGTCTCTCAGGAATTTGTACTCAAATGTTCTGAAAGATTCACAAAGCCTGAACACATTTTGATCATGTACAGCCACAGATACACATCATTTGTAGAAGTGAAGAGATTTTGGTTTTGCAGTGCACTGCTATAACCAGCTGAAGTGTCTCTGACAATGTATTACTCTAAGGGGCAGATCAGAAAAAACACAAAAAACAAATCACAGTCAGAGCAGAGACAAAGATATTAAACCCATAATTCAGGCACAAAGTTGACAGAGTAAGATGAGACAGTGAAGCTGTGGCACCATTAGCATGTAACAGGAGCTGGTGTGTGTGTTTAAGTGTATTCTGCCTGAAAAAATCACTTGTCCTTACAACTGGCTCTTGTAAGTTTGGTCCTTTGTAGCCTCAAGGAACATTAAACCCAAGAGTGTGTGTCTAAAACCATAAGAAGTCTGGGTAAGGTGACCTTGAGCTGGGCTGATATAATCCCAGGAGTTAGAGGGGCTTTGGTATAAACTTAGCAGCTAGTCTGTTGTTTAAATTTTGTTCTCTTCCCTCCCCAAATGAATGAAATATTGACAAAATTTGGCTGGTGTGATGTGCCAGCTGAAGTGTGTTGATAGCACTGGCTGCCTTCCTGGAGGAGCCCACGCTTGCCTGTGGATCTGGAGTGTGAGGTACTGATCTGGGCAGCATTGCCCTGCCAAGGACAGGCTGAAGCCATTTTCCACCTGGACTGTTTTGCAGTGGCTGGACAGATCCTTAGTAAAATGTCATTTCCTACAAATTGCTTCTGCTGCTAGACTGCTTTTGATAGTTCTGATTTTAATGTGATAAGTCTTATCTAACAGGCATGGCTGAATGTAGGAGGCACAGCAGAGGGACTAAGAAATCTAGTGGTGTTGTGCTTTAGAGCTCTGCATTGCTTTTCCCTCACCACAGCCAAGAACAGCTGATGTCCCCTGGTACATAGTCCTGGGCTGGCTATTGAACACTGTGCAGAGTCAAGTGTTCATTACTCTGGTTTGTAATGAGGCAGAGGCTCAGGAGCCTTGGGTGTGCTTGTGCCAGTCAGAGGTGTGACCTCATGTGAAAACACCCGGTAAAGCTTTAAACTTACTCCTTGGGATTGCAAAATAGGTGTGGGAGGAAAGACGTCATGTCAGGCTATATCAGTCTCCGTGGACCAGACTCAGGGCTAAAAAAGGCTACTGCATTGGGTCTTAGGGCCAGTGGGAGCATAAGAAGATTAGTACAAGGTCTTGAATAGTAGGACATCCAAATTGACCTGATATACAGAGCTAGGGATTGTGATAGGGAGATGAAGTGAATTTTCCCAGTTCAAGACAAGTCAGAATATGTTTTATCATGGTGTCCAATCTGCTCCTCAGCCTGTCCTCTGCTGACATCTCTCCAGTGTTGATAATTTCTCTCTGTGTACATGAGAATTCCCATGTTTGAGGGTGTTTGAAAGTAAAGCCTTGCATCTAAACAACCCCATATTTTGTCATATCCAAACTTTAATGGTGAAACTTGAATCCCTGAGTATTTATTAACTACAGCATACTAACAGTTGTTTAATTGTAAGCATTGGTTGGCAGTTGGACTTAATGATTCTATGATCCCATGATCCCTTCTACTGTCGATGCATTCCTGGTGTGAAGGAAACCAGGGGCATCAGAGTGCTTCCAAAGCCTGACACATGCTGCTTCCCAACCAAGAGCATTAAGGTTTGTTACATAAAAAGCTATTTTTGTGCCTTCTTCCCATGCTTCATCTCTGCCTCTCTGTAGAATGATGTTGGACAGAGTTGGTGGGTAATTGTACTCAATCAAGTATGCATTTAAAATTTCCAATTGCTTCTTTTAGGCAGAGCCCCCTCATTCTGTACTTCACAGGCACTGAAAAACAAGAGAGAACAGAAGATGTCCAGTTTAGTCCTTGAAAACATGCTTTGCAGTCCTAGTGCACCATCTTACTGTCCAGAGAAGGGCAACAAAGATGGTGAAGGGTCTAGAGCACAAGTCTTGTAAGGAGCAGCTGAGAGGACTGCAGTTGTTTAGCCTGGAGAAGAGGAGGCTCAGGGGAGATCTTCTCGCTCTCTCCAACTCCCTGAAAGGAGGTTGGAGCAAGCTGGGGGTTGGTCTCTTTGCCCAAGGAACAAGTGGTGGGACAAGAGGAAACAGCCTCAAGTTGCACCAGGGGATGTTTATGTTGTACATGAAGACCAATTTTTTCCCTGAAAGAGTGGTTAAGCCTTGGCACAGGCTGCCCAGGGCAGTGGTGGAGTCACCAGCCCTAGAGGGGTTTAGAAGATGTGTGGCTGTGGTGTTGAGGGACATGATTTAGTGGTGACCTGGCAGCGCTGGTTAATGCTTGGACTTGGTATTCTTAAATGTCTCTTCCAACAGAAATGATTCCCTAATTCTGTGATTGTGCCCTAACAGGTCCTTTCCCTTCCCACCCTCCATCCCGTGTGTCAGAGGTCTTTGTGTTTCTCATCTCTGTATCAAATTTCACCCTAAACCACCAAGTTACCCTCTTGTGACTGAAGTTGCCACTGGCAACAGTAGCCTCCAGAAACTGATTGCAGTGAATGATCTTTGCTGTAGTTCTTCCAAAGCAACTTTGCCTTGACAGAAGGAACTGAAGCAGAAGCAATGCTGTTAGCCATGTGAAACTGAGCCTGCCTCTGGTTTGTTAGGGCTGTATGGCAGCACTGTGAGGACTCTGCTCAGCCACCTGAAAACGTTCACCGAGATCACCTCCAACATTTGCTTCCTCAGATTCATTAAAGAGGAAGACCCACCCTGGCTCCCTGTGATAGGTGTCAACAGGGTGAAGACATCAGATGCTCCAGAGCATTGTTATCATGATGACATCTAGGGGGTTGTATAAGTTTTAGGGATTATTTGTATTTCCTTACCAGTACCACAGAAGAGGCTATTTATTGCATTAGTGGTGTTGGCCACAAACAAAGAATTCTATGCTCATTGTGATAAACCTGAAGCAATCATTTAAATAAGGGGCTGGAGCAGCATTTAGGAGGGGGAGAATCCATTGTAAGCTTTTCAGTAGGTCAGGCACTGAAGACAGACAAAAAAGGTTGATATTCATAATGTTGGTTAGGTTTTCCAGCACGTAGTTTCTTCCTTTGGTTGAGATTTTTCATCCTGATGAGATAAGCTTCCTTTTTAAACAAAATTTCTCTCTAACCCAACACGTCCCCTTGGGAGATTTCAGCCCCTTGGCTGGTTGATAATGTGATTGCAAATGTTTGCTTTTTTAAACAGATTACTAAGGTTGAATGTGCTATTGAGATTGAGCAGTTGTTATTAGGACTTATGTTCCTGCAGATCTGGGGTGGGAATTTTAGTTTCATCACAGCAAGGTAGAGTTTTGAGGTTCAGATAAAATAACAAGTATTTGCAATTACGTGGCCGAGGGATCTAAAACTCACCTTAGACTGTTATTTGGTAAAGATTCTTTCCAGTTCCTAGCTTGCCTGGCAGGATCCTTCTCTAAAGGAATTGAGATGCTTTAACAGTACTTTGCTGGCCCCAGGACAGCTAATGGGTTTTGCAGATGTGTGCTTTGTTGTCCCCAAGAGAGGATGTGAGGGTGATCTGTGTAACCATTCCAGGCCCTGCTCACCAGCAGAGATTTCAGGAATAATCTCATATTTGGGATGAATTTTTTCCAGACTTCACTATAGAAGATTTTTTGTACTCCCCAGTTCAAGAGAGACAAGGAACTACTAGAGAGAGTCCAGCAGAGGCTACCAAGATGTTGAGGGGACTGGAGCATCTCTGGGAGGACGAAAGGCTGAGAGCCCTGGGGCTGCCCAGGCTGCTCTGGAGATCAAGAGTGGAAGCAACACTCATCCTGGACAACATTTGAGCCATTTTCTTTGCATAACAACAGTGAGAGTTAAGACTACTCCCTGCTGACCACTAGAAAAAGAGATAGACCTCCATTTATAGCTCCATTTCTTCTCTCTGGGAAGGAGCAAGGAGCACCTTGGAAGCTCCACATCTTGGGAGCTCTATAATTCTATTAGCATTTTAGATGAACTCTGGAGCTGTTACAGATTTGCATTCCTACATGCACACACTTACACATAAATGCTAAAGGATCTTCTGTTTTCAGGCCAGAGCTAACTACCAGTAAGCAAAGCACCAGGGAACAGAGGCACCACTTAGAATAGATTAAATTCCAGCCACAGAGAAACATCATTTGGATTTTTCTTGCAGGAGACACTATGCTCTCTCTCTTCAAACCCCAGAGTGTGAATAAAACTTAAATTATTGAGGCAAATAGCTTAGGGAGTTTCAAATAAGGATTAGACAATTATGTGAATAAGAACAGGTAGGAGAAAAAGAGAAGGGCTATCAAATTGCCTGCATCTGCTTATAAATTCATCACCAGAATGCAAGGAAGGTACAAATCCCACTAGATCTCTGCATGAGCAGCACTATCTCTTGCAGCAATGACTTTGGGTGTATTTCTAGGTCACTGACTAGAGCTGTTTTAAAGAGGCCTTGTTTTTCAGGAGGTTGTTGGTTTGCTCCTACTGACACTAAGAATTCTTTATGATTTGAAGAGATGATGATGAATACATGTTTGCTGTGAAACAAGAAGTATATTGCAAATCATTTGGGACTGATCTGAGCTCAGAGTAGATTTTCTTACTCTTATGTTCTGTCTAACATAGACAGTAATTATTCCCTGGCACCAGAGAGAAAGGCAACCCAGACCTCTTCAGTCTTAGCACTGTACAAGTGTAGCATGCTACAAAATCTGGGGAAGAGTTTCCTCTTGAGGTTTATGTTTAGGCTTATCCTAAGTGCCTAATTTAGTGAAATATCAGGCTGCTCTTCTGAGGCTATACAAATCTCTGAGGACTACTGATGGTAAAAGCATAACTGAGAAGTCTTCAATAACCATCTGGAGGCTTCTCTGTCCTTGCACTCTAGTGAGAACCAAAGCAGACTGAGTATCTAACTGGAGCAGTAGTTCATCAATGCACAGGCTTTGTTGGCTCTGCTTGAACAGTTCTCCTTCTCTCATGCCTAGCTGCCTCTTCCTAGTCTGCTCTAACCCTAGCTGTACCAGCCCAGCTCTTTGGGGCCATGCTGGAGTATGTGTCAGTGTTTTTTAGGATGTTACGTGTAAATGCCTAGTGTCATGTGTTTCTGTTCTCCTCTTCAAGGTGAGGGCTTATACTGAAACAAATCTGTAGCTTTCTGGACACTTCACAGATGTCAGCAGTGTGTCCACTGAGGCTAGTCGAATCCTCATAGTGCAAAATCTCTGGCTTTTTCCTAAAATGGGAAAGAAGAAGATGATTCTCTGACATAAGGGAAGGTGGGTGGGAAAGGGAAGAGCCTATACAATCATAGAATTAAAGAATCATTATCCCCCTAAAAAGGGAATAGGTTTCCATTAGCTGATGTTGTTATAGGATTCCTGACACATAGATGAACAATGTTGATTCTTTCCAGCAGAAAAAGCACAAGTGAGAATGATGTTGTTCCCTCTGTGTTTTGTGAAATGACAGTTACTGAGAGGATAAACCCAGCAGAATGGCTCTAGATAAATCTCTATCTGAATTACCAACAGAGTCTCTCTCACTCTTTCTCTCATTTCATAGACCATTGACCAATATTCCCATGCTACCATCTTTTAATAGAAAAGAAAGATTTCCTCCTAGGCAAAGGGAAAAGAAATGAAAAGATTATTTGCTTGGACAGATCATCTGGAGCAGGGAAGTCATCTGGGATTGTTTATTTGGCAGAAGAAGCAGGGGAAATGATGAGAAAAAATTACTGATAACCCAGGAGACATATTACACCTTGCTTGGCAAAACACTTTTCCTACATATGGGATCTCTGCTTGTATTTTTTGTGTTTGTGATACTGAAATGTTTTCCTTTGTAATAGCCAACTCTTTTGTTATCACTAGGGAAACTTCAGTGTATATCAGCATTGTTGGATGGGTTTCTTTGCTCCTGAGTTCTTCTGTGATTGAAACTGAGTAATTTATCTCTGAATCATAGATGCCAAGTATGTAATTGCTGAGTGCATCGTGTAGCAGTGGAATTGCCTTTCACCAGCTGTGGGGTACCTGTGACAGGTACTGCTGCAGTTTTCCCTTTCCAATCTTTTCAGCACTCCTCATCCCAACAAGCTGTTGTGACTGGATACCTTAGCAGTGCATTGACATTTTCCTCCACAATAAGCTTAGAGAAAAAGTGTAATGGATGTTTAAATGAAATCATTTCCAGCAACACCTGTAGAAATGATCACTGAGTGTGGAAGGAATTTCCATGCATGAGCTGTGATCAGCCCCAGATGGGGTTACAGAAGGTGTACTACAGTTCTCTGGGAGAGCTCCTGTAAATACAAACCAAATCAAACCAGCAATCCATATTATTAGGCAGACACTGATGTGATCTTACTGCTGTCTACATCCCTATCATTTTGTAAATGAGAGGATGGTTCTATATAATCTGTCTTGATTTTTTCTGCTACATCCTTCAACATTTTATCAGAGCAGAAATGAATCATTTCGTTCTCCATTGTACTTAAACCCCTTCCAGGGTTGTGTTAGAGTGACATTAGAAAAGAATTTTAAACAAAAACATGCCACATAGTGTTGGGGCAGGAAGGAGACAGATGCAGGACTGTGAACAAGTGGGTATAGAGGCAGAGTCTGTAGTTGACGTTTGTCTGTGACTCTGTGATTGAAATTCTCTCCTGAGCCTCCTTTCCTCCAGGGTAACCAACACCAGTTCCCTCAGCTGCTTCTCACAAGACTTGTGCTCTAGAACTACTTTTATTTTAAAGCATGTTTTTACAAAACAAGTTGGTGCAGACATTTTCACAGAGCTTTTCACTTTGGCACAAAGTTAGAAATTGACTCTTTTGAAACTGGTGAGATATCCAGAAGGGTAAAAGGAGATGTGTCCAGTAACTAGAAAAACCAATGAGGTAGCAGGGCTGCCCCTAGTCTCTACTGCATCAGGGAGACCATGCACAGAGAGTGGGAGGGGAACCAGGTTGAAGAAGCAAGAGGAATGGAGGCAAAACCCCAGAGACATCACCAGCAGAGATCAGTAATCCCTTGGGGTGGATAAATAAATTCAAAGGCCATAAGGCTGGTGTCACCATGCAGTAATACAGGTATTTAGTATTTCTGGTGTTGTCTAGCATGGCAAAGATCTAGAATTCTAAGAACTTCTTGCAACAATGTCTACATATCATGTTACCCTCTGATCTTGGAACTATCTTAGCAAGAGGTATCTATGTCATTTGTGGGCAGCTGAAGAGCTTGGAGAAAAGAGTCTCTCATCTTCAGGAAAAAACAGTTATCAAACACAACAAACAATTTATAATGCAAGTTGCATACAGGAAGTGAATGGACGATAAATTTTGTAATTCTTGACTGAATTAGGCTGTTCTCATGCAGGCATAGAAAAGTAGAATTTTTCCCTGAATTAATGTTTTGAGCAACTGATCTTGATTTATGCACGACATTTCTTTGCCTAGTGATTGTTTGCTGTACTTTTCTATTTATACAGGGCAAAAATTGCCTGTGCAGGAAGTACTCTCCTGATGGATTTAATTGTTAAAGAAACCCCAAGGATGTTGTCCATCCACCACCTTTCTGAAGTACTGCTCTAAGTTACGTGGCTGATGATAGTTTGTATTGCAGCTGTTTTCTTGCCAGGCCTTAATTTGGTGAGGTTGTTTTGGGTCAACTTGGCTTTGTGAAAAAAAAATTGTGACAAATGAATTGTATCTCCTTGGAGGTGCTGTCTCACTGCCAGGAGGCAATTTTCTGTTCACTTCATTATGGCAGGAGTCAGTCTGAGAGCCAAAGCACACTGAACTACAGCATAGAAAACATTATCAGGGCATTTAATTCATGTATTTGAGATAAGTTGTGAGATAAGTCTCAAATGAATGTTGTGATTAATTTGGGTGAATGCGTATGTTTGTGCTTGCAGCCACAGCTGCTCTCTTCTGGAGGGAATCACAAGCATCCATCTGTTTATTGTAATCATTTCTAGTCTGTGTAAATGGATTCCCTTTCATATCAACTGTCAGGGCCTGGTTTTGTAGCCAAGTGGTTCAGAGAATGAGATCTGAGGCCCCCTGGAATTTCCAGGAGCTTTACTAAGCAGTATTTATACATACTGTCATTGTGAAACAAATGTGGATACCTTGAACACCATATCTTAATTTGAATGACAGAGAAAGAGAAGATGTAAGAAGAGAATACTGTAATCTGTAAAAAACACTCCTTGGTGTAGCAAATGCTGCCTGTTGTGTGACAGGAGAGATGCTGCACATCTTGCTCCTCCCTTCCCCTTGACAGCTGCCTCCAGAGTGCCTTGTCTGCTCCTGAATATATGAGTACATTTTCTGAAGTGATAATATCCTATTTCCACTTCTTCTGAGTGAATTAGAGTGTGCAAGAGAACACAAGCAGAGAAAATTTGTGAATTCTATGAATAGAAAGTTCACTATAAAAGTAAAGCATCTGGGTGTAACTCACTTGACTGAGTTACAACTCATACACAACTTCAAAGAAGTCCATTCACCATCTCAGCTAGCAGAGATTCTGCTAGCATTTCCTGAGAGCTCCCGTCTCCAGACTAACTCAGCAGGTTTGTGAGGTGGCTGTTAATTCTGTATGAACCACAGAAAGACACTCTCCTTCTCTGCTGTTTAACAGATCTGTTTTGCTCAACCCTGTGTACCTAACACTCTGACTCCCTTGACTGCTAATGCAGAATTAGTGCCTCCCAACACATTATTATGATATTATGATAGGTGAAATTATTTAAGTGCCTGAACACTCATGATCATTTTAGAGATTCTGTTTTACTTGTTTCCCTACAGCCCTCCAGAACTACCATACCTGACCTCTGAAGTATATATATCTGTTAAGAATTCAGCCACCAGTCCTCAAAATACTTTATTATTCATGTAAAACTTCTGCTCTGGTGAGAGCCAAGTTCTTTAGTGGGATTATTGGTCTCTGTCTGGCCTCGCTAACAGAAAATATTAGTCCATCCAATTTCACCACAAATAAGCAGTGGGTTGTGATGTGCTGGGTGATATTGATCCCTTATCTAAGGGCCATATGATCCAGAGTGAAGATATCTGAAGAAATTGTCAGAAGTCAGAGTCCTGGCAGAAAAAGCACTTTTAGAGAAAGTGAAGCATGACTGTATTCAGTTGGACAAGAGCATTCCCTAAGGTGTTCTACTGAAGGTCTCATGGGTTAAAAGCCACTTATAGAGCAGAGTCATGTGTGCAGTCTTGCATCTATTTTTTTTCTGCCCAGGGCAATATCAATTTGTGAGTTACTTGGTGCTGTTTGAGCCACTGCATTTTTGCTTTCAGAAATCTGATCATCACTCCTTAATGAGCACAGAAGGAAAATAAACTCCCACAAGTCCAAATTCTCCTACTTGCTGTATGAGTCTCTTAAAGAATTTAATGAGTTACTCCCCTGCAGAAACCCTTTTGCCATTGGAAAACTTGGGTGGAAGCTCTGAGGTTTCATAAATTCCAGCTGGGATTGTTGCCACCATGTGCCAAATCAGAAATTAAACTGGATTTGATTACAGCACTTGCAAAAATTCTCATGCTGATCAGGTTTATTCCTGTTAAAATCAACAATGTAGTTTGTAAAGAATCATTGAAGGTTTCACTTGTAGGGCACACAGGTATTTGATAGCTGAAGCCTGTAGTTCGGCAAAGTGCTGGATGTGTTTTTTGGCACTTTGCAGCAGATCAAAAGCTCTGATGACATGTGGAACAAAGCACTGAACTAGTGCAAACTCTCTGTTTGTTTCGAGGCTGTTGAAAATAAATGCTGTATAATAACTTTGTCTCAGCAGCTTTGATGACATATCAGGTATCATTTATCTTCGGAGAACTGACACAAAGCTAACACAAATGATGAAGACTGTGGAAACACCATAGTATGCACTCTGGCTGGGCTGATAATAAGTATAATCATATTGTCTTTCCTAATCCAATCAAATTTGTATTGCCAGATTACCTTCTACTTCCTATATCTGACTAGGTGACATTGCCTGAATAAAGGAAATGTTGCCAGGAACTATGATTAAGGGCCAATCAAGGCCAAGTTTCATAAGCCATATCTGATTTGGGAGGCTCTAGAAAACCCACTTGGAGACATCTGCAGGCTGATTGCAGAAGGGCAGATCACCTTCTGCCCCTATTTGCTCCTGCTAAATCTATGAGTCTCCAATGCATCTCAAATTTAATTTGCAATTTTTCAAGTTCATCCAATTGTAGATTCATTTAGGTTGGAAAAGACCTCTAAGATCAAGTCCAACCCTCAACCTAGCACTGCCAAGTCCACCAATAACCACGTCCCTAAGCACTACATCTACATGTTTTATGAACACTTCCAGAGATAGTGACTCCACCACTTCCCTGGGCAGCCTGTGCCAATGCTTGACCACTCAGGGAAAAAAATTGTTCTTAATATCCTATCTGAACCTCCTCTGGTGCATCTCGAGGCCATTTGCTCTTCTCGTATTGCTTGTTACCTGGGAGAAGTGACCAACCCCACCTCGTTCCATCCTCCTTTCAGGGAGTTGTAGAGAGTGAGGTGGTCTCCTCTGAGCCTCCTTTTGTCCAGGCTAAACAACCCCAGTTCCCTCAGCTGCTCCTGGCAAGACTTGTGATCAGACCCTTCACCAGCTTCATTTCCTTTCTTTGGACACACTCCAGCACCTCAGTGTCCTTCTTGGAGTGAGTATGTGAGCTTTGGTAAGGCACTGTCCTTTCTACTGTATAAAGACAATCAAACAAATTTCAAAGCAATACAAATATATACTATTTTTCCACTACATCTCTGAGCTTCTGTTGTAACTACCTTCACTTTCTTGTAAGAAGGACCTGAGGAAATAGTGTAACTTCCTTCCTTTGAGATCCCACAGAAGTTGTTAAATTTGACAGGCTTTTTCATTCTGATAATTTGTGATCTATTGCCACAATACCTGATACTGAAGAATAGCAAATCAGTGTAGCTCTGCTAGAAGGGTGGTGGGGGTGGGGGTGTCTTGTTTCACTCTAGAGTTGAATTGCCTTGATTGGAAGGAATTGTTGCAGATCTTTGTGAAACCCTTGGCATAAACACCAAAAAACCCATACAACATCCCTAGCAGTTAACTCTGGTTTTACATTTGAAAACCTGCAGCTATGCTGAATAAAAGCAAATCTGTCACTTACTCTGCAAGGCACTCATTGATCGGTACTCCTAGCCAAAGAACTCCATTATAGTAATACTATCATAATAATATGTTAATACCAGGAGTGGGCTCGTGTAAGTTATGGAGGCAGAGTTCCTGGAATCTCTTCTCTGTTGTGCCAATACACTGTGTGGCCTTGGAAGAGCTAAAGAATGAAAGAAGTGAAAGATTGTGAATAAGTCCTCTGTGCCTTAGTTATCCCCCAGGGAAAACTGGAGATACTTACCTATTCAGAAAGGAGAGTTGCTTTTTATTCAGTGCTTTGAAAGTCATGGCTTCATAACATGAGGAGTAAAGGCTCTTTAAGTTGTTTTGCATTTGTTTTCTAGTAGCACAGAGTGACTTGATCACTACTATCTATTAATTCAGTGCAAAAACAGGAGTAAAACTGGAATATCGTGGAGGCACAAATATAGCTAACATAGAAACCTGCCACACCTTCAGCTAATTTGGTTAAATCTGTCAAAAAATCAGGACAAAAATATGTTTTGGTTTATCTCAGATCAATTAGGAACAAATTGAAGCTGAAGAAAATTAAACCCACTGTAAGAAACCACATGGAGACCATTCTGCAAGCCTCCATACTAAGCTTCTGATAAAGCTGTCATCTTCACCTTTTCATTTCTCAACTCTTCTGTCTTTTCTTCCTAAATCCAGGAAGAATACACCAAGAACAATTCAGATCCCCTCTTCAGATCCCCTCTGTCATTACTGAGGATTAAGAAGCAAAGAGTGTAAATCATTTCTTAATGAGAAGTTGAGAGGAATGGGCTGGGGGCATCATTAGGCAAACAAAGCAAAGCACCTAGTACAATAGGTGGTAAGTAGACTATTAGTCTCTGCTAAGTATCTCTTCTTTAGCTTGAACCAGGAAAAGCAGTTTAGGGAAGAAAAAAGGGATTTAGCCTGAACATATCCCATCTAACTAAAGATGTGCTAAACTCAGTAGCAAGGCCTCTCAAATTCAGTAAAGGGATAGAATTTACATGGAAAATACTCGTGTTTTTTCCTTAGTCCCCACAAGACTGGATCTGCTTTTAATGCAGATGCTAATTCAGACCAAGGTAATCCGAGTTTACAATGGTGCTTGATGGAAGGTGTTAAGAAAATGGGTCTTTGAAAAACCTCTCTCCAGCCCCTGGAGTGTAACAAATTGGTTCATTCTTGTTTTCTCTTGCGGTTTTGAAAAGAAATATCGAACCCCTGAAATAGTTGACCTGGCTCTGTTGCCACAAACATCAGTTTTAGCTGTGTTGAAAATCCTGTTGTTCCTCTACTAGCTTTGCAGTGAGTGTCTGCTCAGTTAAGACCCTTTGCCATTTTTGTCATCTCAGTTTCCCAGTTGTGAAATACCTGGAGGAAGGTGGGGGAGAGGAAGGTCTGCTAACTCCAAATAGCAGGCTAATCCTAGCCAGAGAGCAATTAAAGCAGCATTCACTAAGCCATTTAGCTTTTCTGTTCCCCACCTCTGATCAGCTTATTTTCCCTTTTAATTCTTTAGAAATACAGGTGAACCTCTTGACCCTCTTCTGGTTTATGGTATCAGAAAGGCTATTTCTCTGGTTTCTTATTTAATTTAAAACCTTATCCTGCAGCTGCCTCTTGGAGAGCTTTCAATTCCTGCAGAAGCTGACAGGAGGTCTATATACACTACAGAGTGAGGCTTTAGTGTCCTGACTGTCAGGTCACATATTCCTTTACCCTTCTAGTTCAGAAAATCTACAGTAAAGAATAATCATGTTTTAGTAAAGGAGAGAGTAGCTGATAAAACCACTTATTCCCCATTTCTCATGTCCAACTCTTCTAAGCATAAAATATATCTTCCTAACAGCATAAATGTGACCCGAGTTGCTCTGTATTTCCCAGAACAAAGAGCATCAGGAAGGAAATTGTTCATTTGTCTCTGAACTGACACAAGTTTTTGCCATGATGTGCTATCAAAATTGGGCATTTAACCAGACAAATTACTCCATACAGCTACAGATTTTCCTGAGCCGATGGCAAACAACAGTTCCTTTATAAAAAGGAAGCCATTTTCTAAGTGCTTTCAGCAATATGAGTTTAAAACCTAACTTTAAACCCCATCATTCTGGCTGCAGGACTGTGTATTGGCATAGCTACCAATAAATCCCAGTGACCTGTCACTGACTGCAACAAGGACAAGGCTTTTCAATTCAAGCTAATATATTTCTGGAAGCCTTGACTTATTTTGCAGGACTAAAACAAGAAGTACAACATAAGTCTCAGTACTTTGGGGAAGCTTTTATTTTAGATTATTCTGCTTTCCTGTTTATATTCTATATACAGTTTTAAGAGCAACTGGCCAAGGAAACATAAGTCACAGCCCTGGGTCAGCTTAGTTCTGTGAAATTTCTGATTCACACCCATGGGAGAGTCAGGAAGTTACCCAAATATATCACCTTGCCCCTCCAAACTAGGGCACTCAGATATATGTGTGCTTAATATAAGCATTACTGTAGGACCTACTGCTCACCAGAATTAGGGTGTGACATTCTGAAAGGAGGTTGGAGTGAGCTGGGGGTTGCTCTCTTCTCCCAAGGAACAAGCAACAGGAGAAGAGGAAATGGCCTCAAGTTGTGCCAGGGCAGGATTAGGTTGGATATTAGGAACAATATCTTTCCTGAAAGAGTGATTAGGCATTGGAACTGGCTGTCCAGGGCAGTGGTGGAGTCACCATCCCTGGAGGGGTTGAAAATATGTATAGATGTGGTGCTGAGGGACATGGTTTAGTGGTGACTTGGCAGTACTGGTTAAAGTTGGATTTGATAATCTTAAAGGTCTTTTCCAACCTAAATGATTCTGTGACTGTAAGTAAAATATTCATAAAATAGTGTAAGGTTATACATTTGTTTACTAAGTATATTAGTCCCACTGACTTACAAGAGAAGTCTTTGAGCATCTTTACTGTGCCAGTTTTCTTGCCTGGTAAGGAAAGGCTTTAGTATCAGATTTTTAAGCCTTGGCCCCTCTCCTACTGGTAACACCTGTGGAGTCCTTTTAACATGCATTCACAGTGTAATCACTCAGGTTCTTGTGCTGTGAGGAGGTGTTAAATCACTCCAGCAGCGAGTGGTATATTTGGACAAGTTCTTCCTCTCAGTGGCCTGCTGTGAAGGGGATGGCTGCAGTCAGGAGCATGCATCCTAACAAAGGGTCCAAGAAGGTAAGCTTTTCCAAGACAGGCTTATTTTGTTCTTACCTTACCCTGTAATTCCTCATTCATCTAAAGTCCCAGTTATGTAAAGAAAAAAGGCCACTAAGCCACAGGAAGAGAGGAAGCAACACATACCTTGGTTTATTACCTTCCCCTAGGATCTGTACTAAACATATATTTGACTGACATTAGGGCTAGAAGTTGTTCCTGTAGCAGCACCACTTAACTGATAGCTCATCAGGAGCTGGTGAGTCACAGGCAGTGTTTTACCATCCTGCAGCAGTTTGCTTGTAGAAATATGTGGCTTAAGTCCAACCTTCCTGTGTTCTACAGGCTGTCAATGGCCACAGTTAATAACTCCACTAAGGCACCTCCCTGTTCTAAGCTGCTGAGAAGTGACATAGCTACAGAAATTGAAACCAAATCGTCTGAGATGTCCCCTAGAGCACGGTGAGGAAGCTTGAAAGGACCAGGGAAGGATGAAACTCATTTGTACAATTCCAGCCATTCTTTGAGCAGGCTCAGAATCATGCCTTTTTCAACAGCATTAAAATAATACAAGCTGAAAAGCCAAGAACCTAAGAGGAGCTCTAAAACATCACATTCAGAGCTGTAAAAAAAGCCAATATTGATGCACTTCCTAATGGCATCAAACATTTGAAAGTCCTCATTTCAGTCCCAAACAATGTTTTACAATAGTGAAGGCTGATGTGTCATCTTCTCAGACATGAACTCCTGAGTGCCTTGTTTGGTCATCCTGTGTTACCCCGAGAGGGGATGCATTAGTGCTGTGTCCATAAAGTGTTCTTTTAAGGAAGGATGCTGGAGCCATTACTGTGGTGTGACCAGTTGGTATATGGTGGGTAGCACGCAAAGGGTGCAGGAGTTGTCCACTAGTAGGTGGAAGACTCAAGAATCGAGTGTCTTCAGCCAACCCAGTCATAGGAAGGGATGGAGCTAGAGTCATGCACATGTTGCTGGTCTGGGGACCACTATTCAGTGAGTTTCTGGTGGCAGAGCTAGAACTGGAGAGGTGAGAAGGAAGATCAGGTTCCAGCAGCCAAGTCTGGCCAGGTGCAAATCCACCTTGCTGCTCCTCATCCTGGGATTTCAAGCATTTGCAGCAGCAAATTCCAACACAGGCACCACCAACGACAAAGGCCACAAATACAGAGCCAACGAGAAGGAAGGGCAGGTACACAGGCACTGAAAATGGAAGAGTGATGTTAGCTAACATTCGTTCACAGACTGTTATTCTAGGTTATAGTCTGTTCTGTGTTCCTTAAGGCATGCAGGCACCAGGGAGCAGACCTGAGTGGTTTACTCTCAACTCTTGTCTTACTGCAGCAAGATTAGAAACTGGCAATTGTTGTGTCAGGCTCATTTGGAACAGCCTAAAGTACAGAGGGTGGGACCAGCCAGTCCCCACAGCATCTGCCCTTAATATCCATGGAAGAGCTGTTACAGTACTCCAGGTCACAGTTTGTATTCACTTGTGCAGGATGAAGTAGAAACTCAGGCTTGTAACTGAGTTCTACAGTTCGTACCTAGAGGGCTGTTGGGTGAGCTATGCAATCTGGGTTTGAGGGCTACAAGCCTTTTTAGAAGCCAGAACTTCAGTTAAATACATTACCTAGAGGCATCCACATGCATTAACAAAACATGTTAGCAACATACATGTTCCACCAGAGATATAAACATCAGAGTTGTTACTGGATGAGTTTGTCAGTAGCTTAGAGGCTTTCCTGAGAGTGGGACTGACAGCAAAGTCTTTTGAGTGAAGCCCCAAGTTATTCCTTTTTCCCAGTGAAGGGAACTGAGTGGCTTTGGCTCATGCAGCCATCAACATAAGCACAAAGGCTCCACACCTTCCTGCTGCAGTGCTCCAGCTCCTTCGTGCTCCAGCTTGGAGCTCTGAAGGGCAGAGAAGCAGAGGCAGGATCTGGCTGAAGCCAGCAAGAGGAAGTTGCTACCAGCGATGTGAAGAAGAAAGCATATATGAGGTGCTAGAGGCACGGGAAGCTTACCTGGCACTGGAGGCCTGGGGCTGGGCTGCTGATGGTCACCAGGACAGCTGCCCTGGTCCAGCCGAGCCTCTCTGGAAGAGCAGCAGTAGCGCAAGCTGCAGGTCCCACAGCAGAAAGTGGCCTCGGGGCCATCGTAGCGCTCGGGGCACTGGAAGCCACGGTGCCAGCGCTGCAGGCTGCCAGCCCAGCCGTGGCAGTACTCCCCAGCCTGGCCAGGGCTGCAGGGCAGGGCCAGCAGCAGCACCAGGGCACAGAGAAAGCCCCACGGTGCCATGGTGGGTCAGGCAGGGTGGCTCACCTCCAGCCACTTCGCCCACAATGCCCTTTTTTCTAAAAGGCAAGGATCACCCCCACCCCAGGCAGCTGCAAAGCCCAGTGCTCCCAGACCATCAGCTGCCCACCAAGGCACTGCCTGAGCTCCTATTTCAGGAAGTTTTATCTCTTCTTGGCCTGTGACCTGCCTCTAATCCCCTCTCTTTACAACAACAAAGAAGGACCCACTAATTGAAAACCATTTGCAGCTATTCCAGCTCCACCTTCCTCATTTCTCTCCTTCATTCCTGCAGAGAGCAGCCACTGGTTCCTGCTGGAGATGGCACAGCACCATTAGCAAGGCCAAGGAGTGCAGGATGAGTGTGGGATACAGAGAGCCCAGGGCTGTCCTGCTACCAAAGCTTCACTCCTTCAGGGGCTTGTCAGTAGCTGAAATGTCAGAGGTGGGAAGTTAGGGACAACACAAGATGGCAAGTGAGAAATAAAGTTTCCAGAGCAGAAAGAAAATAGAGGGAGAACCAGCTTCTCTAAAGTGCAATTGGAACAAACTGGTACCATGGTAATTTTGACCTTGTTTAACAAGGATAATCAATTACATAAACACAAGGAAGACGTTTTTCATCTGAAAATGTAGGAAAAATTGATTTTGAAAGCTCTACTTTTGTCTAATTTCTGTCTCCGTTGTTGAAAAGCTATAGGCTGACAATTTTAAAGGGTCTTTTGCTCTTGTGCTTTCCCTCCACACAGTGCAATCCATGAATTAAAAAGCATGTTTCAGGGGACAAATTGCCTATGCTCAGATCTCAAGAAGTTTCACCTACAAAGGAAAACCCTATGGTATTAAAAAGACAACATAGTTGCACAGGAGTGGTAGTGACCTCTTCATCTGTGAACTAAAAATAAACCTAGACTATTTCTCATCTTTCTTTGTCCCCTCAGAAGTCTAATTACTTTCTGTGTTACCAAGCTCCATGTCTGAAGCATCCTTAGCTTGTGCTTAACTGCAGTGAGGGAGGAGACTGTTGCTAGTTGAGGACCTCAAGGTATGCATTTTGCCCTAGATGCATTTTGCTCTGCTATATTTCAGCTCTGCAAGTGTAAGGTTGGCTGACTGCATAGAACTAATCCTGTAAATCCATAGGCACCATCTAGAAAATCCTGAGCAGCACCAGCAGCCTTGAAAAGACAGCCAGAGGTGAGGGATGTGACGTGCTGCCTTGGGCTGGACTCTCAAAGCACTGAAGTGATTCTTTAAGCCCAAAGCTCTATTTGCCTTAAGGCAAGTTGGAGTCGATTCACACATCCAACCCCAGCACTATTAGGCCAGACTAAATACTAACTTTTATTATTTGTTGTTATGGGAGAAAGCAGCCTCAGGCAGGCTTTGAGCGTGTGCTTAACACTTGGCAGAGTTCATCATAAGATAATGCAGCTCAGTAAAGCTATGGGGATGCAATTATTTCCTCCTATCTTCCACCTCAAAAGGGTATAAAGACACCTGCTAAGCCAGGTATTCAAATACTAAGAAATTCCTAAAGCTCTTCACTGCTGTTAATTGTTCATTAACACTTGGAACGATGGCTGCTCTGATGAGATTCCCTCTCTGCTTACACACTATCTTTAACAAGGTCTTGTATTATATTTTCCTGCATAGGATTACACTACTTCACTTAGCAGGAATAAACTCTTGGAAACTAAATGCAGAGCTCAGGGTCTGCATGTGTGTTTGTGTGTGTTGCAGGGATATTTGTATCCCAAGTCAGCATCTCTCCTCTCCATTTTGTCACAGACTGTTCTGTGCTCTCATGTCCACTTAACCACTGCAGAAGCAGATGAATGGAATTGGGTATAAAAATTGTATATGCTTACATAACTTGTGGCCCACTTTGAATTTTGACAGGATAAAAAGGGCTATGTGGATGTATTGGGATGCTGGTTGTGAACTACAGGAGTAAATCATGACTAAAGTTCTCTTCTAATTCAGCCACTCTCAGCTTTCTTTGTCTTTCATCCAGCAGAGTGTAATTTTTCATCCTGATTCTTTGGGAAAGTTTTACACCAAAGCAATCCAGCCTGTTTTGCATGAGAGGACAGTGATGATGCTTTCCCATTATTAACAAATACAAACAATCTTGTTACCTTTCTGGAGTATCCCTGCAGCCAAAACAGCTTGAGCTTTGAATTTACAAGTTACCATGGAAATAGCCCTTAGAGAGGAGGCTTTTTGCCATGTGAGGGTTGTTTCTGTTATTGAGGGAAATGTACATTCCCCATCATGAATTTTAGATAGGCAGTGAGATGATTACAAAATCCTGTTACTCCAGCACAAACTGGAAACTTCCCGATTTGCAGCTGCTTTACCTTCCCTGCAGTACCCATGTTCAGTGTCAGTGTTTTACAATCATTTGTAATGCTGAAGGTTGAACTCTGCCACCAGATTGCAGGCATATTCATGTCATTTTGTAATGCCAAGTGAACCTTCAAGACAAAACAAAAAGCAAGGGAAGAACTAATGTCTCCCTGCTAAACAGGAGCCCTTCACCACCTTCGTTGCCCTTCTCTGCACACACTCCAGCACCTCAGTGTCCTTCTTGGAGTGAGGGACCCAAAAGTGAACCCAGGATTTGAGATGTGGCCTCCCCAGTGCCCAGTCCAGGACAATCTCTGCCCTAGTCCTGCTGCCACACTAGTGCTGATCCAAGCCAGGATGCTGTTGGCCTTCTTGGCCACCTGGGCACACTGCTGGCTCATCTTCAGCTGCTGTCAACTGTGTCCTGCTGATGGGTGACTTGACTTTATAAGAATACAGATAAGAATGATTCCAGAACAGGCAGGAGTGTGCTGGCTGGAGCAGCTAGCTCCCTTAGGACTGGAAAGCTCTCCAGTTTACTTTCTTCTTCCTCTTCTTCCTCTTCCTCTTCTTTCTCTTCCTCTTTTTCCTCTTCTTCTTCTTCTTCTTTTTCTTCTTTTCTTCTTCTTTTCTTCTTTCTTCTTTTTAGTCAGGTTAGCTTTTTTTTAGAAGTGAGCTACGAATTTAATGGAGTTTCAATTTCAGAAATGTTCACAGAGCTTCCACAAGCAAAGAAAAAAAAAAAAGGAAAGAAAAAAGACAACAAACTTGTTAGCATTCTGCTTTGAGATGTGCATGAAAAATAAGACACCTCTACCTTTGATCTCTGTGTACAGTTGCAGTAGCTGTTGTGTATACCTAATACAGCTCCATGTGTAATGACTTGCAGTCACAAGAATCTAAACACAGTCAATGTTTTACATCCTCACTTTCTAGGTTGTCACCTCTTTAAAAAAATAGCAGCCAAGAAGTATTAAACCCAGACAGTACTGTTCATCCTCCTCAGCAAAGAGAATGGGACAGAGGTGGCTCACATCAGTGCATTTAACATCATTAGCCCTTTCTTGGGGCATTAGTTTTTGACTGAACCAGCAATTTTTGACAGACTTCAGTAAAAATCCAGGTCTTGTCTTTTCCTCAAGTTAGACTTTGCCAGGCCCTTCACTCCTGGTGATTTTCCTTCCTCTCCCAACTGTGTGTCTGTTTTCTTCTTCCTGAAGAGACAGCCTCATTTCTGCACTTTTCTACCATAAGTCTTTTGAGGGAGGAAATTAGATGTTCATGTATTCCCTGCTGGGCTCTTCCCTCTGGAATGAGCTCCCTCCTGATGTCAGCAAAAGGCTGGACAGTCCAATGGCCCTTCTAGTCAAAAAAGAGACAAGCTATCTATTCCAAGTGATTGTGAGAAAAGAGCATGGCAGAGCTTACTGAGATGATGATTTACTCAGAGGTGCTTTTGGAACAGCAGTTCAGCCTGAGTACTCTTGATTGTTCATATACAATAGACTTGATTTTCAGGAGGAGACAAGTCTTCATAACTTTCCTGGGAGTCAGCAGGAGGTGCTGGAGCTGAAGATGAAGGTGAGCTCCCTCTGTGTAGAGATCAGGCCCAGGCAGTGCTGAACAATGCTGCTGCTGCAGATGGAACCTAAGAATCAAACACAGTAAGAGCTGAGCCAAACTTTCATTGCCAACTCAAATCACAATGTATTTGGAGTTCAAACAAGTCTGGATGCTTTTTTAATTTAGCTAGTTGAAAGTTTTTCTTTCTTTTTTTTTGAGATGCAGCTTCTTCAGAGTTTAAAGGATTAGAAGCCTGAAATGCTGGAAATCTCACAGGAAATCCTGCTCTTCAAATCTCCAGCTCTGAACTGGAAGAGTATCTGACCCCTTGGGCTCTTATTATTTTCTGTTGGATTCTTCTGCAATAGGCATTTTGTAGCTAAGCATAAAAGGCTGCTATTAGAGGCTTGGAGTTTGTATGTGAACTAAAGTCAAGTCACTGAGAAGTATCATGACAGCTTGCATCATGCTTCATAAGCTTAACTCAAGGTCTTCACAGGCATTTAGCTTTATCAGAGCGTGGTCAGGAATAAGCCCTGACAGGGAGTCTGTTAGGCTGTGGAATAGCAATGCCATTTGTCTTTCTGTGTGTGTGTTACCTAACTGTCAGTCAAGAAAACTGTACAAGGTGCTGGATAAAATAATACAGAACAGTTTCTGCCGTAAGTTGCTAACAGGCTTAGATTCATAGAATGCTTTGGGTGGGAAGGGTCCTCTAATGATCACCTAGTCCAACCACTCTGCACTCAGCAGAGTCATCTGCAACTAGAGGAGGTTGCTCAGAGCCCCAAACCACCTGACCTGGAATGGCTCCAGGGATGGAGCATCTATCACCTCTCTGGGCAACCTGGGACAGGGTCTCACCACCATCAGGGTAAACAATTTTCTTCTTAGAACTAATCTAAAAAATCTCCTTCTTTTAGTTTCAAACCATCACCCCTTGTTCTGTCACAACAGGTCTTGATCAATAGTCTCTCCCCATCTTTCTGATAGGCACTTTAAGTCCTGAAAGGTTTAAAGGTTGAAGATTTAGGAAACTGGTTGAGGAAATGATTGTGAAGATGCTAAAAATAACAAAAAGCAACTTATGCTTCATAGGAATGAGAATAAGGAGTCAGCAGGGAAGACTCCAAGAGAGGGGTAAGCAGACAGAATAGGGTTATATTTATCAAGGTGATAACCACAACTATATGTTGAAACTCTGGCAGTGCTTCCCCTAAGAACACTTGAAACACTGGAAGTAGAAAAGAAAATGCAGGAAAATTCCATGCAGGAACAGATCCTTCACAGTTAAATTAAGAAGAGAAGATAGGGTAAGGTAGAAGCCTTTCTGAATCACTTTCTTTTTTGAATGTCTGTAGGGGAAAGGCAATGTAGTAAATGGAAGTTTGAGACCCAATGTTTCTTAGTTCTAGCATGGTGGAAGTCAGAAAGGGCCTGTGGGGATCATCTGGTCCAACTCCCCTGCTAAGGCAAGGTCACCCACAGCAGGTTGCCCACAATCACCTCCAGGTGCCTTTGGAATCTCTCCACAGAAGGAGACTCCACAACCTCTCTGGGAAGACTGGGACAGGGCTCTGGCATCCTCACAGCAAAGAAGTTTCTCCTCCTGTCCAGTCATCTCAGCATCTTGGGAGCCTCTGCTGGACTCATTGCAGTAGTTCCTTATCTCTCTTGAACTGGGGGGCCCAGAACTGGACACAAGACTCCAAATGTGGCCTGACTAGGGCAGAGCAGAGGGGGAGGGAAACCTGCCTTGACCCACTGGTCACACTCTTCTGAATGTGCACCAAGAGAGCATTGGCCTTTTTGGCCACAAAAGCACATGGCTGGCTCATGCTGAACTTGTTATTCACCAGTGCTCCCAGGTCCTTCCCACTTCTTCACTGCTGTGCTTAGGCTCTAGGCACTGTATTGGGGATTACATTAAACAGTGATTTAGATGTCCACTGCAAGACTCATTCTTCTGTTTCCTGGCAGAAGCCTTCATAGCACTTTCTGGTTACTGCTTGTTTCTTTCTTGAAATTACTTTGATGTCTCTGGTGATTGTCTCTCCTGACACTTCCCTACATTCTGCAGACACAAGTTACGATCCGCTTGGCAGTTCTGCAATTGCTCTGACACTTGAGAGAAACCTTATATGCCATCAGTCACTTACCACTGCTTTGAATTTGCTGGCAGACCCTGTGCCACTCATACAGGCACTGTGGAATTGGCTTTATCTTCCCTGGCTTGTGGTTTGGGGACCACCTGTCACAATGCCTCATTTGAATCCTTTTTTTCAGTGTGATTGCGCTGCCAAGATTCATCACACCATAGCACAGGGGTAGTCTGCAATAGCTGGTGTGGATTTCTCAGATTGTGAACCATGAAATTGTGCCTTGAGGAACATGGGAGGACCCTGAGGATAGTCATAGAATCATAGACTCATTAAGGTTGGAAAAGATCTCTGAGATCATCAAGTCCAACCATTAACCTAATACTGCCAAGCCACCACTGAGCCATGTCCTTCAGCACCACATCTACACATTTTTAAACTCCTTCCAGGGATGGTGACTCCATCTCTTCCCTGGCAGCCTGGACCAATGCTTAACCACTCTTTTGGAGAAGAATTTTTTCCTGCTATCCACGTTAAACTTCCCCTGGTGCAACTTGAGGCTGTTTCCTCTTGTCCTATGGCTTGTCACATGGAAGAAGAGACCCAACCCCCACCTTTTGTGCTCCATGGCCATTAAAATAAGAGCATCTGTGAATGATTTCTCAGTAGAAAAGGAAGCAAAGTGGCCACATTTCACTGTCCTCCTATGCCCAGGGAACAACAGAAAATGCTGGAGAAACAGTGTCCTCCCTGCTCCATTCATTACCAAGAGGCTCAGATCATTTCAAGAGGCACTGGTATTTCAGGATTCTTAATCAAAGCTAAAACCTCAAGGTGAACCTCTGAACCTTTTTCAGCTTGACCATTACTTCTCATAAATGATGTTTTAATTTTCATCTAATACCAAGAAAAGTCTTTAATTCTCCCCAGCTGGCATTAGAGATAAGGGACTAAATCCCCTAGACATTAAAACATCGACCAGTTCTGTCATGTGTTACTTTAGTCTCCTGCTCAAAGTCTTTCTTTTCTTCCCAGCTGATCTCAGATATAATGCAAAATAATCAGTGAGCACAAAAGGGGAAGCAATTTGAAATGTGGCTTTGAAGTTTAGTCCTTATTCTGGATTGTTGCCCTTCATTTTCCAGCCATCTGAGAGGTGTCTGTCCTGCTGGCTTAACTCATGCTGTTAGGCCAGATCCAGAATGGCTCATGTATTACAACAGGGAATCCTCCTAGGATACACTAGGAGTTGGTTGTGGGTTACAAAACTACACTTTCACTCAGATATCTCCTTGCTGATCCTTTTGCCCCAAACAAACTACTAAACACCAAGATAATGTTCACTCACATCATGGTTTTGCTGGTGTAACTCTTCCAGTCTCCCATCACACCCCAGTCATAGCCTTGGGTGTAGCAGCCATGTCAGCAAAGGTTTCTCCAGTTGCCAGTCATTAGTTAAGTGCCACACACATCAAGTATGAGTTTCTCAAGCCAGAGCTACCTTCCTGTCACTTTGGCTTGAGCTGGTGCCTTGCTTGGCTGAATCTCTCTTCAGTGTCTCTCACCATTAACTCCCAGTTGCTCCTCAGCTCTGAAAATGACTTGTTATTGAGCCTTGCAGGATGCTCATAGTCATTTCAGTTCTTAGCCAGAGCCAGTCCCATGCCCTGTCCCTGCTCCCACCTCCTGATTGCCCACAATGTGCTATTCCAATGACAATGCCATTGATGATGTTAAGGATGGTGATGAATGAAGTGCTGCCAGGGTGGGGAAAGGAATGTGGCAAGTGGTCCTTCATGATGGAAAATTCCTTCTCCAGGAGCCACCAGCCAAAGCTAGAGATTGGTTTAGCTTTCTTGAACACCAGGCCTTGCAGAACACCTCTCTTGCCTGTTTTCACCCTGAATGAGTGTGCATCAATTGCCACCATACATGATAAGGCTTTTGCATACTCTGAGGAGATGTTAGACCTTGTTTGGCTTATAGAACTAGTAATCATCCTCAGCTCTCCCAAGACACAACCCAGCACAACATCAAGGTAAACAGCAAGCAGTGGCTTGGCCCTTCAGTGAATAAACCAGTAACAACATGACAGAAGCTTGAAAAGAAATGGCTCTTCTCTCAAAAAACACCACTCTGATCTTGTGTCTAAGCAAAAAACCTCTCCCTGTGCTCTCTTCCAGCAGAGGGGGCCAGTGACCCAGGAACCACTGCCCTTGGCAGCCTCAAACAAGGTGGCAGAGACCTCCCCTTCTCCTCAAGTATTCTAGTGAGAGACTGGAACACACATAGCTGATACAATTTGCTTTTACTTATACCTCCCTCCTCGGAAGGTGAGTCCACCCCTGGACTTACCACCTCTGCAAGTGTGATAAGGACTTCTTGTGACCTAATGAAGATAAAAGTCTAGGAGGAGATTTTATTTGCCTGTTTATTTTACCCAGCCGCTTCTTAGAGTCAAGTTCCACTTTGATATTGTAACAAAATCCTGAGACCTGCTGTAATGTTAGGCAGGAATACACTGCTGCATCTGGTGGGACAGGAACAGGAAGCCACGGCAGAGACAAGTAGAATTGCAAGGCTAAAAAGCCAGTCTTCATCTGCTCAAGTGAGGCATATGTTCTAGATGAATTCATTTGTTCATCTCAGCTGGGTGACATTTCCCAAATGCAGAAGTGTCACCAAATGGAATGACTCGTGATTGGCACACTCCCCAGAAAAGGATATTGCCAGTAAGGGCTGATGACATGTTAGGTCACTGTTGAGTCTCCAGACTGAAATAAGGGCTGTTGCAAGGCAGGGCTGAGCTTGCAGCACTGTATGGAGGCAGCTTGTGCTCTGCCTCTGACACAGAGCATGTTCTGGACACATAACCTAAAACCTCTGATGGCATTTCTGACACAAACAGCATGTGTGGCAAACCTCCACTCTGCCAGCTTCTCTTTTAATTCAAGTGGTTAAACTGAACTTGTAGAATCACAGAATTGTTTTGGTGGAAAAAGACTCTCAGGACGAGGGGCAATGGTTTTCAATTGGAGATGAGTAGATTTAGGCTTGATATTAGAAAAAAGTTCCTCACCACGAGGGTGGTGGAACACTGGAACAGGTTGCCCAGGGAAGTGGTTGGGGCCCAATCCCTAGAAGCATTCAAGGTGAGGCTTGCCAGGGCTCTGGGCAACCTGCTCTAGTTGGGGATGTCCCTGCCCACTGTGGGGGGGTTGGACTAGATGACCTCCAGAGGTCCCTTCCAACCCAAATGATTCTATGATCAAGTCCAACCCTTAACCTGCCACTGCCAAGCCACCACTAAACCCTGTAGCCTGAAGTAACTCCAGTGACCTCTGGAGATGTGGCTAACCCAGGATCAGGAAGCTGATCCTGGATGCACATCCCTCCTTAGCCATAGCAGAGGAGAGATGCTTCAAGAGTGGAAAATCATTATAAAATCCAACTACCTTCAAACAAAAGAGATATGGTAGAACATCTTCCAGCACATGGTTGCTTCCCATGGTGTGTTACCTACTGCTCTGCTAGTAAACCTAAGTATGATAGATGAGGTTTGATATACACAGTGACTGAGAAAAATTGCTGGTTGTCAAAACAGCAGCAGCAAGACAGCAGCTATGTTTATTGACTCCCAAACTGTAATATAATTGTAGTTATTGGTAAATCCAGTGTTGTCCAGCCTGATAGTCTATGTGGAAGCACAGCTAATGGCCTTCCCCTTACAGAAAGGCTGGCAGCTCAGCTTTGAATTGAGCATGCATATTAAACTGTCACTGGAACACACTGATATATTTCTGCACCATTTATTTAAGAACAGATGTTCTTCCTCTCTGTCTTTAAATTGCTTTAGTGTGAGGTTCTATAGCCAAAACCAATCACCAGATAAAATCTACAGATGTGCATATTAGACAGTAAAGATAGGAGAGTACAAGGAGAGTAAGAAATTATTCACACTAATGGAACTAATAGAATTACTAAAGGGAATATCAGCTTTAAGATTCTGAGATTAAGATAACAGCAAGGCTCACTTTATGTAATTTCCTTCCTCTTGCATCTTTCCAGACTTTCTAATGTAGGCAATTATTTTACTTAAGTAAGTAACTTTTTTCTGCTTTGCTGCATCTTTTGTTCTTCATTTAAACCTTGTAGAGAATTGACTAAGCTAAGATGGGTCAGGAAAATTAAATATTGGCTCGAGACTTAGGCTTTCTCTGTTGGTACTCCTTGGAAATGCAACCTAGCAAAGCACATTGCAGCTTAGAACCAGTGCACACTGGAACAGGCAAACATGGCTCATGGGCAGCTGGCTTTAGGGAGCTTCACTAGAAGAAGAGAAGATTTAACTGTCCTTGGAGAAAGAAGGAAACACATAGCCATTTGCTTTGCCTTCCATTGAGGTTTGCTATTTCCTTATACCTAAACCTAACAAAGACTGCATCAGACTGTATTTTGAATGTGTAAGTACAAAGTCATCTTGCTGTCAGTTGCTGTCACTCAGTGAGTTTAAGTATTCCACATACTGCTGGTGACAAATAACCTGCAGTTGTTTATCTTTGCTCCCTAGGGTGCTTCCCCTGACAAGGGGATGACTCAACTCAGCAATGTTGAGGAGATGAGCACATGAGTTCACAAGAAAATAATCAGTCACTTTTTTTGAAAAAGGGCAAATTTATGCAGCCACTTGGAAGAAAAAAGCAAAGTGCAGCTGAAAATTCCTCTTATTTACAGTGGGAAATGAAGCATGAGTAAGATGATTAGAACTGTAATTAAACAAGAGTGTCAAATCTGCAGATAGGCACAACATTCAGGAGGAGGCTCTCTGAGGGATAGCATAGGAGAATCCTGAAGTATTTTTTCCACTGCCTAGGGACATCCCTTCTTAAATTGATCTCTAGCAAGAACCTATCTCCAAAAGCCTCTCTGTTTACCCTTGGATAAAAACTGGGCCTCAGGAAAAGGTCTAGGTTTCTCACTAAAAAGTTACTGCATAGATCCTGAAATCTGAGCTTCATTACAAATGGGAAAAAAACAATTTTCTAAGTATGACAGGAGAAAACCCCAGAGGAAATCCACTCTGCAGCCAAGTAAAGCTTGAGTTTGGCTCCAGTCCTGAATTATATCCATTTCTGTCATTTCCCAAACGCCATCTCAGTTCTCCAGACAATGCTAACATCCTAGTATCATCCTGCATTTAAGTACCATTCCTGCTCTCCTTCCCTCTATTACACAGTTCTTGGCATGTTTTCAATAGCTTTCCTAAAGCCACATCCGACTGCACTCTCCTAGGTTTCAATGGCTTGCTGAGAGGCAGATAATCCACCCTTTGTCACCCTGGATTGAGTCCTGTCACAAAAAAGAACAACTCCATTTCATCAAAGGAAAATAGTTTGGAATAAATTTGCCACTACTAACAAGCTTGACTGGGTCAGACCTTTGTGTGTTGGAACAAAGAGTTTAAGACCCTGAGACATGTTAGTATTGCAAAGAACATTCTATTCAGTCTGTCTGCCATACATATTTTAATGGACTAGATCACTTGGTTTTTTTTACATCATGTTGTACACTGGAGGAAGAGCACTCATCAGTTTATCAAATCCTAGCATGGTGGGGGCTGGAAGGGACCTCTGGAGATTGTCCAGTCCAACCCCCCTGCTAAAGCAAGGTCACCCACAGCAGGTTGCCCATGATCACCTCCAGGTGCCTTTGGAATCTCTCCACAGAAGGAGACTCCACAACCTGTCTGGGCAGCCTGGGACAGGGATCTGCACCCTTCTAGTAAAGAAGTTTCACCTCCTGTTCAGATGGAACCTCCTGGGTTCCATTTTGTGTGCATGGCCCCTTGTGCTGTCACTGGGAGCCAGTGACAAGAGTCTGGCCCCCACCCTTTAGCTCTTGCTCTGCATTAAGCAGATCCCTTCTGGATCTGGTCTTTTCCTGGCTAAGCAGCCCCAGGGCTCTCAGCTTTTCCTCCTCCCAGAGGTGCTCCAGTCCCCTCAGCATCTTGGAAGCCTCTACTGGACTCTCTCCAGTAGTTCCTTTTCTGTTTTGAACTGGGGAGCCCAGAACTGGAGCCAGGACTCCAGATGTGTCCTAACTAAGGCAGAGTAGAGGAGGAGGAAAACCTCCCTTGACCTGCTGCTCACACCCTTCTGAATAGTGCATTCAGAATAGTGCCCAGGAGGCCATCAGCTTGCTTGTTCATGAGGGCACATTGCTTATAAAGCTCCTTATGAAATATTTGCTCTCCTTTGGATCTAATTTAATGTGATCTCTTTTTTTTTCTACTGTATAAGAGGTCTTGGTGCCTTCACATGTTTCCAGATGTAGCAAGACAGCCAAATTAAGCCCTCAGCTCAGGTAGCACAGTGCCAAGGGGAAGACAACCATTCCCAGCTCTCAGGCAGTGATTCATTCATGCAGAGCTTTTATCCAGCTGGGAGCCCAGTGTGCTGTGGAAGCTGTTAAAATTCCAGGAAACAACTTTCCCACTTGACAGCAGGGCAAGGGAGAATAGCTCTGTGTCCTTAGGGAAGCCCAGGATCTGTGCTGTTTGAGGACCAAGGAGCTTTATTCTTCACAAACAGAGATAGAGACCTAGTGCAGAATCTTCATCTACAGAGATTTGTTTGCAACTGTAAACACATCTGCTTGGGCCTTGCTCAGGCTTCTCTCACAGTCCCATTCCAGGAGTCATGCAAGTGAGTTCTCTGCAAAGGTCAGATTTAGATCTGTTTTCTGAAATTCAGGCAGCAAGTCAATTTTATATGAGCATGCCTTGTGATCTTCAGGGAGCCTGTTTCTGTTCAGGGGGTAGAAATAATGCCACTCAATAACACTATTAAAACCCAAGAAATGCAACTCAAACTGAAGGTCAATAAGGAAGAAGAAAAAACCACAATGCACCTGAGGAAACATCCCAAGCCGTTCCAAGATATTCACTGGAAAAGAGAAGAGATATCGCTCTATAAACTACTTTTTATGGAATTATTCAATTCAGTTCCAAGAGCAACAAAGCAGATGAAACTATGAGTTCATTAATTAACTTCCTAAACTCTGCTGGAAGTGGATGCAAGTGTCAGGAGACTTCATCAGAGTTGTTCTGATGACATTTTGTCTTCCTTCCGTTACAAACATCTAGCCACAGCTACTGCAAAGGGAAAAACAACCTTACTCTGCTGAATGTTTCCTTACCTCCCATCTCCTTTGTGATTTTCCATCTCTGCAAGTAATGCTTTAATTAACCAAAAACCTTCTGACTCCAAGCAGGTTGGAGGTGATGTCCCAAATCCCCAGCACAGCATCGCTAGCAGATTACTAATCGAAAGCAAAGCAACACAAACAGGGAGTCTAAAAATACCAGGGACACCTGAGCTGCTCCCTTTGTTTGTCCTGAATTTCATGGAGAAGAGGGATGGTCCCTGCATGTGGACCACTTGGTGCCTGTTTGTAGTCACAACCTTTTCTGTGGTGTAAAACCTTTTGAGGATAAGGAGCTGGGCTGGATTTTTGTATTGTTTTAGCAGTATCACCTCAGAGGCAGCACATGTTCTGTGAGTTCTGTGACTCCTTTGGTAGAACAAGGGATGGAGTAATTCTGGAGAGATTCCAAACCCACCTGGATGTGATCCTGGGCAACCTGCTCTGGGTCACCCTGATATAGCAGTAGAGGCATTAGACTTGATGATCTCCAGAGGTCCCTTCCAACTCCCACCATCCTGGGATTATCTGAGTCTGTATTGTGTTTTGTCAAGCATATCTCTTGATTTCCTGTGACATGGAAGGCATAACTGCAGCACAGCATTGGCAACCAGGTGTTAGTAACCTGCACTTGACCTGTGGCACTGAAAAGATCAACACTGTCCCTGGGATGTCAGCAGAAAAAGGTGTAAGAAATGGTACACAATTTTTCCATGAGGTTTTTCCCAAACCTTCAGGGGAAACCCTTTCAGGGAAGAAAATGTTCCTCATATCCAATCTAAACCTCCCCTCGCACAACTTGAAGCTGTTTCCTCTTGTCCTATTGCTTGCTCCTTGGGAGAAGAGACCAACCCCCACCTCACTCCAACCTCCTTTCGGGGAGTTGTAGAGAGGTCTCCCCTGAGTCTCCTTTTCTCCAGGCTAAATGAGCCCTATTCTCTCAGCTGCTCCTCACAAGACTTGTGCTCTAGACCCTTTACCAGCTTCATTGCCCATTTTTGGACATGTTGCATAATCCTGTGTCTCTCTTTAGAGGCTGCAATTACACTGATGCTGCAACTCACCACATAAGGACCCTGACAACACCTCATAATATCTAAATTCACTTGAAAAAATTTCCACTGAAGAGCCTTTTAGAAGAAGGGCAGTTCCAAGCATTAAAGTGAGGAGCTCATATCCGGTTCTGCTTTCTGCTTTCATGTTTCTCAGTACCTTCATATTCCCTGAATTAAGCTCCTTTTAAATTTTTCTTCTCTGGGAAGATATTTCAGACTCAATTTGTGACCACCCAAACTCTAAGATATGGGCAAACCCTAAGCTCCTTAAGGCTATTTCTTAAGACAGCTGTTTCTTGAGTATCATTAAAGTGAGGAAAACAAACTCTGAAGGTCAAATTCATGCTTGGGGTCATTGAACTGACCTTAGCATCAACACACTAGCAATGGGTTTGGTCATGCACATACATTATGCTGTCTGCTTATAAAACAGCAGAATCCAGCAGGGCAGGACTGTGTGCACACTGGCTGGAACTGGTTATTGAATTGAGCTAACCCCACCATCTTAGTTGTATTTTGCATCACTCATAAACAAGGCTCCTTTTTCAACAGCCCCTTTGGCACTCAAATTCCAGGAGCTTAGCAGTGTGGGTGTCTGGTTCTGCCCCCTCCCATCACTCACTCAGTAGAGATGTCACAATAAATTGTTTTTTTCCCAGATGTTTCCCAGATAAAATGCAATTTTCACCCACATGACACAAGATGTGACTGGTTTTTGATAGTGAGTGATTTAGCTGCCTGTTAAACACTTCCTAAATGGTGAGTGACTAAGAAAATGAGATTACAGCAATTGCTTACCTACAATTTAGCTTATCTTTCCCTGCAAACTGAAGATCTTCCAACTGGTCTCCAGATTGCAAAGTAGTATCAGTGGAAAGCCCCTCAGTAACCTGATGACTTCAATGTCAGGGGGTAGCACCACTGAAAGCAGCTCAGATGGTGGCTTCCATGTGAATGGCAGAATCAGTGTCAATGGAAGGAACTTGGAGCAAGATCAAAAGGATTACAAGTTCCTGTAGTACAGGGAGATTTCTCTAATAAATGTGACTTAAAATGACAGAAAAAATCTGTAGTCTGAAGATACTCTGAGCAGCACTTTGAAGTTCAGTCAAGGCTGTGACATTGTCTCGGTGGCCTTGTACAAGACATTGTACAAGACACTCACTGCTCTGTGTCAGTTTCCTCATCCATCAAATGGGGTTTCAGCATGCTGAGTGCCCCTCGTGATCCAGTGGAGGACATTCAAAAGCCTCTGTGCAAGAAAAATTCTCAGAAGCCAGTCTTCTAGCAAATGTGATCTTTGGAAAAGCTCCCTGGAAGAAGTTGCTGCCCTTTATTTCTGCTCAAAATTGATCTCTGCAGCATAATAATTAGTTTGGGAGTAAGCTTTGAGAGTGATAGTGTCTAGCTGAGAAATGTGTCTATTACTCCATGTCATGGAATCACAGAATCATAGAATCATTAAGGTTGGAAAAGACATCTAAGATCATCAAGTCCAACTGTTAAACTAACACTGACAAGTCACCACTAAATCATGTCTCTCAGCACCACATCTACATAGTTCTTTGAACCCCTCCAGGGATGGTGACTCTATTACTTCCCTAGGCAGCCTGGGCCAATGCTTAACTGTTCTTTCAGGGAAGAAATTGTCCCTAATATCCAACCTCCCCTGGCACAACTTGAGGCCATTTCCTCTCATCCTGTCACTTGTTACCTGGGAGAAGAGACTGAACTCTACCTGTCTTCTACTCCTCATCCCAACATTCTTATTTCTTCCCTCATATTTTATTTCTTGCTTTGTGTGTGTGACTATTCCTTTGGGAAGAGGAGGAAAAAGCATTGCTATTATAGGTGGACATTGTGTAGAGTCTCCTTCAATGATCCCCACCCAGTTTGTTATTACTGCTATAAACTATCCTCATCCTGCTGCAAACCCCAGGAGAAGCTACCAGGGGAAAAAATGGCTTTGGATTGATGCGCAGCACAAATGCAAAGCCCTAACAAATGCTAATCCTTCTCATGTTCTCTCTATTAAACAGCATTTTAATCAACACCTTATGGAGTCCGAGTGCCTTTCTTGCTGGAATCCATAACAAACACAGGACTGGTGCATTGCACTAATACCACCCACTATCTACCAATTGAAAACTGTAAATTCTCTGCCTTGATGCAAGGTCATCCTCCAGAAGTAAGTTTCTCAGCAAATTACAGAGTTGGATTGCAGTGAACACCTGAGGAAACTGCAGCCCTTGGGTTTGTGAGACGTCATGAATATTCATTGCAGAGGCAGCAGCAGGTGAATAGTAATTAACAGCAGTTGGTCAGGATCAAGCTTGGGTAGCCACAAGAGACTGCGTTGGGCTTTGAAATTAAAGTATCAGGGAAAAAAGAAATAAACCAGGAATTATTAGTTTTGTTAAGAGTCTGTACTTGGCATTAACGTGGCCCAGTGTGTCTCCAACCTCCTTTCATGAGCAGAGAACGCTATTAGCGTGCTAACCATTGAGGGCAATGCAGATGGCCCCACACATTGAGGAAAAAAGGGGAGTTTTTCCTGGTTGGACTAGATGACCTCCAGAGGTCCCTTCTAACCCAACCCAAACCCATTCTGTGACTCTGTGATTCTGTGAAATATCCCCCAAGAGCTTTGTGTACATGCCAGGAGGGGAGGGCAGGGGGTTTGGGGGCACCAGGGGGCAGTGAGGACGCAGCAGGACCAAGGAGCTTCTCTGGGCCTCTCGGGCTGAGGACTGCAGAGGATGGAGAGGCTCCTTGATGCTTCCCAAGACCAGGACCAAGGCTAGGAGCAGGGCTAGGGCAGAACTAGGATCAGGGATGCGGCCAGGGCCAGGAACAAGAACAAGGGCGAGGATCAGGATCAGGACTGGGACAAGCTCCAGTGCCAGGACTGGTACCGAGACCAGCACCCGCCCCCCTCGCCCGCTAGCCCCGCAGCACCCTGCCCTCAGCCAAGATGGTGGCGGCGGCGCCGCTCCGCAGAAGTCTCGCGAGGTTTGCGGCGGGGCCGGGCTCTGCCCCCTGCAAATGGCGTCGGGGAGGTGAGGCCGGAGCGAGGTGGGGGGTACCGTCATGGAGCACATCACCACACCGAAGGTAAGAGGCTGGGCAGCACCGGGAGTAGGCTGCTGGCTCCTCGGGGTTTATCGGGAGCAGCTGACTGGGTTGGACTGGGCCCGGGGCTGCGCTTAGCCCAGGTGAAGCCCCCCCTCCCCGGGGCCTCGGGCCTCGGCCGGGGCTGTTATTAGGGCCGTGCCTTCTCAGCACCCTTTTTTGGTATGTGTGTTAAAGTTGTTTGATTTCAGTTTAATTTCAATAAACGACTCATTTTTGCTTTCCTCCAAGGCATGTGTATCCGTGAACGGTTCTTGCGCTTCTCAAAGCTAAGTCGGGAAGGCTTAAAGCTCCTTGATGTGGTATTTAGGTGTTTCTTACTGTATCGTCTTGTTGGAAAAGGACTTTTTAGTGAGGATGCTGATCAAAAGGTGTTTTAGGTCCCATTCGTGTAGACTTCGTTTATATCAAAGTGCGGAGATGCTCTCAGTCTGAATAAGTGAATCAAAATGTGCTTTTTTTCAGTGGAATAAAGTGAAACAGGAGCTCTGCAGCTAAAACAAAAAAAAAAGTATTTACTTCAGATAACTGTCTGTCCAGCAGTTTATTATTATTATTATTTTTAATACCATGAAGGTTTCTGGTTGCTATACTTGGTTTTGTTTCATTCTCTAGGATGCTCCTTACCCGTGTTGCCTAAGATGCTTTGCTGGAGCTGCTTGTCTCTAGTGGCCTGAAGAAGGGCATGAATGATTAGATAGAACAGTTCTATGTGCTGAAAACATGACATACGAGGAGGATGTGCAGCCAAGACCTTGCCTCTTCAAGTTTATTTGCTGACATTTTCCATGATTTATCTTAGAGCAATGACCCTGTAAGGAAGCTTACGTAGTGAACTTGGCAGAGTTAGGTTAACAGACTTGGTGATCTTTTGGTCTTTTTTGGCCTTTTCCAATTTTAATGATTCTGTGATTCAGTGTGCATTACACAGGACTAATTTGTTGTATATTATTAAACTGTTTGTTTTCATTGTCTTTCCAAGGACTTTTTTTTTACTGTTTTTGCTTAATGATGAAAGAAAAATCCCATCTATGTTCACTGAGAAGCAAATAGGCCAGGAGAAAATCGATCAAATAATGCAAAGTGCTTTAAAATGAATATTTTATTAGGAGTGTACTGATGTTTTTTAATATTGTTTTTTATTAATTAGCTGAATGTGGTTTATGAAATGTGTTTACATGCCTAGGAGGTGTGCTGTGTGAAGTATCTAATAGTTTTTTATAGTGACTAAGCAGTTGAAAGTCAGCATGGAGAGGGCTGTTTCTGTCAGAGCAATACTTTGATGACACTGAACATGGACAGTCTTTCCTTTCGAGTTCTTTGTCTTACTATTTCTGCAGCCTTGCCTAGCAATAAACTCTGATCACCTTGACTAGAAATCAGTACTCCTGTTACTTACAGTGGTGCTGAACTTTGGCTGTTTGGTTAACCTTTTTGGCATTAATTGCTGGAGAAATAATTTGAATTTACAACGTAAAGCTGAGTTAGTGTTGCAGGAGAGACTAATTCTTACACTTTTCTGTCTTTCTTCCTGAGTTGTTTATTAGGAGTTAAATGATTGCAGTTCAACAGGTGCTTAGAAATTTCCTTGATCAAAATGAAATTCACTTTTTAATCTTCTTTTCCCATTGCAGGTTGAAAATGTGAAATTGCTAGATCGCTATACAAACAGGAAGGCAGCAAATGGGACCTTGTACCTGACAGCTACCCACCTGATCTATGTAGAGGCATCTGCTGAAGCCAGAAAAGAAACATGGGTATGCCATCTAGGGTCTGTTTAAACCCAAGTATAGCCATTACTTTATATCTCATATAAAAAATGAACAGTTTTGTGATTTCCAGAGTTGTCGTGGTCTTTTACAGTATCTTAATACCAAATGCTTAACAGAAACAGCAGTTTTGGAAGGAAATGAACACAGTGGTAATGTGATTTGAGAGAGGCCACTCACTGAATTAGTGTTAGTTGCAGGAACATAAACAAACTTGTCTAGTTTCCTATCTCAAGCTTAATATATCAAGCCACCAGACTTGAATTAACACCTTTTAGAAGTGCAAAATTAGCACTACAGTTAGCCTTTTAAAATTCATTCTAAACAAGAATGGGAATGACAAAATGCATTGCATATAGGGTGGAGGGAGAGCAAAGTGAACCAGGTAAACAGAGCTGCATGTCTCTGAAATACATCTGGATTTTTTCAGTCTTGCTCTTAGTTACCTAACCTTTGGGTGCACAGTCTGGATGTTTGCTGTACTTTTTTGATAACTATCACAAACTCCTTTTCTGCTGCTAGTTAGATGCAGTAAGAATAAGCAGCTGCTAGTATTGTGGAAACTGCTTGTACTGCTCCCAAACCTTATCAGCAGCTTCTGAAAAATGTTTCTTTCCTGTTTTTCAGATTCTGCATCACCATATTGCAACTGTAGAGAAACTGCCTCTGACCACAGCTGGGTATCCACTCCTCATCCACTGCAAGAACTTCCACGTGGCTCACTTTGTTATTGGGCAGGAACGTGACTGCCATGAAGTGTATACCTCCTTGCTGAAGCTTTCCCAACCAGGTAGTGAGGACCTGAGCCTGTTCTGCAAAGTGTTGAGTCATTGCAGTCATGTTGTGCTGTTGATTCAGGAGGGGAGAGGATGTGAAATCAGGATCAGTTTCCACCACCAGAGTGTGGGCTGGCTCAGTCCATAGAGTGCTAACCTGTAGACCAGGGCATTTGTTTCCAAACTAAACACAGATTTTTTGGGAATGAGGTGGTCTCCAGTGAGGAATTTCTGAGGACTCATGCAAGGGTCATTTGCCTGTCTGAAGGCTGTAGATGGCATCTCAGGCTTCTTTCTTATAGCACTCATGCTGAGTGTCATATCCCATACCTGGCCACTGCCAGTCATTCCTGTGACTTAGCTCTTGGCTGTGTGTAGTTCTGCCCTTTCCAGTTGATCCAGATGTTCACAGGATTCTGGAATCCCACAAATAAAGCTTTAGAGCTTGGCATCTTCCATTTGTTTCCCAACAGCATGTTTAAGCTTCTCTTCAGTGTTTGTCTTCTTTCAGTTGTGAAATCCTGTGCTTCATCCTGGCTTGGAGTCAGTCTTAGTGTTAGCAAAACATCCTCAAAAGCCTGTAGTCTCTTCTGGCTTCAGTTTTAGTCCCATCATGGGTGAATTTTCAGGCTCCTTGGTCTTCTTGCAGGACAATATTCCACCAAGTTTCTTACCAGGCTTCCCTCTATGGCAGCTTCTGGTTTTGGGGGTCTCCTTCAGTGAATCAATACTTGGAGTTTGACTTCATTATTAAGATACCATTTATAATTGTGTTTTGTGAGTGTGTCACTAGTCTAAGGGAAGGGAGTTGATAGCACCTGTCTGTTTGATGCTAGCCATCATGTAGGGCTTGAATAGGAATAGAATCACATGATGATTTGGGTGGGAGGGGACCTTTCAAGGTCATCTAGTCCAACTGTCCTGTACTCAGCAGGGACATCTTCAACTAGAGCAGGTTGCTCAGAGCCCCAAGCAACCTGACCTGGAATGGCTCCAGGCATGGGATATCTTCCACCTCTCTGGCAGCCTGGAACAGGATCTCACCACCCTCAGCGTAAAAAATTCTCCCTTAGGTCTAATTTTCTACATTTCCTTCTTTTAGTTTCAAACCATCACCCTTTGTCCTGTCCCAGCAGGCCCTGCTAAAAAGACAGACCTCATCTTTCTGATACTGTAGATGAAATGAGTTTTGCTGATTTGGGTTTTATTTTTGATTGATACTAAGGCTCCTGTCTCTTTTTAGCATCTCCCTTGTGTACTGAGCTTCAGAGTTTTCTCCTCTCTGAAGTTTTGGTGCTGATGCTGTACCTGACAAGTTTCTGATGTTGTCTTTAAAAGCTGTCACTGTTCTTTCAGTTTGGAAAATGAGAGACCTATGGAGTGTCTTGAAGTGTGGGAGCTGTCACTACAGGGGATTACATCACTTTCTTTTGTCTTGTGGCTATTTGTGTAATATGCTTCAGCTCTGTCTTTTGTTCTATTTCTGGAAATTAACAGTTCTCTTTTCTTCTTAGTTTTGCAATTTCATCTTTGAGCTTCCTTCTTGGTTTTTTGGCAGAGCATGGAATTATTTGTGATTTGCAGATGTATGACTGACAGCTACAGGTTACCTGTCTGGTAACCCAGCTACTTTATCAGACTCTGACAGGTTTCACTCTGTCTCCAAAGTACTTGCTGCCTTGGGAATCAGCTGAATGAGTTACTGGTTGGATTTGCATTTTATGAAGAGAGGGAAGGAAATTGGGATGGGAGAGGAAGAAATTACCATTTGTCAGACACAGCCTGAAGCTTTTGTTGGGCTGACAGTAATATTCAGGGCATCTATCAGGTTTTGCAGGCTACTCAGAACTCACTGTTGAGTGATGAACTTAGAGGTGTGCAGGAGCTGTTTTATGAACTCTTAACAGAAAATACTTCTTTTGGAGTATCTTTTCATGTAGGGATTAATTCTTACGATATAAATCTCATCTAATATTGCAGTGAATTCAGTAGGAAGTAATTTGTTTGGGAAAAATGACTACTTTGAAGTTTTATTTTGGTCTGACAAAATGTTTTAGCATATCTCCTTGAATGTGGGAACAGTATTGGAAGTTTCTGAGGATTTCAGTATGAATTCAGTGACTGTTCCTCTGAACAGGGCACTGGGGAGGCCACACCTCAAATCCTGGGTTCAGTTTTGGGCTCTTTACTCCAAAAAGGACATTGAGGTGCTGGAGTGTGTCCAGAGAAGGGCAACGAAGGTGGGGAAGGGTCTAGAGCACAAGTGTTGTGAGGAGCAGCTGAGGGAACTGGGGTTGTTTAGTCTGGAGAAGAGAAGGCTCAGGGAAGACCTTCTCACTCTCTGCAACTCCCTGAAAAGAGTTTGGGATGAGGTGGGGGTTGGTCTCTTCTCCCAAGGAACAAGCAATGGGACAAGAGGAAACAGCCTCAGGTTGCACCAGGGCAGAATTAGGTTGGGTGTTAGGAACAATTTCTTTCCTGCAGGAGTGATTAAGCATTGGCACAGGCTGCACAGAGCAGTGGTGGAGTCACCATCCCTGGAGGGGTTGAAAAGACATGGAGATGCAGTGCTGAGGGACATGGGTTAGCAGTGACGTGGCACTGTTGGGTTAACAGTTGGACTTGATAATCTTAGATGCCTTTTCCAACCTTTATATTCTATGACCTCTTTCTATTTCTTTGTTTCTCTCTAACTACTTAATTTTTGTCTTTCCCAGTGAAACCTGAAGAACTTTATGCTTTCTCTTACAATCCCAAAATGTCTAAAGAGAATCGGGAGATTGGATGGAAGCTGATTGATTTGAGAGTAGATTACCAGCGTATGGGAATTCCAAACGACTATTGGGAAATAACAGATATTAATAAAGACTATGAGGTAATTCTTGCCCAAAGTAGCCACTTAATGCAGTGTCTTTTTGTTGTTATTAATGACATACAGCAGTCCTTCTACTGCTGCATATGTGATGCCTCTGGGGGAGAAAAAGCTCAGTTGGTTTTAATTGAAGCAGTGTCTACTCGATGTGAAGATGCAGATAATGATGTTGTGGAAGAAGAGAGCGAAGCTGCAGAGTCACCTTGGTTTGCTTTGATCCCCCTGGCAAAGCACCAGATACTTGATTTTCTAGAGAAATGTCAAACCATCTGTTAAGAAGAACCTGACATATATTCAGCTGCTTCTGGTATTTCCAGACCCTGTCCCACCAGGCTGGTGGCAGGTGCATAAAAGAGAAATAAATAGCAATGGTATGGCTTGGTGGGGAATGAGGCAGAGTGGAAATGGACTAGATAAGGAAGGCTAAAACAGTGACAGATAACAGATGTGGTCCTTTCTTGCTTGGTTGGATCTTCTGCCCAGTAATGGCTCTCAGTCATTTCAGTCCTAACTGGCTGCTGCTGTTATTTTCTTCTCTTTTTGCCTTGTAAGGTCAGGTTGGATCTAAAGAACATGAAATGAAAGCATTTTTCAGCAAGCTTACACAGATTCCTGCTTCACATTATTTCCTTTTTTGTGTTTCTTCTGATGTTGTTTCAGTCAGACTCTAAAAGACAAAGCAAACAACTCTGAGGAAGATAGGAAGCCTTGAATCCCTTCCCTCTGCTCCCTACTCCCTTCCCTGCTAGTTTTCTATACTGTTATGCTTTGGGTTGAAGAAATACAAGCCTTTGCTGTCAGAATTTCCTGGTAATTTTAAATGAGTATCTTTAGATGCCTGAATTGAGATATGATGTGAGAGATGCTTTTTCTATTAGCTGAAGAGGGCATCTGAATGCAGGTATCTGAAATGATTAATCACTTTGAAGCTTTGCTTGCTAATGTGTAACTCTCAAGTGCCAATGCTTTATAATTTCCTCAGGGTTTCCAGCTTATGTTTTAAGGTTGGCAAGCCTGAAGTAAAGCCAGCTGTGGAGAGCAGCTTATCTGTGAAGTACGTGCTGAAAAGACTCTGCTTGTGAGGAAAAAGGATAAGGCTCTGAGGATGCTACCTGATTGCTGGAAGCTCCTTTCAAGTTGAATAATACTTAGAGGGAGTTTTTTACAATATAATTGTTCTCAGTGTCTCCTTTTTTTTCGGTGACAAATCAGGAGCTTTCGTAAAACTTATGGATTTAAAGAGCTTCCTTTTCATATCTCTTGTGTACTGTCCAGTCCATTTTTTTCCAGGTTGCATTGCAAAATTTCCTTCACCACATTCTTTTATTTTTGCCCTTATTCCTGTGTTGTTTCTCTAAATGCATTTGAATGGCTTGAAACTTGAGCTGTGGACTCTGTGAGATGCACTGTGGCAAACCAGCTGTTTATAAATGCTAGATCATATGCTAAAGATGAATTTTTCATGAATTTGGAATTGCTAAGCAATAACATAATAATATCTGTGTGTTTTGTGTTTTTTTTTCTTTCTTCTCACTTAGGTTTGCAACACATATCCTCCAGAAATAGTGGTGCCTAGAGCTGCTAATAAGGCAGTGGTGGTTGGAAGCTCAAGGTTCCGGAGCAGAGGGCGCATCCCAGTGCTTTCTTACTTATATAAAGAAAACAATGTTAGTTGTTCATCATCATCTGCTGTCCTTGGGGGGGAGTAAGGGTTCCCCTTGTTGTCCAGTCCTCTTTTAGTGAACGAATGAGATAATTCTTAGAGCCTATTAACTTCGTATTTGAGAACTGTAGGTCTCTTAACAGCTTTAATATTGGTTTGTTCTGAGTCACAGAATAAGCTAGTTAAAGACAAACACTTGGGACACATCCAGAGCTGTGCAAAAAGCTTCCTCTCTGGAATTCTTTCTTTTATCAGCTTTCAGCAATGTGAGGATTTTTAATCTACTGTTTAGCCATACTGAATGATGTTTTAACAAGTTACATGGTAACTCTGCTAGATTTTCTTTGTATTGAAGAGGAAGAATTACCCTGAAATAAATCCTCTCGAGCTCAGAGTAACTGAAGGTTTCGGTTTGTTGGTTGTTTTTTTCACTGAAGATCAGAGTGTAAGTTTTTAACTGTGCTGTCTCAGCAGTGTTTTCGATGCAGATGTTAGGAAAATGCTGTCACAATCAAATTGTTGTTTTCCTGAGGAAGCATGCCCTGACCTGGGCAACTGCACGGAGTTGTGCTGGCAGCTCTTGAGATCTCTCTAAGGCATGCTCAATACACTTCTGATCATGGAACAGGAACAACTAATAGGCAGAGCTGTGGAAAAGAGTAGTCTGGACAAGAGAAACCAAGTAGAAAACATGAGAATTGCTAACATTTGGGATGCTGATCAGCAGGCAGAACGTAGTGGGTTTGAGAACACAGCAATGGAGTTTACAACAGGGCTTCTTAGCCTCACTACTTCCTTGAGATTCCCAGACATCTAGCTTTGAGCAGTATTCCAGTAGTATTTCTCTATGCCCATTTAAGTAGGAGTTTTTCAGTGAAACAAAGGACACTTAAACCCAGCAAATTGATCTTCTTTGGGACACTGTGTGCTCTGGTGTGTTGCAGGCTGCCATATGTCGCTGTAGCCAGCCCCTCTCTGGGTTCAGTGCACGCTGTCTGGAGGATGAACAGATGCTGCAGGCCATCAGAGAAGCCAACCCTGGAAGCCCCTTCATGTATGTTGTAGACACAAGGCCAAAGGTATCCTCTTGGGGTTTGTGGCTACTTCTAAAGCTTGTCTCTGAATTAGGAATGCTGTTTCCTGTTCATTCTTTCACAGCTCTGCTGATGCTTTCTTAAGCTACATGGAGTTAAACTGTGTCAGTCCTGAGTCAGGAATTCAGTGTCAGACTCCTGGTTTGGTGTCTTAGTGTGTCAAATGCTTATGCAGAATGAAATTGCAATGTGAAGTGCTGCTAAGAGTCCTGGAGTGTTCAGAGTTTAGGTTTCTGTTAAGGATGACCTGAAGCCAATCGCAGTCTTGAAGCTGACTAAGACAGTGAGGCATTTTTCCTCTAGGTCCTTAACCTATTCAGTTTTGGCCTCTCACTACAAGAAGGACACTTGAGTTGCTGGAGTGTGTCCAAAGAAGATCAACAAAGCTGGTGAAGAGTGTAGAGCACAAGTCTTGTGAAGAGCAGCTGAGGAAACTGGGGTTGGTTAGTCTGGAGAAGAGGAGGCTCGGGGCAGAGTAACAACTCTGTGCAAGAGATTTTCGGGGAGATTTTAAAAAGAAGGATTTGCACAACAGACTTGCTTATTTCTGTGTATTTGTGCTAATTTTCTCTCTCTCTATCCTATTCCACTTCCCTTGACCTTGACAGTTAAATGCCATGGCCAACCGAGCTGCTGGGAAGGGTTACGAGAATGAAGATAATTATGACAACATTCGCTTTAAATTTATTGGCATAGAAAACATCCATGTGATGAGGAACAGCTTGCAGAAGCTCCTGGAAGGTAGGTACAGTCCATGCAAGTGGCCAGGCTTCATACCCTTGGCTACTTAAATCCTCTGTGGACTTGGGTGTTGTGATGGAAGCAGATAAGCAAAGTCAATATTGTACTTGGTTTCCTGTACTTTCTGAAGTGGCAGAAAGTGCTGATGTTGTTACACTGCTTTCCTGCTAGACATTTAACTTATTACTGTGCTTAGTTTTATAGTGGTTCAAAAATACCAACTAATAACAACATTCCTTAATTGTGCTAGATACATAAAACGTGAATTGCTTAAATCATAGAATCACAGAATGGTTTAGGTTGGAAGGGACCTTGAAGGTCATCAAATTCCAAACCCCCTAGCCATGGGCAGGGATTCCACCCACTAGACTAGGTTGCCCAGGGCACATTCAGCCTGGCCTTGAAGGCCAGGGATGGAGTATCCAAAACTTCTCAAATACTGTGTTTGGTTTTGAGTTTTGGGCCCCTCAGTCCAAGAAGGACAGAGAGGCATTTTGTGTGTGCAGAGAAGGGCAAGGAGGCTAGTGAGGGGTCTGGAGCACAAGTCTTATGAGGAGCAGCTGAGGGAACTGGGGTTGTTTAGTCTGGAGAAGAGGAGACTCGGGAGAGACCTGAAAGGAGGTTGTAGAGCGAGATGAGGATAGGTGTCTTCTCCAGGGTTACCAGTGACAGGATGAGAGGAAATGGCTTCAAGTTGCACCAGGGGAGGTTTAGATTAGATATAAGGAGGAATTTCTTTACTGAAAAGGTTGTTAATTCCTGGAATAGGCTGCCCAGGGCAGTGGTGGAGTCACCATCCATGGAGGTGTTTAAGAAACATTTAGATGCTCTACTTAGGGCCATAGTTTGATGGTATGATAGTGATAGGTATGGTTGGACTTGATGATCTTAGAGATGTCTTCCAACCTTAATGATTCTGTGATTCCCATAGTTTCACTCCTGTAATTTTGGGGGAGTTCCATTAGAAGTGCTGATGTAGCTTGGATTGAGCCAGCGTACTCTGCTAGCTGGTTTCCAGCACTGTTACCATCCTTGTGCAGAACAGGGTACAGTGGATGCTGCAAATCATTCTGCTTGATCTCTGTGCTTAGTTTTCCAAAATGTAATACAAGTGCTGTCACTCAAAATATAAGTTTAATATTTTAGTAAGCAGAGTAATGGTCGTATTGCTTCAGAAGAGTTGAATAATTGATGCTACCAATTACCTGGCCAGGTAGCACTGCAGGATCCATGGTGACCCTGGAGAAAAAATGAGGCTATTCACACACCTGAGAGATTGGCCTGATCACAAGTATAAGTCCTCAGTTGGCTGTTCCTGGCAGATTTATTTTGTGGTAGAAGAATAGGCAGAATAAATACTTGTTTACTCCCATATTCTTCTTGGACAGCGATAAAATCTCTCTTGCTGGTGCTTATAGACTGTTGAACTGTGTTACTAGGAGTATTTTCTGTGCTGGATTTCAATATAGCAACTGAATTGCCTTCAAGGTTAGACATGTTATTTCCCTCTGTAAATTAGAACTCTTCTTTCTTCAGATCTTTGGGATGGCAACTGCATGTTAGGGGTTGTTAGATGTGTGTGTAATGGTGATTTATAATAATGAAATAACAGATCACTAAACACTTTGGAAAAAAAATCTGAGCTGAAAAATTAATGAGTTTCCAGTTAAAAAGGAGGAGGATATTTTCAGATCCTCAGGTTCTCTCTCTGAGCTAAAAATTGCTGCTTTGTGTATTTAAGTATAGAAGCAATAGTTTCTGTGCCCTTTAGACACAGCATATTGCTGCTGATGCTTAAAAACTGTGGCAATGTTACCTCCTAGGATCTACCAAGCTTTACTTCTGTGAAGAGATAATGAAGAGGTAGGAAATAGAAAGAGGTATTTTTAAGAGTGTCAGCTAATTCCTTTGTTTGTGTTCTTAGTGTGTGAAATGAAGTCCCCCTCAATGAGTGATTTCCTCACGGGACTGGAGAACTCAGGTTGGTTACGGCACATTAAGGCTGTGATGGATGCAGGTGTCTTTCTTGCCAAGGTAAAGCCGTACTCCAACCTGCAGGTGAATTAAAAGATATGTACTTGTCTGTTAGGGACTGCTCCAAGGCTGTGAAGTTGTCTCTGGAGAGAGAAGGTGGAAAAAAATTGCCATTCAGATTGGCCCCAGCTCTCCAAACCAAGCCTGCAGTTGGAGAACATCAAGTGGGTCACCCAACTGGTGCTCTCCTGTGACCAAATGAAATTCCATAGGGTTAGGGACATTCTCTTGTTAACTGTGTTGTAACAAGCAGCTCTCTAGGCTTTATTAGAATAATTTGAAATAAATAAAATCACAGAATGTGAATAAATGACCTTTGTAAGCATCTCTAATGTGTATTCAATAGCACCAACAGTTTGTAACCTTGTGCTTGTTAGTTATTCAACTACTGTGCTTTAAATAAGACCTTGTTTAGACCAGTTGATTTTCTCCTGGTTCCATGTGACATGGGGACTGCAAATTTTGCTGGTTGAATGCAGTCCTCATTTGTACAGAGCTCGTGGCTTGGCAGGTCAGGCAAGAGGAGAGCAATAACTAAGGCTCATGGCTCTAAGGGGCATGCAGGCAACACATGGCAAGAACAGTGTCCTTCTGGAAACATTGTCTTTTCTCTCTTAAACTTTCTTGTGTAGCAACCAAGAAGCTATTTGGTGTTTCTCTTCTGCCACTAGTACAAGGGGAAGAAGGTGAATCCCTAGGGGTCCATATGGAATGAGTTCTTCTATTTTTTTCTTGACGTTCCCAGTCCCCCTGTGTCCAATTATTATTCTTCGCTCATCCACTAGATTTCTCCTCAGAAGAAGGGGCTGAGAATTCTTGGCCTTTCAGAAGACAGAGCATTTTGAGGGCCTTTGCTTCTTGGCAGGCTGTGGTGCTGACAAGGCATGCTACAGCATTTTATTCCAGTTGGGTTTTCTTGTGGCTTGATGGCTACGTGCCCAGAAATAGCACATTTCCATGGTTCAGATGAGAAAGGACAAATTCTCCTCTAGGGTTTTAGGCCAGTTAGGTAAATGGAGATGAAGGGATAGCTTTTAATTGTCATACCAACCTAGAAAGCTGCTAACCTCTTGTGCATGCTCTCTCTTGACAGGCTGTGAAGGATGAAAAGGCTAGTGTGTTAGTGCACTGCTCGGATGGGTGGGATCGCACCGCGCAGGTCTGCTCCCTGGCCAGCCTCCTCCTAGATCCGTTCTACAGGACTTTTAAAGGCTTCATGGTAAGAACAGGAATGTTGGAATTTCAAGAATAAAAAGTGCTTCCTGGATATGAAATGTAAACAGATCCTAATTAGATGTTTTAGGCCATTTCCTGGAACAAACAGTAGGTGACCTATATAAACCCAGCTTTGATTCTATAAACAAGCTTTAATTGCTCTGAACAGCATGAGCACAAAACGGCAGCGTTTGATTTACAATCCCCAAATCTTTGTCCCCTTGAATGTCCACATGAGAGCCACTAATGAGACATTACAGCAAGAGATGAGTGAGCAAAGGATGCTACTCTGGCAGCAATCCACAACAAAAGTGGTGAAGAAGAAGGATGGGACAAAGGAGAAACGGTTTTAAACTGAAAGAGGGGAGAGATAGATTGGATGTTACAAAGAAATACTTTACTGTCTCAGTTGCCTAGAGAGGTTTTGAATGCTGCATCCCTGGCAGTTGTCAAGGCCATGCTGGGTGGGCCTTTGGCAGCCTGGCCTAGTGGGTGGCATCCCTGCCCATGGCATGGGGGTTGGAACTAGATGACCTTTAAGGTCCCTTCCAATCCAAACTATTCTGTGGTTCTGTGACCTCAAAATAGGAGACAAAGTGTTTGTGAAGGTTGCTGGTTTGATTTAAGGACTTTCATCATCACACTGTGATTCTATGAAGAGGTTTGTCATTTCAGACTGTTAGAGAGAGTGGTCTCTTTTCTGCTAGGAGTTAAAATAGGGTGAACTCATTCCTGTGCACAGGACAGCATCTAACCTGTGTCACATAAAAACTGTGAGTCACTGAAGACCTTTTTTAAGGCCATTACACATGAATTTGGCCATTTGCTTCTACAATAATAAGGCTTTTTTCTTATTTGAGGTCTTTTCCAACCTTAATGATTGTATAGGCATAGGGTCAGTAGGCAGCACTGATTGTAAGCTTTGTAGTTTAACATCAAAGACTTCATTTTGCTTTTTCTAAAGAAAGTAATGCTTTTTCTTTACTCTCTGCTTTGAAACTGAAGATTCTGATAGAGAAGGAGTGGATTGCAATGGGCCACAAGTTCTCACACAGGTAGGCAGAGCTTTTTTGTCTCAGGTGTAATGACAGGATGAAGGCTGGGCTGGACAACACAGTGTTTTCATGTACTCCTATAAAAAAATTAAATGAGGATACAGGACAGAGGAGAGAAGATCTGGAAAGCACTGCAGTTGGTGACGTAAAGCCAGTATCTGCTGGGCTTGGTATTTCATCAGTGTTTTTTTTTGTCACTTTACAAAACCATACACTGTTGAACAAATGGTTTGGATTCTATGTGGTTTCCTACCTATAAAATTACATTTGTATTATATGACAAATACTAATGTTCTGGCAAGACATGGTAATCTTTTTTTCGCTAATTAAGCCTTAGTTTCTTATATTTGAGCAATAGCTGTTCCTTTGGAGAATATTGCCTTTTTTCCCTTGTGCTAACGTTATAGCACAGGCTCAAGGATTCCTATCCTACAGACAATTTTTGTGATGCTTGTGAGTCTTATGTAGGCTCTTCTATTGCTGATTTTAGCAGAATTCCAGCATGGTGAGGGTTGGAAAGGACCTCTGGGGATCATCTAGTCCAACCTTCCTGCTAAAGCAAGGTCACCCAGAGCAGGTTGCCCACAAAAAATAAACCATGTAAGGTTTTTTTCTGACACTGCAGAATATTTTCATGTGCTAGTAGTGAAGAAAAGTTCCTGGTTGTTTAATGGCAAGGGATTTTTTGTGTGTTTGGCGATACAGGATTTAACCCTGTTTGGTTTGCATCTCTCTAGGTGTGGCCATTTGGATGGTGATCCCAAAGAAGTGTCCCCTGTCTTCACTCAGTTTGTTGAGTGTGTCTGGCAGCTCATGCAGCAGTTCCCCTGCACATTTGAGTTTAACGAGCGATTCCTCCTTGAGATCCATGACCATGTCTACTCCTGCCAGTTTGGCAACTTCCTGGGGACCTGTCACAAGGAGCGAGAGGATCTGAAGTGAGTTGGCAGCCAACAATCTAGAAGTCACTTGAAACGTTAGAAAAAGTTCAGGTTTTGTGTGTAAGGTAATGTCTTGATAGATGCTTATGTCCTACGGAGGGGAAAAAAGTGATAAAACGTATGACTTCAGGGATATAATTAATTTAATTTGGNCAAGCCTAGCCATACATAATTTGGACCACAGTAGCTTGTAGATATCCCTTTTGGACCCTTTTGGTTATGTATTCCACAGTGAGGTATCTAGATCTAAGGAAGAAATTGTTTACTCTGAGGGTGGTGAGACACAGTCCCAGGTTGCCCAGAGAAGTGTTAGATTACCCCATGCCTGGAACCATTCCAGGTCAGGTTGTTTGGGGCTGTGAGTAACCTGCTGTAGTTGGAGATGTCCCGGCTGACTGCAGGGGAGTTGGACTAGATGACCTTGAAATGTCCCTTCCCACCCAAACCATTCTGTGATTCTATGATCTTATGTTCATGAAATTAATCAAATACTGTGTAAAAATAATTCTTAAGCTCCCTTAATCTTATTCTACTCAGAAGAGCTAGCATTATTAATCCACTTAACCTATTTTGTTTAATGATTAGATGTTATTTTGTAATTGACAGAATCTTTGAGAAGACCCATTCTCTGTGGCCTTTCCTCTCACAGAAGAAGCAGGAATTCAGAAATCCTTTGTACAGAGGATTTACAGCTTACAAAGAGCTTCAGCCAAACACACTACCTTTCAGTTTCCAGTAAGTTGCTTATTTAGGAAGAGAGTGGTTTATTTCTTTTTTGTGTAGATTGGTAATTCAGCTTTAATAAAATATAGGCATGGTTTGTTTAACCTTTCCCATCTATTCCTCATCCATAAACTGAGTCTAGTGGTGCACAGGGGATAGCTAGGTAAGTGCAGGTACTGTCATTTTAAAGTATTTTTTCTTTGATTTTTAGAAAAAGGATGGAGAAAGGCAAGGAAAAGATGAACTTCAGCTGTGTGGATAGACCCCACACACACTCCCTGACTGCTTGCTGTGTCAGATTTGCATGACAGGCTAGGCAATTGTTAAAGAAATCCCTCCTTTCCTCCTTTTTAATATATATTAAGGAAGTCTTTCTAGGAGGAATTTCAGTGCCCAGTCACACCCAGATTTAGGCAGTCAGGGTGGTTTGTGCAGGAGGGAATTCTTGTTGCCATGTCTGCTTGCTTGCCCAGGGTTATGGCTGAAGTGGTTTGTTTTGCTTTGTTTCTGACTCACTCCTCTTCCTTCCCATAAAAGGGATGTAAATGTGTTTTTAAGTGCTGTGTGTGGTTACTGATGGACAAAGGATTTTAATAAAAACAGGGAGGTAGGGCAAGCTGAGGACTTGAAGGAGAATTGCCCAAGCCTCCAGTGAGTCTGCTATAGAAAAAAGTGGATTTTTGTCTTTTGCTGCATGGGGAGGAGCAGCTCTCAGTGTACAAAGGATAATTAAAAACAAAATGTATTTGGGAGCAGACATAAGACCTTGTATGTTTTTTCTTTCAGGTACATTTTAGGCTTAACCCTTGGGTTACCTGTGTGCAGATTAAAATCCAAACATTTCATTCCCTTGAAGAAAGTCAACTAATGTTTCTATTAAGTGACTGAGGCAACAGAAAGAGAAAAAATTACTGCTTCCAAATTTCTTTCTATGGGAAGGAAAATTAGCAGTGGTCAGGCACAGTGAACTGATGAGGCAGAAGTACATAAATCCTCAGAAATATTTTTGAGCTTTATGGAAATTTGCCAGTTGATACTGAATTTTGTAATCCAAGGCTGGGGCAGCTTTTTAAAAATCAATTACTAATCTCAATTTGTTGACTCTTTTTTTCTGAAACAGCATCTAGTACAAGTAGTGTACAGGTAGCCACCTAATTCTGTTCTCTTGCCTTGTTCTGAGGTTTTGGTGTGGGATGTATAATCGCTTTGACAAAGGAATGCATCCGAAACAGCGTGTGCTGGATCAGCTGCTGAGCTGCATCAGCCAGAAGGTGAAACTGGAGGACAATGCATCTGAGCTGGAAAATGTGAGTCCTGAATCTTAATACTATTTGAAATCACATGATGATGTTGGCAAATCTAACTGGGATTGGATATTGGCCCTGAACTGGTGTTTCAGCATGCTGGGCAAGATGAACAGGGTTAGATGAGATTGCTGTAATGCTGTAAACTGCCCTAGAGAGGCCATATCTGCAGGACTGGCTCTAGTTCTGGACTCCCCAGTTCAAGAGAGATAAGGAACTACTGAAAAGAGTCCAGCAGAGGCTACCAAGATGCTGAAGGGACTGGAGCATCTCTGGGAGAAGGAAAAGCTGAGAGCCTTGGGGCTGGTTAGCCTTGGAGAAGAGCAGACCCAGAAGGGATCTGCTTAATGCTGATCAAGAGCTAAAGGGTGGGGGCATGAGGATGCAGCCAGGTTCTGTTGCAGGTCTATTGTATTGACATTTGTTTTCCTGTATATCCCTGACATCTGGGAATAAGAGCTTTCATTAATTTTTTCCTTTAATTTCTTCTTTTTAATTGTGTAGAAACTTCCTTTCCTTGATGGTCCCTTGCCCAGTGAAGCTTGCTCCTTACCGAAAGCAGGACATGCTGCTTCCAAGACCCCAATGCTCAACACCCCTCAGGATTACGAAGGAGACCCACCTCCTGTGTTGAGCAATGGTGCCTCAGAAGGGGATAGAGATGTTATGTCTGATGTGGACCAAAAGCACAATGAGAACCTGTCACATCACCAGGACCAAAATGATCTTAATGACTCCATTGATGTTTTAGACTCCGAAGCTCAGAATGGAAAAGCCACAGCACCACTGAGCAGCTCTGAGAACTGTGTCCAGTGAACCAGGTGCTTCTGGTGCTGAGGTGTGAGAAAGCTGTGCCCTGTGAGGGGGTAGACCCCCTAACCCTTTACAGCTGAGTGTGAGTACATGTGTTTGCAGGGAGCTGTGTTCTCTGTAGAGAAGAGTCTGCATTTGTTTTGATTCGCATCATTTTGCAGCTAAAATGATGGAGGTGCTTACAGAGCTGCCCAGGAAGCTACCTTGAGTTTGTGTAAACCTTACTTCTCAGTGGGAACACGATGTGTGTTGAAGGTTTGCCTGCCAGGATTAGTATTTCAAGCTGAAAGAAATCTTGGCCAATTAACATGGGACTTAGGAGTTGTACAGTGTTTCAACCTGGAGGAAGAGGAAAGCCACAATTCATTTATTCTTGGTGGTAGTGCCAGATTATCTTAAAATGAGAAAAAAATCCCAACCCTTTTCTTAGCTGTGAATGAGTCTGTGCATGGACCCTCACCTCGTGGCAGAACTGGTTCATTTTGTTTGGATCCTATGCATATTTGTTGAACAAAACCAAACCCCCTGTGCCTTTTTACTGAGACCATTTTAATGTCCAGCCACGCAGTGTACTGTTTTTATTAGTGTAGTGTAAGGTGTAGTACTTGGTCTTCTTTGTAGTCAGTATTTTTAAACAAGGTTTTTTATCTGCTGCCAGCTTCAACCAGGATCTCTGCTGATACCCTGAGTTTAGGAGCTTCTTTCTAAGCTGAATTTTCAAAGAGTTAAGTTTTTTATGGACCTCACTTACTGATTGGGAGGGTGCAGCAAACCACAAAGACAGCCTGTAACACGTCAGATTTTGACAGAGGGAGGATTAGAAATGAGGATAGGAAGAAATGTGTATGGAATTTTTCCCTCTTCTTTTATGATCTTGGTTAAATTGAAGCAAGAGAGTAACTCTGTTCCAAGGTGGAGTCCATGTGCTTTCCTCACATCCATCAATGAGGCAATAATTACAGGTGAGGTATGTTCTGTTATTGAAATAAGACCCAAAGTGATGATTTCGCATTATATGCTGAGAGATTATAGTGGCTGTTAGGTTCATGTAATTTTAACATTCAAGGTTAGTGAAAATTTGTCTGTGTTGTCAAGACATGGTGAGATGAACCTTGTAATTTTGTGAAGCTGGTGGCAAAATGTAAATTGGGGTATGGCAACTTACTGGAACAAGAAGTGGACATCTCAGCTTGTGGCTGTGGCTTCAGCCTGGACTCACTCTGGTGCTTGTTAACACAACTTGGTTTCTTTAACTGTAGTAGTCTCAGCTGGAGATAGTAGTTCAGAGTTGCAGGTTGAGAACAGAGACATACATTCCATTTGTACAGGAGACTTGTGAAGAAACAAGGGTCTGTGTCCCCAGGCAAATGGATAGCCCAGGAAAGCTGTTCCACAATGCTCACTCTGGATGAGCTTCCATAGATGTGAGAGTCCCTTTGTGCAGCTTGATTGAAGATGCTTTTCTGCTTTCTTTTGAATCTTTTTGTTTAAATTGGGTGCTGCCATTAGGTCTTAAAATCCATTTTTCTCTTCTATAAAGTTTTCAAACCATCTTTCTAAGTTAGCCCTTCTAATCTACAGGAAAATGTAGAAACATTCCACTAGAGCATTATAAAATGTAGTAGCTATTGGTCATATCCTTAGAACCTGTGGTGAAATGGCAAGGTTTGTTTCAGTGTTCAAGATAAAGTAGAAAAGAAAGAAAAAACCAACCAAAAAAAACCCCAAAACTCCCCTGAGTGTCTCACTTCGGGTAAGAAAATACATATTTGGTTAAGTGTATCAAAAGACTCAAGGAAAAGGACAGTACCTGAGAACACAGAGTTTCTTCAGTGCATAGAAAGGCAAAAAGAAACTTTTTTTGATGTTGCAGGTTTTTCAATGTTAAAGCAAGTAACAGAATTATTGTCAAGGTCAGAGTGAGAGAACTACAATGTGTGATTGATTTAAAAACTAAGCACATGAACTACTGAACCAGATACACTTCAGCAGAAGATGTCTGAGGTCTATTATGTGGATATGTATCAAAAATACTGCATCATGCAACATCTCTTTGATTTTGAAGGATGTACTTTGCTGGATGCATCTCCACTTCATCTCAAGATGAGGATCTGCTGTTGAGTCTCTTCTGCTCCTAACCAGAGATCTGCTAAGCTCCTAACATGAGGTTGGATTGTCTGCTAGCCCTTTTACATTTGCCATATCCACATACTCCACAAGCAAAGAGACTGCACCCTAAATCTTAATTGGGTTGCTCTAGATACCAAGGGGTCAGAATCTGCTGTAGATTTCCACAGGAGGAATCTCCACTGGGGAGATTATTTCCCTTTGCCTCTTTATAGTGTCAAAGCTCAATTTCATTCGTGCAGTTTGGAGGCTGTTTCAGACAGGCCAACCCTGTCTTTTGTTTCTAGCTGTAGTGGATAATATGCATGGCTTCTTAAACAGAGAACTTTAAATGGTAAATGAGAACAAGACAGGCACTTTGTAGGCCCAGCTATTCTGGATGTCATCACTGCTTCCAATGTCTTTTTTGAGGAAAATTAGAGATAAAGAATTTGGACTGCCAACTGAAGGGTTTAGACATGCCCTTGGTTAATCACTGTATGAAAACATTTTGCAGAAGGTTTCTCTGAATGTTTACACATTGCCTTGCCTTGTGGATTGTAAGAGATTACCTTGAACAGAGCATAATCATCTTTGCTTATTCCTAGAACGTGATGCTGACATCTCCACAAATCCTTCTTGACTACAGTATTGCTACAGGTGCATGTAACCATGAAAAGATTACTTCAGACACTGAAAGTATTAGTAAGCACTTAGTAATCTTGCTGCTTTTGACTTCAGTAAGGAACCAGTGGATGAGTTTATGCTTTGAAATGCAAAACCTAGCCCAAAAAGAGGAGGGAATGATCTGTCATCTTAAACCTCTGGGATTTAATGTGTACAAACCTTGACAAAGTCTACAACATGTTAAAAATCGTTCCTGCTGGTGCTGTAGCTTTACAGAGCTGGAAAAGATTCCAGGGTTTCCTGGCTTTCCATGAGATTATTTCTTTGAAATCTGATTAGCTGGAAGCTTTTTAGTTTTGATGGTAACTCTTGGGCATTTTAAGATCAACAGTGAGAAGCTGTTGAGAGCACTCAGGTCTCTGCTCAGCTAGGAACAGCTTCCCAGAGCCTTGCAGAAAGCCTGTGTTCACTCCTTACCAGGTGTGCTGATGTGTTCCCTCCAAGTGTTAGTGTTAAATGGAATCTAAAAACTGTTAACATAGGAATCTTTGTTATGTGTAGGTGAAAAGTTACTATGACTTATTTATTCCTTACATTCCCTGCATTGGGAAGTCACAGATACTGTATTTTATTGGGAGCTGTTAAGGGAACAATGCAACTTGCTGCTTTCCACTTGGATTCCTCTGACTGGGAGGGAGGAGGGATCCTTTTTGCTGCAGGTGTAAAAGCTCTTTCTTTTCTGGAGCTTTACCAGGATACTCCCTGGTGGTGTGGTTTTGTGCGTGTACATAGCAACTCTCTTGCTACAAACAGGTATAGCAGTGCAGTGGCAAGTGCCTGTAATACTCTGTTAAAGCTACTACTCTGACATAGAAAAGGGACTTGTGTGGCTTTATTTCTTGGTTGAAATGTCTTAACTGTGAACTTCACATTGCTGGATTCTTGTATTTTGTTTGGCGGTTGTCTGTGGTAGAGAAAATCTGATCTCTGTTTGCTTTACAGAAAAAAGGGAATCCTTGTTCTGCCCATAGATGTTGTAGTTCTTGGTTGATCCTCTTTCATGGGAAAGGAAAAGCAGTTTGTTAAAGCCTGTGGACATAATATGCTCCTAGCTGCATGTTCTGTTCCTGCTCTTAGTGAATGCCTTTCATTTAAGCACTTAGGACCTGCTGGGTGGGTGCTCATTGATATATAAGGCTGCCCTGAGTAGGATGGAGGAGGAGACTTGCTTGTAGGTAGCTGGTTTGCTTCAGTAACCTTCTTGAGCACTGGTTAGAGATTTGCTGGGAGCTGAAAATGCACAGAGCTTCACAGGATCTCTGCCTGGAGTCAGACCTTGCTGGGTTACAGGTGGAAATCTCTGTTGAAGTGCCCTGTGTCTGTTGTCTCCATCAGGTTTGGAGGTGCTGAGCCCTACTAGGTGCTCAGGAAGCACCCTTGGGTCCAACAAAGCTGTAGCAACCTGCAGGGAAAGCAGTTAAAAGGGCTCTTGTGTCAGACAATGCTGCAGGTTCCCTTGTGGCAACACTGATCTTTGGGTAGGTCAGTGCCTGGTGGTTGCTCCTTCAAAGGGATCCTTTCTTGGCACTGTTTAGTGATGAAGAGTCGTGAGCGACCAGGAGAATTCCAGATGTTTGCTGTCTTCTCCCTTTCCCACCACTCTGCAGTGAGTGCTGGGGTCATTTATTCTGGACTGAACACAGCTACTCCTTGTTTACACACTCCCTCTTGCAGCACAGAGGCACTTCCCATGCCTCAGGGCAGAGTGGGGGCAAGAATCTGTTCTGAATGTAGTAGTTTTGTTTTAATGAATACACAGCACTTGATGAATGAGGTGAGGAATATCTCAAACCAGGTGATGTTAAAGTCCATGTTCTCATAAGCATCTTTAGCACTAGGAGCAGCCCGGTCAGTGCCAATTGCAGTTGGTGTAATTAGTTAGGGTGAGGATTTTAATGTGCAGCTCTGCATCCTCTTGGCACCTCTGAACTCTGAAGCAATGCAGGGGGAGGGTGGGTTAACACTGTGACCTACATCTCCTCTCATTTCTCTGTGTATATGTGTCTGTATTTAAGGTAGCAGCTTACTACTGGAGTAACTCATAGCACTGAACCTAGCCACGTGTAGCTGTGCACACACGTGTCCTTCTCCTGCCGTCCACAAACCAATCCTTGTAGGAACATACCTGAAACTGTGTGTAGTGCTCAGCTGAAAATGGTCAATGTCTCTGCTGTTTCTGTCAGTCAGTGGCTGGTTTTGTCAGTGTAACTGTTGAGGGATGGTTGTATTAAATTGTGGGTGATGAAATCTCATGGTGTTGACTGTGCTACGATGGCTGGATACACCTCATGTAGTCACTGCACTGCTTCAAAAGAGTTGTCCCATGGGGAGAGGAGCACTGTGTCGTCTGTCTCCAAATGCATTTGTTCCATGAGGTTTCACTTGTGTTACAGTTTATTTTTATTCCCTACAAAAATAAATACTTTGCCTTTTTAAAGTGACTAGTCTGTTTGTTGGTTAATTAAACTCAAAGCAGAACTTCACACTTTGAAAAGTGAAGTCAGTTAAAGCCTCTGAAGTAGTGGAGCTTATCTTAAAGTGAGTGTGGTTCCATTTCCCCTTTTACTGACTAGAAACTGGGTGACCTCACTGGTTTCAGAGGGACTGCTAAATGCAGCACTGCTCAGTACTTTTAATGAAAAACCCACACCAAAACAACTCCCCAAATATTAATGAAGCTGTATTAAATCTTTGTCTCTTCTGTACACTTCCTCTTATATTTTAGTTTTAATTAGATTTTTCTTTATATATTAAAAACCTTCTCAGGGTTTGCTTTCTCCTGGAAAGCTCTCCCTCACCCATGGCTAAGTCTGTCTACAGGTGGCTCCAGGCTGACTTCAAAAGCTTTCTGAGCAGCAGTGAGACCTTTCTTCTGGCCTGCTGTAAGGAATTGAGTCTGACCTTTGTGGGCATCATGTGGTACCAGGTGAAGAGGTTTTTTTCTGGTAGCTTTGAGTGAAGAATCACAGTCCATCTGCTGATGGTATCATTGAAAAATGCTCTTTCATCTCATTCTTTTTAATCATAACTTCAGCAGTGAGTCAAGTTGAGTTCAGACAAACTCGAGTGAAGTGGGAGAATGCTCAAGGAAGGAGACTCTAGGTGCCTCCTGTTTATAACTGAGGTTGGAATTGGTGCTTTAATGCTTAACAGCTGTTCAGTAACAGTCAAATCCCACAATTAAATATAGATCTGCAAAGCAGAGAGAAATGAGGTGATACGAGTTAATTTGGTGTTTATAAGGCTTTACAAAATGCTTCAGGGTACCATTTGGATTGGTAAATCCATGGCAGTTTTAAATCTGTGCCTGGCGAAGCAACGGAGTCGATTTTAGTAATTAATGCTAAAAGGCAATTTTAGTGATTGATGTTAAAAGGAGATTTTAGTAATTAATGTTAAAATAAGTGTTTGGAAGTTTTTAATACTCTGTGGGGGAGGTAGCGGAGCTGAGTGATAGGGATGAGACTAACTAGATGATCTTTAAGGTCCTTTCCAACCCAAACCATTCTGTGATTCCGTGACTTGCAGAAGAGCACACTGAAAGTCAGCAGGAGAGATGGAGGAACTGTTTTTCCCAGGTCAGTTCAGCACCAGACCTTACTCTTAGATATGAATCACCCTGAACTCTCCCTTGTCAGGTGGGGAGAGGTAAGACACTGAGCACAAGGAATAGACCCAAGCCCTCTTACCTACCCTCTTAATGAGTATTTTCCAATGCACTGTGCATCCTAAAAATGGGTATTCTATGCATTAAGGCAAAAAGCACATCTGATTCTTGGGTGCAATCAATCCCCAGGTGTTTCAAAGTCTTATTTTTTTTCCTTCTTGCTAATTTTAAATGTTCTTAATGTTGCCAGTGAAATCCTTCATTTACCTAAATTAGTCTTGCCTTGCATTTAATTGGATTATTAGCATTAACACTGGAGTAGAATTGATAAAGCCTTAATTTACATTTGGGGAAAACTCATTGTCCATTTGACAGCATCTTTGCTGAGGGTGATTTAAAACTTCCCTCTTGAAGCTAACTTTAGCTTTGAGGGGGCAGGTGCCATTGAGAGGCATCATAGGAGAATTGCTGAAGACTTGTGTTTTTTAACAGCTCTCTGGAAATACCTTCTGTGGAGTGAAAATACTGATCAGTAAAGCTAATTGGAGGCATGTACTGAAAAAAATCACTGGTTTAAGGTCAAGTCTGCTGGTCAAAGTTCAGGTAGGAAAGGCACTGGAGTTAACCTGCTTCCTGGTTGATAATACCAAACTGGGAGGAGTGACTGACACCCTGTCAGGCTGTGCTGCCATTCAGCAAGACCTGGACAGGCTGAGAGCTGGGGAAGAGGAACCTCGTGTTGTGTGTTACTGCCCCCATTAAATTGGGAAGCCCCTAAGAAGGGGCCCTGCCCTGGGAGCTGTTGGTTGGTCAGTGCAGGCAGTGGATGGTCAGCAGGTGTTCATGCCCTCTCGTGGTTAATATCTGAATCACAGTGCTGCTGGAGCCACCTCCAAGCTGGGTGCTGAAAAGGTGGCCAGCAGAATAGGGAGGTGGAAGTGGAATAGATGAGTAGATGTTTTGATCAACTCAGAGGGAAACTCCCTAGTTCAAAAGCTTTACTGTGGCTTGGCAGTGACTTACAATTCAAAGGCAGGAGTCAGAAGTAGCCCCACACAGTAACTGTGCATTTCCAACCTTGAAGACTGTTAGTAAATCCTTAATCCCTGCTAAATGATTTATTTGGGACTGTTTAGCAGTAAACTTTTAAAGCAGAATGCTTAGCAGTGTTAAATCAGAAAGCTCATTAGCTCTTTTCAGCTGCGTTAATAACTATAATCTCTTTAATAGCAGCAACTCTGTTGGACAGGATTTACCTTCCCAAAAAACCTTCCTGACTGGCATTATCCTTCTGCCCTTGAATTCTTCCCCAATTAGTGGAGAGCTGATAGAGGAGTTGCTTTCCCCGGAGCATGTCTCAGGTCAGGCAGCAGCTTAGGGGCAGCCTGCTTGGAGCTCAGGCAGAAGGTGAAAGCTTCTCCCAAACTCCTCAGCCACCCTCAGTGTGCAAAGTGTTGGGAAGCTGATCCCAAATGGGTCAGAGCTGTCAGTCTCCTCTTCTTGGGCTCCTACTGGGGGTTTATCTTCATCTGCTGATTTAAATCTTCATGCAGGATGTGATTTAACAGGTTTCTGTGGCTGTGAAGGGAGCACAAGGAGTGTGTGGGGTTGCACTCTTCCAGCTGAGGGTGGATTTCTCAGTGAGTGCTTCATAGTTTTTCCTTCATTAATTTGGTTTAATCTCTTTTCCTTACCAAAGAGCTGTTCTTGTTTCTAACACTTCTTTTCTTGGTTAACAACTAAAGAGGAGCAGCAACAACAAAAGCATATGCAGTTTATCATTACATTTTCTATTCAAAGATTTTCCTTTCATCTCTAAGTTCCCTTACAACTTCCTCATTTCATCTTTTCTAACGTGGGTTTCTATTGCTATCTGTATCCCCTTTTTTCTCTTTATATATCAGTGCCTTTTTAATTGCTGCTTTCATTTCTGCATTTTGTTGAAGAGGTTTCCAGCCAGACTTGGCTTTTCTGACTGCAGCATCCCCATTTTGGTTGCAGCTTCTTGATGCTTAACAAACCCTGAACTCTCAGCTCTTTCTCCTATGTTTTTAGGTGACTTTGGAGAAACTATGAGGAAGCCAAAACCTTACTGATACTGAGCACAGTCCTGCTCTCTGTGCTTCCCACAACGTGACTACAAACTGTGAGTGCAATGGTGGTGCTGGGGACACTAGAAATCTTTCTCAGAGCTCCCTGATTCTACTTCTTGCAGCAGTGGGGATTTTTCTGTTGGATAATTGTGTTTTCCTCTTGTTATCTAGTACTGCTGATAACACTGCTTCAAACTGTCAGACCATTCTTGCTCCACCACCAAAAAGTTTGGGAAAGGCTTGAAGGGAACTGGATAAAATACGATTACACTTCCCAGCTGACAGCTTTTGATAAGAGAGCCCAGATGCTGCTCCCTGCTTGTTGTGTTTGCCCCTGGAAAGTTTTCTGCCTTGCTATGTGGACTTTCCAAAGCCAAAGCAGTGGTTTGGTCTGGGAGAGAAGCCTAAGGAGCAGCTTAGGTGAGAAATCAGGACTGTCCTTGGTGCCTTTTGTCCTTTTTGTGTTTAAGAAACAATTCCGGATGTTGCCAATAGCCATTTGTATTGCTCTGGAAGTGGCAAAGGCAATTGGGAGAGGGTTTAAGAGGAAATCTGTGTGGGTGATTTGCAGCAAACAAGAGAACATAGAGGCCAGGAACGTGCTGCCCTGGCAGGGGACTCAAACCATTTTGTGCCCTGTAATTTCTGCAAGGAAACAGTGAAGCAAACTCTTTGTGTCTGCTCAGAAGGGTCAAGCAGCTTCCAGCACCTGTCCCAGCCTCCCCCTGCCTTGCTGCCCCTCTCTATATTTACCCAGGGGGAACTTTCCAAGAATGGAAGTGGTAAGATAAAACCCCTGAAGGGGCTAAAATTAGCCCCATTGGCCTGGCTCTTCTCCCTGCTGTGGCATTTCAGCTGTGAGCTGGACAGCCTGTGTCGTTCTGGTCGCACAGAGCCAACATCCATCCCTGACACAGCAAGATCCTCTCTATAACTCTCCTTTTCTTTGGTTTAAACTGAGGAAGAACTCACCATGGGACTGCTGCTGCCTCGTCCACCCTGGCTGTGAGCATCACCTGCCTCCCAAAGGTAAGGCAGCAGCATATGGCAGCATCAAGCAATTGAAGGTACTTGTTAACTGGTTGTAAATGAGTGAGTGGATTCTCTGTCACCTTTAGTTCCAGTCATAACCACTTTTTCAGGAGGTCTGGAGATGCATGGACAGCTTCCTTCAGGTGACAACCTTGCTTTGGGTTCTTCTGGTTGAGGAACATCTGTGAGCTTCCCACGTGAGTGCTTATGCTGTCAAAGTAATGTCTCTTTGCATGTTCAGGAAATATTGCAGCTAGTTATTCACCTTTCCAGACTATTTCCTTTGGGCCTTCTTTGTGAATGGAACCTGCAATCTAGCCCCACCCTGTTAATCATGTGAGTGAGTGGCTTCCAAAGCTCCAGAGCTTATGTTGCAGCTAATGAATAACAATAATGTTCTGATTTCCTGTGTTTCTGTACAAATCCTCTAGCTTAGGGTAACAGGTGGAAGCACAGCAGAGCTTTGCTGTTGCTCACTGCCATCACACTTGCTCTCCTTAACCAAGTTGCTCTGGGGCCTTACTCAGGGGATTCCTCTGAGCTCACACATCTTCCACCACGGGCAGATGTGGGACAACTCTCCTGTGACTGCCTCCTGACCGCAACATTTGTATGCAGAAAGAGGCTAATTGCTCCATGCACGCCTTGCCTCTTCCAAGGAAGGATCAGAGGATCCCTTGGGGAGACCAAGCTCTGCCCCTGCTGCCTCTCCCCAGGGATATCCAAGATGCTGCAGTGAGAAATTCCTCTGCCCTTCTTGACTGTGGCATTGCATTCCTCTCCCCTGCTCCCGCTCAGCCACGCCGAGGCCAGATCCTGCACTGAGCACCTGGCAACCATGTTGGGGTTCAGCCCCAGCTCTGGTGTGATCAGCTCAGCATTCCCTTGCCTTCCTCCCACCATTCCCTACCCCCTGCCCACTCCTTGGCTTCAAGTAGGCAGGAGAGAGGAGAGGGTTTACTGAATTCAAACACAGATGTTGCTTAGAGAAGGGTGATGCTGAAAGTCCTTAATCAAATCAGCCACCTTCACAATCACTTTGCCTCCTATTTTGAGATCATAGAACCATTGAATGGTGTTGGGTTGGAAGTGAGCTTAAAAATCATCTAGTTCTAACCCCACTGTCGTGGGCAAGGATGCCACCCACTAGACAATGTTGCTCCAAGTCCCACCCAAGCTGGCAGAGTGTAAAAACCTTACCATACTGCTGGCTTCTAAATTAAAACTCCTCTGACTTTTCCATGGGACCCAAAATACTTGGAAGTTCTTCCAACAGAAGCCTTGGCTGATAGGAAGCAGAGCTGATTCCTGCTGTTTTCCAATGTGCTCTTCACCCAGCAGCTCCCCCAGGGAACGTCTGGATGGAGGTGATTTCTGAGGGGTTTGGAAAAATGAGTCTCAAGGTCTCAGTATCCCAGGAGTAGTCTCATACCCTTTACCACCTCAAGGGCTCTGAACTCCAACACCAGAGTCAATTACATCAGCATGTTCTTGGTCAAACCATTTGAAGGGGAGGTGGCCCATGTAGGTGCTACAGTATGGACCTCCACCTTTGCCTTAGTCCTTCCTCAGCATGGATTTCCTCACCCTGGGTGATTAGAATGTTAGCAGCATCATAATCCAGTGTCATCTGCTGCTCAATTTGTTAAAAGATTAAAAGGATGAAAGATGGTATGTCAGGGAGCTGGATCTAACCCAGCAGTGGTGCTGGTTTTGTCGTCCTGTAGATCTTTGGCTTTACCTTATATGATGAAACTGGTACATAGGAAACAGACCAAAGCAAAATGACCCTAATGGATATCACCAAAATGTTCTCCATGCTCCAGCCCAGTGAAGATGAAGACGACAATAGAGAAAGTGAGGAGCTGACCCGAGCAGTGTCTGAGGACGACTACCAAACCCTAGATAAGCTCTTATCCCAAGAGAGGTACAAGAGGCTCATCAACCGCCGGAGCGGCTGGGGTGTACCCAGCACCCCTCTGCGCCTGGCTGCCACGTGGGGCCATCTCAGGAGCATGAAGGTCCTCCTGGCCCATGGGGCAGAGGTGGACAGCCTGGATGTCAAAGCTCAGACCCCACTCTTCACCGCGGTCAACAATGGCCACCAGGAGTGCGTGAAGGTGCTCCTGGACGCGGGGGCCAGCCCCGCTGGCAGCATCTACAACAACTGCTCACCGCTGCTCATCGCCGCGAGGGATGGGAACCTGGACATCCTGCAGCAGCTCCTGGACCGTGGGGCTGAAACCAATGTTCAAGCAAGGTTGCCCATGTGGGCTGTCAACTCGGTGGCTTGTTCTGGTCCCCTCTACGTGGCTGCTGCCTATGGGCACCTGGAGTGCTTCAAGATGCTCTTGCTTTATGGTGCTGATCCTGACTATAACTGTACCGAGGAGAAGGTGATTGCCCAGATCAAGGAGCCCAAGACTCTGCTGGAAACCTGCCTGAGGCATGGCTGCAGGAGTGAGTTCATCAAGCTGCTCATTGAGTTTGGAGCCAATGTGTACTTGCCCCAAGTCATGGTAGACAAGACAGGACCCCGCAGCGAGGGCCTGGAGCTGCTGCTGCAGGCCAGAGGTAATCAGTGTGTGTGGCCTCAAGGCTGGAAATGAGTGCTAATTTTGCTCATTTGGGTGCAAGTTACTCCAGATTCCCCTTCCCTTTACCTCTGCTTCCCCTTATCTAGGCTTTCCTATCAGCTTTGACTCCCATTGCAGCATCACATGACTGCATGGGTCTCTCTGGTCTTAAACTCTTGAGTATTACAGAATCATGGAATCATCTGCAATCATGAAGCACAACACAAATTATTATTTTACCCTTACTCCTCCCTCTCCCCCAGTGATCATCCCTCTGATGATCATCCCTCTGATCACTTTTGTGGCCTCTCCTGGACCTGCTCCACCAGGTCCATGTCTCTCCTGTGTTGAGTACTCCAGAGCACTGCAGGTGAGGTCTCCCCAGAGAGGAGCAGAGGGGCAGAATCCCCTCCTTGACCTGTGGTCCACACTATCAGGATAATGCCCAGGTTGGAAGGGAAGCAGGGCTGTGTGTCTTAAAATCACAGAATTGTTTAGGTTGGAAAAACCCTTTAAGATCATTGATTCCAACTGTCAACCCAGTGCTGCCAAGAAGGTGACCATCTCATTTTTCCTCCCTCTCCTTACACAGCTCATCCCAAGTCCTTGCTGTCTCAGTCTAGGCTGGCAGTGAGACGTCTCCTGAAGCAGGCTGGCTGCCCACCTGCCCTCAGTGACCTGAAGATCCCAATGGTCCTGGCAAACTACCTCCTACACCAGACATGACTCAGATTCCACCATGAGAGACACCTGCCCTGTACCTGTGTGAAGCACCCTCATTAAAAGCTATTCTGACATCTGCAGGGTCTGAAATCACTATGAGTTTGTGGTCACAAAGTAATTTTTTGCTTACAAAGTATCTCCAAGAAGTGTCTCTGGTGAGAAACTAGGGCAAGGGAGGGGAGGGAAAAAACAGGAGACCTCAGCTCCTGCTCTGTGTCAGGGTGGTGGTGGAGCAGGATCTAATTTTGCTGGGTTTGGCTTTAAACTCTCTTTAATGAAGGATTTTACACTTTTAATTGATGCTGGTTGGAGAAACGGCTGGGAGAAGGCATGGAAGGCAGAGGAGCAAAGGCTGCTTTCACATCCTCCCCTCCTGGAGAAGAGCAGGTAGGAGGAAACCATGACCAGCTTTCTGCCTGCAGGCTTGCCTTACAATGTGTCCTCGGCTACCTCCAAACCTCATTTTCTAGAGAGGCTGCCCCATGCCTCTTCCCTTGGGTGAGGGCAGAGGTCAACTGATCCTAGGGACATGTTGGTGCAGAGCCCAGGCAAGGGCTGGGATAGGTTGCTGGGGAGACCTTCTTGTGACTTTCCAGTACTTAAAAGGGTCTGCCAGAAAGATGGGGAGAGACTGTTGATCAGGACCTGTTGTGACAGAGCAAGGGGTGATGGTTTGAAACTAAAAGAGGGAGATTTAGACAAGATGGAAAGAAAAAGTGTTTTACCCTGAGGGGGTAGGGACCCTGTTCTAGGTTGCCTAGAGAGGTGGCCGATGTCCCATCCCTGGAACCATCCCAGGTCGTGTTGGACCCACAGTACCACCACAGCAGCAGCGTGACCTCACACTCACTATCGCAACACACCCACATCCCCCTACGCCTGGGCCTTACACACCGTCACAGCCACCTGTGGGCTACAGCATCACGCACCCCTGTCCTACTTAGTCCCTTCTTACTCGGCCTGTCTTCCCTCATCACACCTCCCTGGATCACGGCACAGCGGCTACGCACCTGCCCGGGAGGCCACGCTCCTTAGTTTGCCGAGATCCTCTTAGGTCATGTCCTCTCATTAGCATAGACCAGCGCAGGCCGCGCCCCCCTGTCGCGTAGATAAGAAGAGCTCACGCCGCTCAGTGGCATAGACACGGCGAAGCCTCGCCCCCTCACTCGCCCAGCGCCGCATGGGCCACGCCCCCTCTGCCACAGAGCCTCCGCATTGGCCACTCCCCTCCCCACGCAGCCCCGCCTTGATCCCGCCCCTGCGCCCATTGGACCCCGCCCCCTTCCGTCAGCAGGCCTCTCCCCTCTCCCGCCCGCGCCGGGCGGACCCGCTGGCCTGGTGGCCACTCGCCGGCGGCCTGGGCTGGCCCCGGGCGGGTCGCGCTGGGCTGGGCCTTACCGCACCGCTGTCACCCCGTCCCCGGCTCCGCACACACCCCGCGGAGGTGCCGCCGCCGGTAAGTGCGGGAGTGGGCTGGGGAGCAGCGTGCGCGGATTGGCGAGCGGGCCCGGCCCCGGCTGGCCCAAGGCCTGGTGGGCAGTGAGGGCTAGTCCTCCCTCAGGCTCCTCTCCTCAGAGGTCCCGAGTTCCTCTGGGTGCTCCCTGAAGTTTGGGGAGCTCGGTGAGAGGAGGGTTCCCATCCGGGCTGTAGTGCCTCCCCTGGGGGAGGCTCGGCAGGACGCGGGCGAGTGAATCTCCTCAGTGGGTCACCAGCTTCTCCAGGACTACCTGGACGTGTCCTGCCAGGCCCCATCTCCAGGGCCCAGAGCGGAGCCTCTCGCTTCCCTTGAAACACCCGAACCCGCCCTTGGCCACTGGGCGCAGAGAAATTGCTGCCTTGAGCCATTGTGTTGGATTTGGGGGTTTAAAACCCTCTTTTCATCGTTTCTGGGCAGTGCTATTCGCTCTTGGGGGCCTTTATCTCCCTGGAAGTGGCAGTGTGGTGGCAGCAGTGCCTGTTGGTGCCGGTGCTGACGTGGAGCCAGGGCAAAATGATCTTCAAATTGGATTTCTGAAATCTCCTTTCTGTTTCTTTTCCCCTGGCCCTGCTTGGATCAGCCTCTGTCTGTGCAGATGCACATGGGAGGGTCTCCTTCAGAATAGAGGATAGGATAGGATAAAATAGGATAGCCTAGCATAGAATAAAATAGGATGGAATAGGACAGGATAGAATTGTATCATTTAGGTTGGAAGAGACTTCTAAGATCATCAAGTCCAACTGTTAACCTAACATTACCAGGTCACCATTAAACCATGTCCCTCAGCACCACATCTCCACAGCTTTTAAACCCTTCCAGGGATGGTGACTCCACCACTGCCCTGGGCAGCCTGTGCTAGGGGAAGAAATTGTTCCCGAGATCCAACCTAAACATCCCCTGGTGCAACTTGAGGCCATTTCTTCTTGTCCTGTCACAAAGTCACACAATAGTTAAGGTTGGAAAGGACTACCAGAAGAGAGTGAGAAAGTCTCCCCTTGAGCCTCCTTTTCTCCAGGCTAAACAACCCCAGTTCCCTCAGCTGCTCCTCACAAGACTTGTGCTCTAGACCCTAGTAGCTTCGTTGCCCTTCTTTGGACATGCTCTAGCACCTCAGTGTCCTTGGAGCAGTGGGAGACCTCTCTAACCCAACAGAGAAATCCCAACAGTTCTCCCGAGATGGTTTGGAGGCATCTGGGCCCCCAGAAGGGCTCTTGGGTGGAGCTGGAGAAGCCTAGTTTGTTGGTGGCAGGGAGGTTTTCCCTGCCAGCTCCACCCCAGCTGCTGAGTGGGGCAGGTCACCCTGGGGGTTAGCATTAATTATAGAGGCAAAGCAGCACTGAGATGTTCCCCAGACTGGAGGGGAAAAGAAAAGAAAGCTTCAATGGCAGGTTTGCTGTGGGGCTGCAGGAGCTGGAGGCCACCATTTGGGTTCATTTTTAATTCAGAATCTCTGTCTGAACACTGCTAAAAGCTTCAGCAGCTTCACACCACACTGAGCTAAGCCTCAGGGGTTACAGCTCGGCAGCACCTTAGAGCTTCTATTGCATTTACTTTCTCCAACCTCACCTCTGCAAACGAAACATTATTACTTTAGTTCTCTGATATTAATCCAGGATCAAATTTAAAACCTACCTCTCTGCTTCTAAGATAATCTGATCAGGGCTGTTCAGGGAGGATGCTTTTAATGCAATTCGTGCTGGACAGATGCTTGTTAAAACAACTGAGATCTCCTGAAAAATCATAGAAAAGTGTTGTAAACAGCTTTCTGTGGGGATATATGCTTAGTGTAAGGGTTGTGTCCTTGTTTGACTCTCCATCAAAACATTCCCTATAGATCAGTGCAAGTCTGGGAGAGCTGGAAGTAGGCTTTGAGCTGGAACTAAGTGGGGTTTGTTGGCTGTCAGTAGCTTTCTGTGCTGGGGCAGCTCAAAGGTGGCTGGTACCCGAACCTAATTGCTCTAGTGGGAAAAAGGTTGGGAAGCCAAAGGGCTTGGAGTGATGTGGCTCCAGGCTCAGAGTTGCCTGTCCCCAGGCAGTGAGGATGCTCCTGAGTGGAGATGTGGTTTTCCTACACTTGCAAACTGGTAAATTTAAGCATTTTCATGCTCAGCTTTAAGGAGTGGAAGGAGCTGAGTGGCTGTCAGAGGCTTTTGCAGGTCTGCTTCCAGCTGGTGATGAAGCTCTTCACCTGGTAACACCTATGGCACCATCTACTGCCACCTCCTCACCTCTCTCCCCTTTCTCTTTCTTCTAGATCTGCTGGGATGCTTCCATCTCTGCACCCAGACAAGAACTCCCCCACCAAAGTCATCATTTCCAGCTAGATGTACCCAAACTGACAAGCTGCCATGGAGACAGGCTGCCCAGAGGAGCCTTCCCGGCCCAGGACGCAGTCAGTGGCCTGTGGGCAGCTGGATGGATGTGAGGAGAGCAGGGACCAGCTGTCTGAGCAGGGCAGTGCCTCCGTGATGGCTGTGGAGCCCCAGCAGCCTCAGCCCACCCCTGGCAAGCTGAAGAAAACAGCTTTCAAACTGTTTGGAGGGAAGAGGAGCATCTGTACGCTGCCCAGCTTCTTTGGAGGCAGGAACAAAGGCCAGGGGAAAGCAGCCTCTAAAAAGGGCCTCATGAAATGCAAGACCCACGAGGGGCTCAGCGGGGCTGGGTGTGATGGGGAGCAGCTGGGAAGCCCTTTGGAGGGGAACAGGGACTCGCGTCCGTGCCCTTTGCCCAGCTCCCAAAGCGCTCACGCGGCTGTAGACACCAGCACCAGTTTGGATGTTGGACAAGGGGACAGTTCTCCACCTGGGAGCATCGAAGGGAATGAGAAAAAGCCCAGTGGAGAGAAGGCCTCCTTTCCCAGACCCAAAAAAGGCCTGAAAGGGTTTTTTAACAGCATCCGGCGTCACCGTAAGAGCAAGGTTGCCGAGTGTGAGAAAACAGAGCTCTCTGAGTGGACTGGGGATTCAGAGGAGGTCACCAAAGCTCCTGGGATGGGAGTGGAGAGCCAAGGGACCACGGAGGGAAGGGAACTGGAACCTGTTCCTCTGGCTGTGACCTGTTCAGGGAGCTTGGAGGATGACCACTTGGTAGGGCCAGTGGCCAGCTGTGGGGAGCCTGCAGAATCTGACTGTCCTGTGGCTGATGAGGGCAGCTCTGCGAGTGATGTGACCATGCCAGGGAGGAGAGATGTTCTGGATATAAAATCAGAGGCTGATGCTGTTGTCGATGCAGAGTTTGACCACGGTAATCTGCTGCTGGACTTTCATCCAGACTTCATGGAGAACGACCCTCCCTGCCTACACTCTGGGGACCTGCTAAGCCTCATCTTAGGAGATGTCACATCTCTGAAGAGCTTCGATTCCCTGACAGGGTGTGGAGATGACATCGCTGAGCCTGACATCACTGAGAGTGCCATCTCTGTGGAACGCAGCAGAGATGCTGCTAAACGGAGCTCCTGCCTGGTCACCTACCAGGGTGGTGGGGAGGAGATGGCCATGCCTGAGGAGGCAGAGGAGTACCTCCACCAGCTGTGGAATGGCAGCATGGCAGGGGAAAGGGGCTACGGAGCCCAGGTGTCTAGCAGCAGTTTGGAGACACATACCTCGCACGAGGCAGAAGCCCACCCCTACCTGGGGGATGCGATGGATGGTGTTGACCTCCTGACACCACAGAGTGACCAGCAAGAGTCTGCCCCTAACAGCGATGAGGGTTATTATGACTCCACCACTCCAGGCCCAGAGGAGGAAGCTGGAGATGGGCTTGGTGAGATCAAGAAGGATCGTCTTCCCCGAGACAGCTACAGTGGGGATGCACTTTATGAGTTTGATGCGCTGATGAGTCCCTCTCACGGGGAGGATTCCCTGTTTGAGAGCAAAATTGCACACCCGGGGATCTTCAGCTACTTCTTGGACTTCTGTCTCCCTGCTGAAAAAAGCCTGATCCAGATGATGGATCAGAAGAGAGGGGTGATGGAAACGGAAGAAGAGCGGCTAGCAGCCATTCAGAAGGAGCTGCTCTACTGGGAGCTGCAGAGGGAACCTGTCTTGAAACGACTTGATGTTTCCAGCAAGGAGACCCATCCCCGGGAAAAGCAGTGTGTGGAATGTAAAACCAGAGCAGCCAACTCGCTTGGCAAGAATCAGAGTGGCCTTGGCAGTGAGCAGGTGACCTCTCACACTCCAAGCAGGGGTGTGAATGGGGGGTGTTCGATGGCTAGAGCTGAAAATCCTGAGTGGAGGGATTTTCCAGGGACCCTGTGTCCAGAGAACTGTTACAACAGCCAAAAAGCCCACGGAAGTTGCCTTATTCAGCTCACAAAGAACAACCAGGAATTCGATTCAGACCCGGATTGTGGGTTGTTTGGGGGCTCCATCCATGGGGGCATAGCTCCAGCCAAAGCAGGGATGTTCCCTGGCTACAGGCTCCCCGAGCAGGAGCATGGTGGAGTGGAGACCACCACCAGCAAGCCCCAGGACGACAAGGAATGTGAACGTGAGCAAGCTGTGAACTTCTCGCAGGCCCTGGTGGAGTTTGCCAGCAGCGGGACCCTCTTTTCCAGCCTCTCTGAAAGTCTGGGGAGCTCTGCCTCTGGCTCCTCCTTCACCCAGAACCTCCCTGCCCTCCCCACCATGGTCACCTTTGATGTTGTCGATGTGGAGCAGGAGGGAGAAGGGGAGTGTGAGCAGCACCCAGAGATGAATGCTGGTGAGGACATCGCCGAGGAATTTGACGATGGCTACGGACGGAAAGAGTCATTAGCTGAATGTGACGAGAGAATGTACCCCCTGGGCTCCTTCCAGAGCTGCAACTGGGGTGTCACCAGCCTGCCCCGCCACCTGCGGCTCCATGGGCTGAGTCCCTCCATGCCAGCACCACTCTCCGTCGACCGGAGGAGCAGGTCACTTGACACTGAGAGCCTGGAGTTTGAGCTTGCTGACACACTGATTGCCAAGAGTGGTCCTCAGCCCTGCCGGCTCTGGTCCAAGAAGGAGGGTGGCAAAAAGGACTTGAGCGGAGCAAGGAGGAGCAGGAGCAAGGAGGAAGGTGAGCTGGTAGCTCCTGATGGTGGGTTGAGCTGGCCAGGCTTGCAGCACCTCCATCATGACACTGACATGGCTGCTGGGGGGATGGAGACCTGGGGTTTTGCTCTGGCCACCACGATGGAGAATGCCTGGGAGCCATCAGAACAGCCAGGCACCCTGTCCCATCCTTTCCCATCTCTTTCCCGGAGTGTTGCTGGAGAAACCCCAGACAGGCTGCCCCAAGAGCCAGAGCTCAACAGGCACCCACTCAGACCCTCCAATTTACCCCTGCAGCCTGAGGCGAGGTGGTCCCGGGAGGCAGCTGGGTCCTACAGGTACCACGGAGAAGTCCCCACCAAAAAGCTGTCCCACTTGGTACCCCTGGGAGAAACGGAGCCCGAGCTGCCCCCAAGCTTCCCCTTCACTTGCTCTCCGGAGAAACGAGCCAAGTGCAAGCCCATTGGCATCGCCCAGGGTGTTCCTCAGCATCCTAACGGCAGCACTGATGCCGCCAACAGCCTGGAGCGCTGCGGAGAGCCCCTGAAAGGCAGAGCCACCCCTGGGGTCCCCACGCTGCCTGCCACTGGGAATGTCACCGAAGCCGAATAGCTGCTCCAAGGAGAGTGTGAAAAGGACTTGCAAGGGTCAGGAGAGAGAGAGGAAACATTTAACAAGCAGTTTGTGAGTGACTTGCATTTAGATCTGGGCTGAGGAGGGTACCTGATTTTGCCACTGTGGATTCTCTGGTGGGGTCAGAGCTGCCTCTGGGATTTGTGTGCTAACTCTGAGGCATTGTGTTGTTTTCCAGCCTGTTCCTCCGGGCTCTCGATTGCCAAGTGCCGGAGCAGCCCCTGGCCCATGCTCACATTGCTGCTAGAATAAGAGCTGGAAATTAACCTGTTGCTAATGTGACAGATTTGGGGTTTTCCTGCAGGATTTGGAGCTGGGGCAGCAAACCTTGGGGGAACTTGTGGGAGAAATTGGTTTGTTGGGTTTTTTTCCTTCCTCTTTTGGATGAAATGTTTTGGTTCAGACTTACATTGGATGTCTTCCATCTCAGTCTTGGTTTGGGGAGGCTGGGAGGAAGGATGAGGTTGTTTCCAGAGTGAGGATGGGAGGTGAGGCAGCTGAAAGGGGAACTTTGCAGTAACGTTTTTATTTATTACTTGTTTTTCCCCTGCCCCAGAGGAAAGCAGGAGCTTCTGTGTGCGTGTCAGTAACCTTTCCCAGGTCTAGCTTTAATTTGCTCAAAGATACCAAGCCCAGAGAGATGTGCTGTGGATGGTGTCCCTTTATAGAACAATGTGTTGGTCCTTCTTTGTCGTGGTCTATCTTCATGGTGTGTGATTCCCAGATGGAACCTTTCCCAGGCTTTGTCCTGTTCTCCTCACCTCTCCTGGGCCATAGGCACATGGATGAGGTCTTGGAAATGAGCTCAGTTTGCATCATGCCTGTTGCTGCGAAGTTGCTGGTGCTGTTACTTGCTTCAAGAGGAAGTTTTGTGGCTTGGTTTTGGTTTTAGTTATTTTTATGATTGTTTTCTTTGCATAAACTCATATGAGGAGAGTATTCTGTTCATTGGGATACAGGATGTAACGCAGCCTAAATTAGGCTTCGTGACTTCTTCCTCCGAACTGGAGGGAACAAAAAAAGCTGGAGGTTGCTGCAGGTTTGGGGTTTGTTTTTTCCTCTTGGAAGGAGCATGGGGGAGGGACATGAGCTAAGGAGACAGATTTTATCTGAGGAGGTTGTATGAGCTCCTGGAAACATCTATTTCAGGCTATTGGTCCTTGAGGTATCTTCCATGTCCTCCACGATCTGAAACACTCTCGCCTCTAAACCAGACCTTCCTGTCCATGACTTAAAAAGTGTCTCCTGTCCCTGTCTATCTGTGAAGGAGAAGGGAAAGGTAAAGCCAGGCTTTGCTTGCCCATGATTTGATTTATGTATGTGGTTTTTTTCTTTCCTGAACAGACTTCTGAGGCTAGAGTAGACCCTTCTGTGTACCCATGGGCTTAAACTTTCATTTCTCAGTATTTTCCTAGCAGTGCTGCTGCAAGGAGTTCCCACAGGAACCCACCATGCCATGGTTTATTTTCTCCTGTCCTTTTCTCCTGTCCTTCCATGAAACTGGAGAGGATTTCATGGGACAAACCTGGCTCCAGGATCCTCATTCCCTACATAGAGAGGAGAATGTGGTCAGCCAGCAGAAAGTCTCCTTGCCTCTGAGTGTAGTCTCCTCTCATTAGCTCAGTGTGTGAGCATCTCCTAATGAGTATTGCCTATTTGGAAGAGAATTCCAGAATCCCAGACGGGTGGGGGTTGGAAGGGATCTCTAGGGATCATCCAGTTCAACCCCCTGCTAAAGCAGGGTCACCCACAGCAGATTGCCCATGATCATCTCCAGGTGGGTTTGGAATCTCTCCACAGAAGGAGACTCCACAACCTCTCTGGGCAGCCTGGGCCAGGGCTCCATAACCCTTACAGCAGAGAAGTTTCTCCTCCTTTTCAGAAGAAACCTCCTAGGTTCCAGTTTGTGCCCATCACCCCTTGGCCTGTCCCTGGGTACCACTGAGAAGAGTCTGGCCCCATCCTCTTACCCCCATCCTTTAGCTCTTGCTCAGCATTGAGCAGATCCCCTCTGGATCTGCACTTCTCCAGGCTAACCAGCCCCAGGACTCTCAGCCTTTCCTCCTCCCAGAGATGCTCCAGTCCCTTCAGCATCTGCATAGCCTCTGCTGGACTCTCTCCAGTAGTTTCTTGTCTCTCTTGAACTGGGGAGTCCAGAACTGGAGCCAGGACTCCAGCTGTGGCCTGACTAGGTCAGAGTAGAGGGGGAGGAGAACCTCCCTCAACCTGCTGCTCACACTCTTCATGCATCCCTCCTTTATGCTCCCTCTTGCTCGCAGTAAGGACAGGGTCAGGTCTCGCTGCACATCTCACTGCGACTCACAAAATGAAAACCACAAGCCAGTACTGCTGGTGACACTGGCTACATTGTCACCCAGACCAGCACTCACACCAATTGCTTGCCCTGAGCAGCAGCCCCTTGGTGGTTTTTATTAATTCCTGTTTTATTTCAGCGTCTCACCAAAGGCTTTTAAGGAGGTTTCGTGTTTTGCTTGGACATGGTGCAGCCTTTGCCAAAGTCTTGGTGAGGTATGGAAGTGTCTTGGTGCTAAAATGAATGTTCAGTTGCAAATGCATGTCCCTAGGAAGAATTCCTTTGATTGTAGATATGTAAGGGAAAGGCTTAGAGAAAAAAGCTTCTAGACTTGAATGTGTGAAAGCAATACAGGACTTGATAATCTGACTTCATACCAAAGGTTTCTCCTCTTAATATGATGTGAACTAAACAAAGCAAGTACCTAGTGATGTGAAATTAGGTTTCTAAAGGCATTTTAGGAGCTAATTTGCTGGATTCTTGATATATTCTGCCCCATTAGCCCAAAGAAATAAGAATTCTCAATGTGCTAACCCAGCCTGGAAGTTATCAGTGCTATAGAGGGATTGGATTTCACTGCCTGATGCACTGCTCTCCCTAAAATTCCTGGCATAAATAGGAGCAGATCTTCTGGGCTTGAGCTAGATCAAGCCCTTAGTCAAATGCTGCCTTACCTGAGGAACTTCAATTGGAAGGTGGTAGATGAGGCTTTCCATGAGGAGGGGCTTGTGAACCAAAAAGAAATTACAAAGGTCAGGACCAGCAGATTGTCTTGCCAAGATAGTAAGGAAGAACTTTCCGTGGAGGAAGTGACCTGGATAGATCATCCCTTCCAGGGAAGGTCTTGCCTCCATGTGATGAATTTTGGCTGTTAACTTGCAATGAAACCACTGATGTTCGGGTCAGCCTACCAAGTGATTCTGTATTGCCTTTTGGGAACTTACTTGTGTTTGTTTTTTATACACCTAAGAAAACACTCAATTTTTTCTCTATTTTTGTATTGGTTTTGCATTTTCTATTCAGGGGGAAATTTGGGGGACTGTTCTTTCTCTCGTGCTCTCCTTGTCTTTGGGGTTGCAGTGGTTTTACCCTTCCAATGGAGAACAGGAAACTGCTAGTGCTGCTGGTGCAGTGCAAGGGAACCACCGTGCTCACTCCTCGTCTGCTCCCTGACCTGCTGCTCCACTCCATGCTGGCTCTGAAACCAGTCCCTTCCCAGTACAGCCAGTCCCTTACCCATACAGCTGGACATTTACCAGTACAGCCAGTCTCTTACCAGTAGAGTTGGTCTTTTCCCAGTACAGCTGCCCCTTTCCCAGTACAGGTGGTCGCTTCCCAGCACACTCTCTCTTTGCACACACCGCTGAGCCGTCGCTGGTTTAATTCTGCTTCGTCACACTCGTTGACTTGTTAATTCTTTTTTTAAGCTTTTAATCTGAATTTGTGGACTCTGATGATCTATCCCTGGGAGTATTGTTGACTCTCTTTAAGCTGGAAAACTGCAGATTCCAGCTGGGGCTTTCCCTTCTGTGTGGCTTAAATTACTTTCTCCAAAATTGAGGTTTCTCTTACCACCCCAAGTGGGTATGTGGCGATCCACTTGAACCCGGTGACAAATTTCCTCTCCCCTTGGTGCTCCCCAGCCAGGTTTGGGAGCTTGGCTTTCACCCTGCTCCATGCCTGAGGATTACTCTTTAAATAATCCCAGGATCTGTCAGGATTACCAGGGTTTTCCACCTTCTCCTCCTCTCCTGCCATGCAAGGCTGGAGCCTGGGGAGCTCCATCCCCATGCCTCTCTACCTTGTCAGCATCAGTCAAGCATCTTCCTGGAATAATACTGCCTTTAATTGTGGGATCAGAAATGCAAGGAGAGCTTTTGGGAAGCTAAGAGCTGTTGGGGGTTAGTGTGGCTCTTCTTCCTTTTGATTTTTTTAAAATCATGTTAGATGAACAAGCTGCTTTGTTCCGTTGGCCCTGTCAGGGTTTGTCACCCAGCACTGGGCTGTAAGGGCTGAAATAACTTCTCTATCGAAGCCTCCAGTGATGAATTGAACAGCCAAGGGCAGTGGCCAACAGTGATGTGCAAAAAAAGAAAATTAAGTGCTGAAAAGCTAAAATATTACAGCCAAAAGCCCCCCCCCCCCCCTTCTTTCACTTCTGCCAGCAGAGATGGTGATTGCCATGGAGATGTTTGGCTCTGCACGTTTTTTCTTTTTTCTCCTTTAATTAAATAGTTCTTCACCTAGTGTGGCTTTTTGTGACCTTTCTGCCATGGGTTTGCCCTGTTCCTGGGGGATGGATGGGCAGCTCCCCTGGAAAACATTCCTGGGGTGCATTTCACATTCCTTCTGTCCCTTAACTTTGCAGCTCCCTCCTCCCCAGCTGGGGCTACCTGCTCTTCATCCTGGAAGCTACACTTAGGGGAAGTGATACATTAAAATCTAGAAAACCCTCTTGGTTCTAAAGAAAAAAGCTAATTCACTCTTGTGCCAGGTCACCCTGAGCTTTCCCACTGCCATCCCAGCACTCTGCAGCAGCCTGGGAGCAGAAGGCAGCTCCTTCCCAGTGACCCACTTGTCTGAATTTGGGGTGACCCACTTGTCTAAATTTGGGGTTTGGTTTGGATTTGGGTTTTGGTTTTTTTTTTGTTCTGTTTTGTTTTCTTTCTGGTCTCATTGCTACTAGTCCCTTAAACTTTTTAATGTATTGATTGTGTTTCAAAATGAATGTTCCTTTCACTGAACTCTGATGAATAAACTTCAGATTTTTAGAGAACATCAGATTTCACTTGTGTTTTTTTCCTGCTTATCCCAGAATCTCAGCATGGTGGGGGTTGGAAGGGACCTCTGGGGATCATCTAGTCCAACACTCTGCTAAAGCAGGGTCACCCACAGCAGGGTGACCACGATCTCCTCTAGGTGGGTTAGGAATCTCTCCACAGAAGGAGACTCTACAAGCTCTCTGGGCAGCCTGGGCCAGGGCTCCATAACCCTCACAGCACAGAAGTTTCTCCTGCTGTTCAGATGGAACCTCCTGGGTTCCAGTTTGTGCCCATTGCCCCTTGGTCTGTCTCTGGGCACCACAGAGAAGAGTGTGCCCCATCCCCCAGTCTTTAGCAGTAGGTCAGATGCTGCTTTACTCATTCCTTGGGTACCTTCTGAGATTTCAAACTGAATCGAATGGCCCAGAAGAACAATCTTCCCTTCTTCCCCTCCCTCTCTGCCTTCCTGGGGCACAAATTGGATTTGTAAAAAGCTGTAATTATCTCTAGTGCCTGACGAGCTGCTAGTTAATGAGTCTGGAGTGGCAGTGGAGGGAGCCCCAGCTGCAAGGCAGATGCCCTAGGGAGGCTTTGTCCTTCCTGACTCCATCCATCCTTGATTCCCAACCACCCATCAGGCTGGAGGGAAGGGCAAAGCTCTGCTGGGGGTTTGGGGTTTGTGAGCAATCAGGAGGGTACTGATTGCCTTTCCTCCTCCTTGCACTGCCCTTTTGCTGCCCCAAACCTCCTCAGGTGGGAGCATCCCCTCTGAAAATCATGACTTCTACAACACTCTGCTGAAAGCTCCTTCTCTACTTTCCCCATGTTGCACCTCAGAGGACTTTCCCATGCCAAGCCTGCACCCTTCAGTATTTCACTTTGGGATACAAACAGGCTGTATCGTGGCCACACATTTTGCTTGTGGACCACCAGCTGTGGCTGAGCATCAGCTCTTGAGGAACCCAGCCAGCGCCAGGCTTGGCACAGCCACCAGCCAACATCCCAGCTGGTTGTAGATGCCTGTAGCTGAAGAAAAGCTTCTCCACCAGACCATGAACAATGTTTTCATGTCACCTGCAGCTTGGTGGCAGCACCTGTCTCCATTTTCTGCTCCACTTCAGGTCTTGCAGGCAGTTTGCTACCACTCCTGGGATGACTGCTCTCATTTGTTCTTTAAGCCCACAGCCTCTTCCCCCACCCAAGCAGAGCTTATCATATCCCATCCTGTCCCACCATGAGCCATCAGTCCCCAGCCAACAGCTCCCACCAGGAGCCAGGGACTGTCCTGGGGTGCCTACCCTGGGTACAGCAGCCAGGTTTGGGGGGTTCCTGGTGTTGCTTTGCATGGCTCTGCCTCCTCCCACAGCTCAGCCCCAGGGTCCTGCTGCCATCTCCAGGCTGGTCACCAGTCCTGGGTGCCACTCACTAGTGGTGACTCATGCTGGATGTTTATTTATAACCTGGTTTTAGTGTGATACTGGAATCTGGTTAATGCTGGATTTGGGGAAAGAAAAGAAAAAAAAACAACAACCCAAAACCTAGCTATTTTCTTTCTGATACATGAGCTGTCAGGGAAGGGTTTGTTGGGATTTTTTTAAGGGGGTGGTATTTATTTTGAGTCTTATTTGCCTGTTAGGAAGGAGAAGAAGGGAAGAGGGAATTAAGGTGAAAGAAAAGGCTATCAAGGGGGTGTCCTGGTGACTTTGGGCATGGAGAATATCACAGCAGCAGCAAAACCAGCCTTCTGCTCCCCAAAACCCATCAGCTGGAGCCAGTCAGGCTTTCCCCTAGCAGAGAACTCCTTAGACATGGGGTTCAGAGCAGCCAGTGCCTGAGAAGGAGCTGGAGAGCAGCTGGGAGAGCTCAGCTTTTGGGAATACTCTTCAGCACCAGCAAGGTCTGGGGCTGCAAGTGCTGGGGACCATCCCCTGAATGGTCCTTTTTAGCCAAACTCCAGCTCTTTGCAGGAGTTGCATCCATCTGCAGGGACTTTTGGACCAGTTTTGATGCTGGGCTGACCTCTAAGGGAGAGCTCAGTTATTGCAGTTACTGGGCTGGAGCGATGCTGAACGGAGTCTCCCCTAAAATCCTTCCCAGAGCCACAGAATCAAAGAATCATTGTGGTTAGCAAAGGCCTCTGAGATCACCAAGTCCAAGTGTCCACCTAACACTAGCATGCTCACCATAAAACCATGTCCCCAAGCATCACACCTCCATGTCTTTTGAACTCTTCAAGCAAGGAGGATTCACCTGTGATTTGCACTTATGTTGGATGGGATTCATTTGGATCTTTTTTAGGTCAGATCTTTTGTTTCTTACTGTGCCTCGGTTTCACTTACTGCTCCAAGGATGCAACAGGACAGAGCAAAGGTGGTGGTGGCTTGTTGTTCCCCTTGTATCATCCCCACAGGAGCTGCTGAGAGCCCTGAATCCCAGGTCCTGTTGCATCAACCCTTATTTGGCCATGACATCTTTCCCTTCCTGCTTTCCCACAGGACCCCTCTGGAGTCAAGCTGCCAGGGACCCCGAGGGCACTAATAGCCCTTGTTGGCCCTTAGTGGCCCTAAGCAGACTCACCTAGGACCCACACACTTGGGCCCAGGAGCCCATTTAAGCTCAGCCTTGACTCTTCAGTCCTCTCTGGGCAGGAGTGCAGGGTTCCAGCTCCAGCCCAGCCCATCTCTGGCCACAGACCCCATTGATCCCGACCCCAATGCATGGGTTGGCTTCCCAGTCTGACCATGGACCTGCCTCATCACCATTAATGTGCTTTGGTTGGCCTTGGCCATCATCCTCATCCTGCTCACCTCACTCAGGTACAGTGGGGCCAGTCCCTGCTCTTTCATCTGAGTTGTTGCTCCCGGCCCTTGCTTGGTGCAGTTGGTGTCATCACTGCTGACCTCAGATGTCACTAAAGGCTTCTAAAGGGTTCTCTGGGGCCAGGCAAGAGCTGCATGTTTGAGGAAAGGATGTCAGAGAGGCAGGATGCCAGAGACACGCCAGCTTATAAATAAACCAACCCTTTGTAAAGCCACACGAGGCTGGTTGTGTTTGTTCTCATGCCAAGAGCTGGCTGAGGAAGACTCTCTTCTCTTCCTCATGCTTTGGAAATGCATGGGAAGGTTTCCAAGGCATTACTTAGCATCTCCAAAAGGTGGGTGCAGATGAGGAAGAGAGGCTTTGCTGCTTCTACTGGACCTCCAGAGAAGGTTTCTTCTGCTGCTGAGGTAGTGATGGTGAGCTCAGCTCCACTTTGACCATCTGAGCTGTATGCTGTCCCCTGTGTGACACAGCCCAGAGAGGCTTCAGCTCAGGGTGCTGTGCTTTGTCCTTTATCTTCAGCTTGCTCCTTGCTTTATCCTCTTCCAGCAATGGTGAGACCTCACCTGCAGTGTTGGCTCCAATTCTGGAGTCCTCAGAACAGGAGAGACATAGACTTGTTGGAGCAGAGCAGGTCTAGAGGAGGCCACAAAAATGATCTGCTGGAACATCTCTGCTGTGAGGACAGGCTGAGACAGTTGGGGATGTTCAGCTCTAGGGAGACCTTGTTGAAGTGTTTCAGGACTTCAAAGGGCCTATCAGAAAGATGGGGAGAGACTTTTCAGCAGGACCTGTTGTGACAGAACAAGGGGTGATAGTTTGAAACTAAAAGAAGGAGATTTACACTAGATATGAGGAAGAAATTTTTCACAATAAGAGTGGTGAGACCCTGTCCCAGGTTGCCCAGAGAGGTGGTAGATGCCCCATCCTTGGAATCATTGCAGAGCAGATGTCCCTGCTGAGTGCAGGGGGGGTGGACTAGATGACCTTTAAAGGCTCCCTTCCTGCCCAAACCATTCTGCAAGTCTATGCCAGAGGTGAGGATTTGCTGTTTCCCTTTGCTCATCTCCATTCTCTGAGTGATTTCTCCTTCATTCAACTTTCATCTGCTTGGCTCCACCCTGACTTTCTCCCCGCACCCCCTCAGGAAGACCTCACCCAGCACAACAGGGCTCTGTCCCAACATCTCTCCTGCAAACCCTAGTCTATGCCTTCCCAGCCCCCTGGGCACTGCTCCCTGTCTCCTCCTGGGGTCAGTCCTGGCTGCTTGGTGGTGGGAAGGCAGGAGAGAGGGCAGGAACTCAAGTCTGTGCCCACATGCATTTGCAGCATGTCTGAGGACCTTCCTCCTCTGCCCCAGGTCGTTGCCATTGAAGGAGGCCACGTGAAGTCATCTTGGCTTTCATCAGGAGGTTGGTTCTGTTTGATTTGGTCTCCTCCCTCCCCACTGTGCTTGGCTACATTGTTCCTTGTGCTTTTTTTCTGCAGTGTGAGGAAGTGAATTTCCATCTCCATGTCAACATCATGTCAAGGATGTGCTGTCATCTTCTACAGGGTCCTAGTCCTTTTTGGGTAAGGTGGGGCACAGTCTTTTCTCCCAGGTAATAAGTGATAGGACAAGAAGAAATGGCTTCAAGTTGCTCAGGGGAGGTTCAGACTGGATATTAGGAAGAATTTCTTCACCCAGAGGGCACAGGCTGCCCAGGGAGGTGGTGGAATCACCATCCCTGGAAGTGTTCAAAAAAGCATGTCAATTTGGTGCTGAGGGACATGAGGTTTAGTGATGGGCATGGCAGTGGTTGGACTTGATAATCTCAAAAGATCTTTTCCAACCACAATGATTCTATGGTTTGTTTGCAATAATAAAGTGCTTCTTGGTGTGAAACTAAGGGGAAAAAAAAAAAAAGGGAAATCTGGACCTGAGCCAGACCCAGGGAGGGAGGAATTGCTCTTTTCTGCTATTGTTTCTTCCCCAGGTCCCATGAACCAAGTCTAAAAAAGACAACTCCCTGGTGTGTGCCTGTAGATTGTTCATTAGCATGACACTAATGACTGTGGGGAAGTGCCCTGAGCAAAGCTGAGTCTTGCTGCTCCTAGTCTACACCTGAAATGTCTCTCCTGGCCTTTGGCACCTTCTTTTTGCTTAGTGGCTTCTTGGGGAGGGTAACACAACACAGCTTCTCCAGGCTTCCACCCATTGCAGCTCAGAGTCCTCTTTGGAAACATGGTGATTCCATTTTAATATGCTCTGAGTTAGGAAATCTCCCAATATTGACCCAAAACAGAGTGAGCTCAGGTGCTTCTGGATGCTGGAGCAAGCTGCTGGTCTGCAGAAGGTCACCCTTTGATGATGAGTGGTGAGTAACTGTGGAGCAGGGTGGCTTTAGACACTTTTATTGTGACATACCAACTGCCAGCCCTTGTTTAGGGCTTTTTTACCTCCTCTTGAATCCTCTTATAACATTGGTACCACCCCTACTCCCCCAGAATGTTTTTGGTTCATGTACAGACCCTGTTGCTGCTGCCATCAGGTGTGTGAAAGTATTCTTTAAGTACGTTAAAATGCAAATAACAGTGATTTTATGGGAGGCAATGGGTTTGGTGATTGAGCAGGAGCCTGTGTATCTGCAGTGAGACAGGTAATTTAACACATCTTAACAAATAAACCACCAGCTTCTGGCCCCAGAATTAATGCTCCTTTGAAGTGAGATTGACATCACTGTGTATGACTTGCTTGCCATGTACAGCTTTGCAGACCTTTGGGCTAGGAGGGACTTTGTCTGAGGAGGGCAATGCTCTCACCTCGAGCCAGCCCCAGGAGACTGGGGCCCTCCTGTGACTGTGGATTCATGCCCTGGTTTTCCAGGACAAGGACTACCAGCCCTGGAACACTTTTCCTGCAGGATCCCTCACTGGCTACTCACCCTGTGTAAGGACTTGCCTGCAACCAAAGTATGTCTTAGCCTTTGCTGGGATGACTTGGAGGCTGTGTCCTTTAGCAGCTTAGGGATGTGGTTTAGTGGTGAGCTGCAGTGTTAGGTTGATGGTTGGACTTGATGATCCTAAAGGTCTCTTCAAAACAAAATGATTCTCAAATGCTATGATTCTGTAGCTCTGCATGTCTTTCCCTCCTTGCAAGGCTGACTCTCTACATCCTGGCTTTCTCTAGCCCCTCTCTTCTGAAATCTCTTCCTGAGGGCTGATCAGGAGGGCACTGATGTCATCTCCTAGCCAGGAGATCAGGAGGGCAATGGTGGCATTGATGTCATCTCCCTCTCTGTGCCACCCCAGCCAGGAGCACAGCACCCAAGGTTGCTGCTTCCAAGGGCTGCAAAGAGCTCTTTAATCCTGTATTGGTCTGTCCTGCACTTTCCTCTTCCCTATTTACTCTTAGAAGTTACACCAAAATGGTGAAACCTGAAGCCAATATTTCCAAGGGTGTTTTGTGCCACAGCAGCAGGAGCACATCAATCACCGAAGCTCCATGCTGGAAGTTCTGGGTATCCCACCTCGCTGGGGTTTGAGAGGAGCTGGAGGGATGCGACAGCAGCAACCATCCTGCTGTGATGCTGTGTCAGCATTCAGCCTCTGGGGCTGGGTAGGAGGTCCTGTGCATCTCCTCCAGCTGCCCTGGATGGTCCCAGGTGGCATCTCAACAGTTCACTTCCTTGACAAGCCTTCCCCAGGGAACACCAGCTCCATCTTGGCATCCCAGAAGGAGCTGTCAGGTCTCCAGAAACCCTTCCCAAGATCTGAGGGAGTCATGCTGCCACTGGTTGTACTCAACCATTACATACCAGCCTGTGGAAACGAGGGAGGACACAGTACCAGGGGAGACCAGCACCATATATGACGTAGATGAGGTGATGGAGTCCCATCCCAGAATGGTTGGGTTTAGGATCCTTCCACATTCAAAAGCATGCTCCAGGGAAAACCAGGACCGGAAGCTGTGGGTTGATAACCTCACACAAAACAGAAGGTCCAAGGTTTTCAGAGGCTATTTGGCATCTGGGAGAACTTCACAAGGCAAGTGGCAAACTCTCCATTGCTCTGAAGGCTTTTGTTTCAAATGAGATGTTTTCTCCAACATGTGTTTTTTCTCCAGCAGCCTCTCCAGGTCAGTAGCCACCAGTAGGGGAAACTCCATGGTTCAGGGGACTTGGGGTAGGCTGGATAATTAAAATGATTTCTTCCAGGCTTGAAATCTACTGCAGTGTTTCACCCAGATGCTGGGACCTTCCATTCTTCATTAGTGCTTGTTCACCTTTCCCTGCTGAAGCAGGGACCTTGGAGGTTATTTCTGAAGGATCCAGAGATGAAAAGGATCTCTGCCAGCACTCCTGTTTCCCATCTCTTCCACAGCTTCCCTGAAGTTTGGCTGTGCTGTTGTTCCAAGCCCACCAGTGTGACCACTGCTGAGCAGGAGCCATCCTGGGAGTGAGGGCTGGCTGGTAGCTTTGCTGAGCTCCAGCCTCTCTGGGCTGTGGGCAGCTTTGCCCAGGTCTCTGAGCTGCTCCAGCACTGGGTGAGCATGAGTCATGCTGCAGAAATCTCCCTGGGGCTGCTCCTACCTTCTGTGCTTGGAGATCATGCCCAACTCCAGCATGCACGTTTGGACTGGTTCAAGCAGAGCTGCTTAACTGGGTTAATGGTTTGGCAACCCCCTGATGGAGGGAGCTGGGCTGAGAGTATCACTCCTCACCCCAGGGAAAGACCTGGAGGCTCCAGGAGCTGGTGGGGAAATGGGGCTTTCAGTCCCAGCCATGTCACTAAGGGGTCCCAGAGCAGCCACCCTTCCACTTGCTGGCACATCGTTGGCAGCAATCAAAGTAGATCAATCCCAAAGGTGCTGCCGGGGTGAAGCACCCATCAGATGGGACCCAGAAGGCAAAGCACCCATCACATGAGACCCACAAGGTGAAGAACCTATCAGATGGGACCTACAATCTCCATACTTGCCTCGCAAGCATCCAGCTTTGTTCTTCCTCATCTGCTGCTCACTCAAAAGGCCACCTCTGGAGTTAGAAGACAGTCACATGCTTAAGAGCTTGTGTCTGTGCAGTGAGTGATGGAGCTGTTGGGGTTTCTGCTTTTGTGGGTGCTCCTGGGACACACTCCTGGCTGCCTCCCTTCTGCTCCTTCTGCTGCACTGGATCCCAGTGGCATTTGCTCTGTAAATGCAGGAGATCATCATTTCCTCCTCCACAAACAGAAAACAATGAGGCTGCAGGAGGTTTGCTGTTAAAAATGTGGATTCCAGGTCAGGGAAGCAGGGAAAACTTGGGTGTTTCCCCAGGTCTTCCCCCAGTGCTCTTTTCCTGCAAGGTATTTGCAGTGGGGCATGCTTGGTTTCTTTTCTATGTGCTTAGTGAGTGGATGCCAGTAGCACCATCCTCTCCCAGTCACGGAGGGGTGCTGGGAGCGGTGGCCATCAGGGCGTTTGTCGGCAGCATGCTATTAATAACGCACCAGCGAGGCTGCTGGCCTGGAGGAAATGAAGGAAATGAAGTTAATAGGTGGAAATGTCTCCTGGTTTTCCTCCTCAATGTTTGGGGCCTTGCCTGTTGCTCCATGCTCTTCTCACCCAGCCCAGGCTGTGGTTGGACTCAGAGGGCTGGAGAGTAGCTCTGAGAGAACCCAGTTTGGGGAAAAGTGGTGAAGAATAGGGATTCCGGGGATGGCAAGAGAGCAAAGGACTGTTAGGGCATGTCTGAGCAGTTGGGTTGTCTGCATTACAGGAGCACTTCTGTTGGCTACTGAAACTTTGTTTGGGTTTCCATAAAGCTGTTAATTCCTTATCACCTTTGTTTTGTTCTTTTTCTCACTTCAGGAATATCTGTTCAGGCAGTCCCAGGGCAGTCGTGTCCTTGATGGTGGTTAACGGCTGGACTCAATGATCTTAAAGGTCTTCTCCAATCTAAATGATTCTATGATGGCACTTAAAGTGAGGCATCTGCTAGGGAAGAGGTGAGGAGGGAGGGAAAGGAGTGCAACTGGAGAGGACACCACATCTCCAGTGGCCTCACCTGAGCTGTTTTAAGCAATAAGTGTGGACTTACGACCCTCAGGTTAACTCCTCATGGATGGGTCAATAGTGTAAAAAGTTAAAAGGGATTTTTTTGCTCCCTGTGCCCAAAATCAGAGAAAATATTTGCAATTCAGTGTGTCACCAAAACAATCAGAAAAGCAGGTGGAGAGCTCTGAGCTTGTGCTGCTCCATGGAGTGGTTGTTAGGATGATCTGATCCCAATTACACTTGGTAGTGGTTATCCCATTAATAACACTCTCTTTCTGTAGCACACACCTGCCTCTCCATGGCAAACACTGCTAATATCACTTAAACCCCCAATAACACGTCATAGAAAAGCAGGAATTAACTCCACCAAACCTTGCCTAAATAATGGTTTAATTTCTCCCCAATATTTTTCATGTCATGAAGGCTGTTTCTTCAAACAAACCCAGTTCTTTTATTTGTGTGAACACCTATTGATCTGTGTAGGAACACCTCCAAAGCAGGTGCTGATGGGAAGTATCACTAGGTTTGCAGAGGCTCTGAAGAGAGCTGATGGGGACTTGGACAGGCTTGAAAGGTAGGTCCATATGAATCTCAAGATGTAAACATCCTGAGGCCAAGTGCAAGATCCTGCATGTGAGTTGGGATAACCCCCATATCAATCCAGGTTGGGAATGAAGGGATGGAGAGAAGCCCCATAGAGAAGGACTTGGGGGAACTGGTGGATGAAAAGCTGGACATGAGGTGGCAATATGTGCTCACATCCCAGAAGCCAACCATGTCCTGGGCTGCATGCCCAGCAGTGTAACCAGCAGGTCAGGGAGTAGATTCTGCCCCTCTGCTCTGTTCTGGGGAGACCTCACCTGCTGTGCTGGGTCCAGCTCTGGAGTCCTCAGCACAGGAGAGACATGGACCTGTTGGAGCAGGTCCAGAGGAGGGCACAAAAATGATCAGAGGGCTGGAACCCCTCTGCTGTGAGGACAGGCTGTGAGAGAGTTGGGGTTGTTCAGCCTAGAGAAGAGAAGGCAGGTACCCCTGCTAAGTGCCAGGGGGGTGTTGGACTAGATGACCTTGAAAGGTCCCTTCCCGCCCAAACCACTCTGTGATCCTACTTGCCTCATGTCGGGGGTAGGAACAGGTTGGTAAAAGTTTGTGATATTTTACCAGGTGTCTCTAGTTTGTCAAATGAGTAGTTCAAAGCCATTGGCCAAAGCCTAATGAGCTAATTTTGTTCAGGTGGGCTTGTAGCTGTGGAAAAGCTTTTTTCCTCCATGCTGGAGGAAGAAGATGGAAAAAGAAGTGGTGTAATTTTTTTTCTGGAGAGGAAGACAAAAGAAGCTGGGAAGAAGGTCTCAATAAGCCCAGTTCATGATGGCAGCACTGTTCAGGAATAGGGAACTGTGATAAAATTCAGGTAGGTTTTTACCATACGGGAGAGTGGTGGAGAAGCTGTGGTGAAACATGATGTTTGGTGGTCTTCCCCCTGCCTGAGGCAAAGCATCTCTTTGCCATCAGCATCTGCAAATCTGGGCCCTTGATTTCCCAGAGAGGAGCCTGGAGGTGGCCAAGCACCTTTAGTATGGCTGTGCCATGGCTAGCCTTGTGCCTGAGCCTTAATGCCAAGTTCCTGTGCCTCAGTTTCCCCATGCATCAGTGCTGCTGCAGGGCAGGACAGGGCCGTGATCCCAGTGTGGGGGCCGGGGCCCTGATCCTGGTGTGGGGAGAAGCCATAGTAACACTTCCTCCGATTGTTCTTCCCGTGGAAGTGTTGGGGGGTGAGAAACAACCTCCGTGGGCTGCCCTTGGCAGAGGGGTCACCACCTTCCCCTCCAAAAACCCACCTTTTCCCTCAAAAAACCACCTTCCTGCTCCCCAAACCTCTCCCTTCGACGTCTTTTCCCGGCTGCAGCCTTCCCCGGAGCTTCCCGCGCGCCCGCGAAGCTCTGGGCGGGCGGTGCCGCACAGGCTGCCGCCGGGGCGGGGAAGGGAAGGGAGGGGAGAGACCGGGAACCGGCTCCTCTCCGCACCGGCTGTGGAAAGTTTCCCTGTAGGCTCGGAGGAAGGAAAAAGAGAGGCGAGGAGTAAAGAAAAGAACGAGACAAAGAAAAAAAAACAATTTTTTTTTTAGATTTTATTCTGAATTGTTATTATTCTTTTGGGGCAGCAGCGAGCAGCGGCCGGCGCCGGTCGTGGCCCCGACGGCACGGGGCTGCGGGGGATNCGCCGCGCTGCCCGCGGGCGCCCACCGGCCCCCGGGACCCGGCCCGGGGCAGACCCTGCCGCTACCCTCTGAGAGCACCGGGACCCGGCCCGGGGCTGACCTCGCTGCCGCCCTCGGAGGGCACCGGTGCCTAGGGGGTGTCCCGGGCCGGGGAGCTCTCCCCAGGAGGCAGATCACAGGGCTATCCCAGGCCGTGCATGGCGCTGGGTCTTCATTTTCCACTTGGTTTTGAGGTTGATTGGATTTTTCTCGGAGGAGTTGGCGCCGCTGTGGCTTTTTGAATAAAAATACTGTAATTTTTTAAATTATTATTTTTTTTTTAACATTTCAACTTCAAGAGGCTACCGGAGAGTCAAGAGATAATCACCCGGACTGTGTTAGCGTGCGGTGGAGAGGCCATGAGGGGAGGTAAGAAGGGGACTGGGTCTGGGGGTTCTGGGTTTAGGGGTCCCGGGTCTGGGTCTGAATCTAGGAGTCCCAGGACCGGGTCAGGGAACAGCCCCAAGCACCCTTTGGAACCCGCACCCTCAGGGTAGAGCACCCCATCAGTTTTCCTTCCATTCTGAACTGGTCGATGTCCCCTCCCTGCACAGGTACCTGCAGGACAGACTCTCTCCTACCCCCTGCCAGTGCCAGCACAAAGTTTGGAAAAAAGCTTTGTGAAGTGTGAAATGGAAATTTGTTTTGTGATGTTGCTTTTGTTTCTTGGTGTTGTTTGAGCTGCTCCTTGAGGAAGCGTCAACTTGAAGCTGAGCTTCCTGCCCTGAGCTCAGTCCTGATGGCAGCCTGTTTTTTTTTTCCACTCTCTGTGCATCACGTTTTGTTAGTTTTTGCCCAATTTATGCTCGAGTGAACTGCTCAAGAACTGGGTCACAGCTCATCTAGGCTGACTTGAAGTGGGGCTGAGTCCTGGAGAGTATTTTCGTTACCTGTAGTGGGTGTTTTTTGGTTGGGAGGGCTTAGTTTTTACTGGTGTACGTAGTCCCAGGGAAAGCTGATGGGGCAACCTCGGTGAGAAAGTCTTAGTCATGTGTTTACCAAGCCTGGCTGGAGGGTTCCTCTTCCATGCTGTGTTCAGATCCCCACCTCTGTGGCTTTGCTTTCCACCTTAATTGGATGAGATGTTTCAAAACAGAGGGATTAACATCTGGTAGAACCTCCCTGCTCCTCCTTCATGTTTTATTATCAGCCAAGGCTTGGTGCTTTCCTTTAAGTGACACCAGCTCATGGCAAAGCCAAGCCAGCCCTGTGGTTAAACTGGGCCAGGCTGTGGGGCAGGAGTCCCATCACAGAGGGCTTGGTGGTTGTGCTGGTCTTGGGTTATAGAACCTTTGGGTTGTGATGCAGCAAGTTGGATCCGAATGTCCTGTAACTGTTTAAACCAAATATTTATGGAATGCTGCTCACTCCCTCCACCTTATCTTCACTGATTGGCTTTGGGGGAAAAGGAAAGTGTGAAATTTATGTCTGTTAACGTAAGTTAACTTGGCAAAGTCCAGGTGGGTGCTTTGCTGGAGACCCTGCACAGTAGTGTTGGGATGTCTGGTGCTGGTGGCATGGCTTTATGGTCCCTGATTGAGTGACCAGGCAGGGACTGGGAATACTGAATTCTTGCTGTGCCATCTTATTTCCCTGATCCCTGTGAGTGCTGTTCACATGCTCATGCACAGCTAGAATGAATTAATTTGATTTAGAATCCCAGCATCATGGAAGTGTTCTGGTTGGAGAAGACCTTTAAGATCATCGAGTCCAACTGTTAACACTGCCAGGTCAATGCTAAACCATGTCCTCCAGCACCACATCTACATGTCTTTTAAACTGCTCCAGTGGTGACTCCACCACTACCCTGGGCAGCCTGTGCCAGGGATTGAAAACCCTTTTGAGGAAGAATTCTTTCCTAATGTTCAACCTAAACCTTCCCTGGTGCAACTTGAGGCTGTTTCCACTTGTCCTGAGATTTCTATCCCTTCCTGTAAGGAGAAGCAACTGGGGTGGTCCCTTCAGGGTGGGACAGGGATATGCTGTGCTCCCTGGCATCTGCTTTACCCACAGAGGTTATGAGATGACAGCAAAATCTCGTGTTGACCTCTGTCACTAGTGGCCAAGATGCCTGCTGTGGTGGGAACATGCAGCAGGGCAGGTGGCTGTGTGGCCTCAGGAGAAGCTCCATCACTCAGAGGGGCTGCAGTGAGCTTACTGCTGTGCTCTCCTCCTGCAAAACAGCCATCCTATAACCTAGGAGCTTGGGTGGCTGCTGGTGGGGCTTTAAAACCAGAGCCCTGGGTGGCAGCCATTGCTTGTGTGGGTGGGATGTGAGCCCTTTGGCATGAGGAGGTCCAAGGAGAGAAGCTGCTTATGGGAGGAGGATGAAGCAGGTGTGCATCACATGTACATGGGCAAGCAAGGAAGGAGAAAATAGTCTCCTTCAGGGGAGCCTCCTGATGAGTTAAGCTGGAAGCACTGGTGTTAGGTCTGCCTTGAGAAGATGAGTCTGGAAACTGCAGTTCCTGATCTTGGGTACTAAAAGTCACAGGTGCAGTAGGTAGATTTTTCTAGCCCTTTGCTCCATTTCTGGTTTGTCCCGTACCTGTTCCAAACGTTAATAGTTTCCATCCTGGTTCTCCCAAGCACTGGAATCTCCTGCCCTCTTCTACCACTGCTACCATTCATTTTCCTGAGCATTAATTGCTCTCAATCATCTTGTTCAGTGGTTCTTTATTATTCTGAGCTCAGAAGCTCCTGTGAAACTTCTAGGTGGAGCATGAAGATATGTTTGCCTTCGGACTTACCTTAAGTTAAGACCTCCCAGAAATAGTCTTGGGGATCCTGAGGATCTGAGGCCAGGAGCTGAAAACCATCCAGCTAATTACTGCAACCTCATTATGCTCAGAGCAGTTATTTCTGCCTGTAGTTACCCAAATGTTTGTTTGTGTCTTGTGATCTCAAAGGCTTCCCTAATTTTTTGCAATAACATTAGCTGGTTTATTAAAATTCCTCTGCCTTGCTTGAAAAAACAACCCAAAGCTTCCCATAAATAAAATGGGTAAAAAAAGAGGAGAAATGGAAGGAGCAAATAAAATGCCCTGACCAGTGGGTGTTTCTCCATGGGCTAGGGTCCCACCAGGACCATGAGCCAGAGATCTGAACATGTCTCTGGCCCAGTGGCCTCTTGCCAGCCACATTTTGGGGCATAAGCATCACCTACTTGGATTTTTGTGAGGCTTTTTTTAACAGGTTTTTTGTATTTGCCTTTTTTACTTCAGAGATGTGATAGCTGCCTGTGAGAAGAGGTTATTTCAGTGCTCACTACTGATGTTGGGACACAGCATTAATTTCCCCTTAAATGACAGATTTATTGGAGTTTTCTTCATCTACACAATGCAATCCAAAAAAAGCTGAGTTATGGTTTGCCAGAAGGGGGCATTTTGCAAACAGTGTAAAGGACTTGTTTTTCTTTGTGTTTGGGGTTGCAATCTGTTTTGACCACTCATTCTCGGTAGAATCTCCAATAGATCAACACTGGAGCATTTGGAATGGAATTGCTACCTCTTGGTGTCTGATGGAGTGCCAGTGGTTGCTCTTTTCTTGCTGGGATCTGAGCCATCCCTGGACCAGTTGCCTTACTGTGAGAGATGCCTTGGGCCAGCCCTGCTCTCCAGCTTCCTGCACTGCTGGAGCTCTGATGTTGTTCAGGTTCTCCCCAGCCAAGTTGAGATCGAAGCCTTCCAAACCACAGCCAAATCATGATGTTTCCCACAAGGGCTGCAGGGTAGTGAAATATCCGTGAGAGAAAGCTGCATCCAGATGTCGCAAAAGGCTTGGTGTGATAATTCATTATCCACAGCCATTCCCAGGCTGGATGGCTTCTGGTTTGAGCTGCTGATGGTGTGGTCTTGTCTGCTTCCTGGCCTGGACTTGGTTGTGGTGCTTTGGTTGTTGTAAAATCAGTGGCCCCAGGAGCCTCAAGGAGTTGTGCTGGTGTTCTGCAAAGTGTTGTTTGGTTGGTTGGTTTTTTTCTCTCCTGGCAGTGCTTTCCCATGTATTTTCTCCCAGGAGCTGCTGTGAGCCGCTGCACAGGAAATTCTGGTTGTACCATTATTGCAGAGCCTATTGTTTGGGGCAAGAGCAGGATTTGGTCTTGCTTACATCTTAAAATGTCTTACTGTGTTAAAAGGATGTTGTGGAGTACCCAGAGAGGCAGAGCTCGAAGCTGGAGTTCACACTTAGCCCAGATCTCTGTGCTTGTGTGCAAACTCACTGCTCAGGTTTTCACAGGAATCCTCAGGGTTAAGGAGAAGTTGGAGTGAAACTGGAGTCAGGGCATGGTCCCTAAACACAGTTTGCAGCTTCTTGCTGCTTAGCTCGCTCCTGATTGTGGGTGATACGTGGCAGATGTGTTGAGTGATGGAAAACTAGCATGTGTGTGGGATACAGAAAAACCCTTCTGAACCCTGCCTTTGACATGCCAAAAAATGTGACCTGGATCATGCAGGTGGAAGGTGGAAAGAGGCAGGTACAACACAGGTGGTGAAGGGTCTAGAGTGCAAGTGTTGTGAGAAGCAGTTGAGGGAACTGGGGTTGTTTAGTCTGGAGAAAAAGGGGGTTCAGGGGAGACCTTCTTGCTCTCTACAACTCCCTGAAAGGAAGTTGGAATGAGATGGGGGGGTTGGTCTGTTCTCCCATGGGACAAGTGATAAGACAAGAGGAAATGGCCTCAAGTTGCACCAGGGGAGGTTTAGGTTGGACGTTAGGAAGAGTGGTTAATTGTTAGAACAGGCTGCTGAGGGCAGTGGTGGAGTCGCCATCCCTGGAGGGATTTGAAAGACATGGAGATGTGTTGCTAAGGGACATGGTTTAGTAGTGACTTGGTAGAATTAGGTTAATGGTCAGACTCCATGATCTTGGAGGTCTTTTCCAACCTTTATAGTTCCTACAGCACGTGGCAGGCTCTGCTGTCATTGCCGCAGTCTCGTGGCGTGGCTGAGGACTCCTGTTAACCTCTCCATGCCTCAGTTTATCTGAATGCCAGAGCAAACGCTGTGCTGTCTGTGCTTGCTTTCACTTTTTCTCCCTCCTTAACTAATCTTTGTGGCTTAGATGGTTGGCAGTGATAGCCAGATTTCCCAGGCTGTGCTCTGCAAGTTGCAAAACACCCTTCCTCACCTGGGCAAGCCAGAGGTCCTCTCATGCAGGGCTACGTGTCATGTTTTGGCTACTGCTTGCCCCCTGGCACAAGCCAGAGGAGTTGAAAGCTTTGCTGCTCCAGTTGTTCTCCCTCTTGCTGTGGGGGTGGTTGTCCTTCCACCTCAGGTTGCCTGCCCAGGCTCTCAGCTCCCCCTCGCTGGGTTTTTTGTTCACCTTTTGGCTGCCATCCCAAAAGAGAGGAAACACCAAACTGGAGCAGGTGTAAGAGGTGAAGCCACATGCACAATATTCCTGTGCTGCTGCACACTGGGGCTCAATTAAGTGTGGAATTTCCAGAGCCTTTGCAAACTCTGCATCTCGAGAGCTGAGCTTTTGCCCCAGGAAAGCCCCAGAGAGGCAGTGCAGGCATGAGCTGCACAGAGCTGCTAGAAACCTGCCATGTGCTGGGAGGGAATTTCCTGCTAGAGGCTTCTGTGGGTCCAAATGCCACATTCAGCATGTGTAGGTGAGAAGGTGAGTCCCCTTGGATCTTGCACCGGGTAGTGAGTGTGTCATCACCCAGCTGGTGAGGCAACAGGTGGTGTGTTGCAGCTCCTTTACTGCTACAACAAACTGCTGGTATCATCACTTCATGGTATCATTTAAGGTGATCAAGCCCAGCCATTAACCCAACATTGCCAGGTCACCACTAAACCATGTCCCTCAGCACCACTTCTCCATGGCTGTTGAACCCCTCCAGGGATGGTGACTCTGCTGTTGCCCTGGGCAGCCTGTGCCAGGACTTGACAATCCTTTTGGGGAAGAAATTATTCCTAATGTCCAACCTAATCCTGCCCTGGTACAACTTGAGGTCATTTCCTCTTGTCCAATCACTTTTTCCTTGGGAGAAGAAGAGGGTAGCTGATGCCTCTGCATGTTGGCATGAGAAAGTGAACTAAAAGGCTTGTCTGAGGCTGCAGTGATAAGCAGAGCAAAGCACGTGCCTGGCAGAGGGATGAGGAGCCTGGCAATAGTGGTGCTGTGTCCCTCATCTGAACAAGCCACACTGAGAACAGTTGTAGCTCGTTTGCTCTTGTTGCTCCTCTTACCCCAGGCTGGTGCTGGGTAGCAGCTGATGCCATCCCACTGAAACTGGGTTGACATTGTCTGCTGGAAGACTCCTGTACACTCAGGGACTTGTTTGAGAGAACCATTAATGAGTTTAAAGCTGCCTCATTTGACTCGTGGGTATGAAAAATGCCTATTGTGTGTGATAACAATGTGACTGATGTGAGGTCTGCCCTTGGTGCTGGCAATTGTGTAGCTGAAGTGCTATGAAGTTCCACTTCTAGCTGGAGTGATCATGGAGCCTCTGGACTAAGCTTCAGCCAAGTGGTTAGTGTTAAGCATCACCATGGCAGTGCCTGACCATCTCTGCCCAGATTGGTGTAGAGGATGCTGTTGGCTCTAGGGTGGCACCAGGGTCCTGCCTGAGCTTGAGCAGTGCAGCAGAGAGCAAGGAAGAAGAGAACATCCACCAGGTTTTTGAGCAGCACAAGGGGTTGGGTTTGCACTGGAAGGGCACTTGTGGTCAAGCAGAGGCACCAGTCCTAGAGTCTCTTACCATCTTGCTTTAAAGGCCAAGAGTTGGAGTTGTTCAGCCTGGAGAAGAGAAGGCTCCAGGGAGACCATCTTGCAGATTTTCAGGACTTAAAGGGCCTATGAGAAAGATGGGGATAGACTTTTGATCAGTACCTGTTGTGACAGGACAAGGGGTGATTGTTTGAAACTAAAAGAAGGAGATTTAGATTAGATCTAAGGAAAAAATTGTTTACGCTGAGGGTGGTGAGACCCTGTTCCAAGATGCCCAGAGAGGTGGCAGATGTTCCATCCCTGGAACCATTGCAGGTCAAGTTGTTTGGGCCTGTGAGCAGCCTGCTCTAGTTACAGGTGTCCCTGCTGACTGTAGGAGTCTGAACTAGATAACCTCTAAAGATCCATTCTGAGTTAAACCATTTTATGATTCTGTGATTCCCATCCCTCCCTTCTGTTGTAGGGAATTTGACAGCATTCCTGGGTGCAGACAGAGCGTCCTAAACTTATGCTTCACTCTCTGATCCACACTGTAGGACAGAGCTGGAAAAGACCTCAGCAGTAGTGAGAGTAGGTGAGCAACACACACCATGTCCCTGGGTCATGCTCAGAACATCCACTTCTAGGTGATAGGGAAAGCCAGGAGAAGAAGCAGGGCTCAAGGTGATGGCCTCTAAGCATTTTCACACCATGCCTTGTGTGACTCTGCAGCGTGGGCAGTGCTGGCAGGCTGAGCATGGCTGGGATGGGTGCACAGGAGCCCATGGGATGATCATGTGTGTTTTCCAGTGAGATTTTATAGAGCAGCAGCTGGTGAGTTTACTTTACATGGTGTAAGTCCTGCCAAAACAATTTCTTCCTGTTATTGCTCCTCTGGTCTCAGTGGAGCAATAAGAGCCTTTTGCAGGGAGCTGGGTTCTCCCAGGAGCATACCTGCTCTGAGCTGGCAGCTTTGAGCAGCAGTTCCTAGGGTGGCTTTTCCTCAGTCCTTTAGCTAAATGTCAAAGTTATATTCAGTTAAATGATAAAAGGAACATCAGAGATGTGTAGTGTCTCTCCACAGCCAAATGCATTGGGTTCACTTTAGAATCATGGAATCATTTGGGTTGGAAGACACCTTTAAGATCAAGTACAGCTGTTAGCCTAACACTGCCAGGTCACCACTAAACCATGTTCCTCAGCACCACATCCACATTTAGTGGTGAGCATGGTAGTGTTTGGGTGCATGGTTGGACTTTATGATCTCAGAGGTCTATTCCAACCCTAATGATTCTATGATTAGGTAGAATTATTTGTATAAAAGAAATAAATAAATACATTTCAGGGCATAAGCCAAGCCATGTTTGACATGGCTAGCAGCAGTTTTCTCTAAGGCACAGATTATTCCATAATTTCTCATTAATGAAGTTCTTTACTCCTTCCTCTGAAGCATTTGCCCTTGTCCAGAACATAGGAGGAAGCAGTGGGTTATATGGAAGCTCTGTGTGATCCAGGCTGGTGTGTTTGTACTCCTCAATACTCCTCTGCTTATAATCAGTGGGGTTTGCATCTATCAAGCTTTGGGGCAATGCCATGTGTACGATGGTATATACTGTCTATAACATACTAACTGTCTGTAAGAAATATAGGGAGTCTAGTTACATGGTTTCAGGCTTGAACTTTCCAAGTGATAATTACTCTGTAACCTTTCCAGGCACCTTGCTTTGATTCCTGGAAAGTTTCACCTTTATTTACAGCAACAGTGTAAACACCTTTAACAAGAGAGAGTTGAAAACAAACTTTTTTTAGTGGGGAAGAGCTTTACTCTTAGGATGCTGCAGGACAACTCCATGGATCTGTGCAGGGGACATGGACCCAATTGCTAGATATTCTTTGTGGCACTGTTCAGGAAAGCAGAAGCGTTGCCTGTCTTCCTTCAAATACACTCACTAAAGGAGGTGCAATTCTGGCTGGAAGCAGAAAGGAGCCATAGATATAGGTATGAACTTTGTCTTTGAAGACCAGATATGTTTGAGTGGTGGGGGAGAAATCCTTCTGTGCTGCATTTCCCTGGTTCTCTGTATACCCTCTGCTGCATGTGGATAAAAACATTGTAAGAATGAATACTGAGATCCCTAATTCAAGTTGAGCTTGGGCTCCTAAGTACGTGTTGGAGCATGTATCTGATTTTTATGCTGAAGGTGCAACTCTGCTCCCTGGCAGTCGGGACATGGATGGGTAGGAGCTGTGGTTAGGGGCCATCTGGGAGATGACAGGCTGTGAGCATTTCCTGAGGGTACAGGAGGGTTTCTGGAGAAGTAGCAATCTAGAATGGGATCTTCTGCAAAGAGTTCAGTGAGCTATCCTTTGGAGCTCTGTGCCAATCTGCTGTTTCTTTCTGCTGGTGGCAATAAGCTGGAGTTCAGCCTCATGTGGCTTAAGTGGGTGTTTTCTAGCTATGAGAATATAGGGAGACCACGTTTTGGGCTGGTTAAATGACAGCCAGAATTTGGCCTTGAGGCTTTGGAGTCACATTGCTGTAGCAATGGATCAGAACTTTCCTATTCAGCATCCAGCTTCCAAATTAGATGCTTCATTCATTTATCTCTTCCTTTGCCCGTTCTCTGCTGTTGCATCCAACAGCTCTTGAAGCTGGGGACACAGGGAGTAGAGTTCCCCTTCCTGGAGATGGGGTGAGGAGTTGCAGCTTGGGAGAAAAGTTCTGCACAGTTGTCTTTCAGCATTGAGAATAAACTGAACCTGGGTGTATGCCTTTGATGTGAGGATCAAAAAGATTGGGTTTAACTGGGAACATGAGCACTTCCCTTGCTGCCTCATTCCTGAAGTCCCTGGACCTGTTCCTGTCACCTGCATGGGGCAGAGCAGTGGTTGCCCGACAGTTGTTGCTGTATCCACACCCTCAGTCAATGCTGTCAGCACTGGAGCACCTGTGTGCTGGGGTAAGCTCTGCAACCTTCCCCAGTTGCCGCCTCTTTCAGGGAGGTTAGTTTTGGCACGCTGACTGCATTGGGTTTCTTGACATTCTTGCTGCAGGGAGTTGTGAAATAATGGCTGTTCTGCTAATGCCAGTGATGGCTTCCCTGCCCTCTGCTGGGGCCATGGCTCTCTTTGGCATCTTGCTGTAGGGAGGAGGGAGCATCTCTGGGGAGGCTCAGGGGAGACCTTCTCACTCTCTACAACTACCTAGAAGGAGGTTGGAGCAAGGTGTGGGTTGGTCTCTTCTCCAAGGTAACAAGCGATAGGACAAGAGGACATGGCCTCAAGTTGTGCTAGGGCAGGATTAGATTGGATGTTTGGAACTATTTCTTCATGGAAAGGATTGTCAAGCCCTGTCACAGACGGGCCAGGGGAGTGGTGGAGTCGTTATCCCTGGAGGGGTTTAAAAGATGGGTAGATGTGGTGCTGAGAAACATGGTTTAGTGGTGACCTGGAAGTGTTAGATTAACAGCTGGATTTTATGATCTTTAAGGTCTTCTCCAACCAAAGCCATTTTCTGATTCTGTTTTGAAGAGAGACAAAAAGCTGAAGAGTGATTAAAGTCAATGAAAGTTCCCTCTGGCTTCTGTGGGCATTGAATTTTGCTTGAGTTTTCTGCTCCACCAGCCCATATTGTTAAACAGTTTTTCTTAAGCACTTCTTTTGTCTCCTCTGAAGGAAGAAGGGGTCACTTTTTCCACACTGCTGACGTAAACAGTGAATCACAACTGTTGTGGGAAGGTGCTGTTACTGGGACCAGTAACCTGTCAAAATATTTACTGTCTTCATCCCGATGTCCTCAGGCATTTTGCAGCCTGTGTGTGCCAAATAGCTGGGTATGACCACAGCTCAGAGTGCTCTTTGGTTGCTTCTCAAGTGGGATGGACAGGAAGGATAGGCTCCATTAAAGAATTTTTATTTCGAGGGAGTGATGTAGCTGATGTATGGGAGAACCTGCTCATTTTACTACAGGAAGGAAACGTGTTGGCACGCAACATGGATCCAACCTGCAAGCCAAGGTGATGTTGCCTTGGTACTGAGCGCTAGCTGCAGCCAAATAAGAGACAACACTGGAATAACATCCAGAAAACTCAGCAGGTTTTGCAAATGCTGGCAGCCCTAGTGAGCTGGAGCCAGGGCCAGCCCTGCCGTGCCTGTGCTGGCAGGTCGAGTGCCAGCATGGGAGTTTCTGCAGCTCTTGTACCAGGTGAGCAGGGTTTGAACCTAATCCTTCAGAAAACACGAGCCAATGCATCTCAGCTCACTGTGGGCTGGTCCTGGGCCTCCAGCAGGGTGTATGGTCTTGCAGAAATGTGTCTGCTTCTCCTCTCCAAGGTGTGCTACTGCATTTGCAGCCTGATGCTCAGCTTGCTGTAGGGTATAAATAATTTGGGTTTGTTACCTCTGTACTCGGTACTGGTGAGGCCACACCTTGAATACTGGGTTGAGTTTTGGGCTCCTCGTTCCAAGAAGAAGATTGAGATGCTGGAGCATGTCCAAAGAAGGGAAATGAAGCTGGTGAAGGGTCTAAAGCATAAATCTTCTGAGAAGAAGCTGAGGGAACTGGGGTTGTTTAGTCTGAAGAAAAGGAGGGTCAGGGAGACCTTCTCACTCTTTACAACAACCTGAAAGGTCGGAATGAGGTGGGGGTTGGTCTCTTCTTCCAAGGAACAAGTGATAGGACAAAAGGAAACAGCCTTGAGTTGTGTCAGGGGAGGATTTGGTTGGATATTAGGAACAATTTTTTTCCCCCAAAGGGTTGTCAATCCCAGGCACAGTCTGCCCAGGCAGTGGTAGAGCCACCATCCCTGGAGGGGTTGAAAAGATGTGTAGATATGGTGCTGAGGGACGTGGTTTAGCATTGACCTGGCAGTGTCAATGTTTGGACTTGATGATTCTCTGAAGTGGCAAATGAGTGTATGTTTTTTGCATGATAGTAATGTTTGTACATCCATGCTGTGCAATTTCCTGCAAAATCTAGTTGTTGCCTGCAAGTGTTCCCAAACCATTTGTGTTTTAAAGCATGGGTGAAGGTGCAGGTGTGCTGGTCTTATCCTTGTAGATGGGGAGATGTGCCTTTAGAGGACACTGTGATGGGTGCTTTCAGGGTTGAGTGCTCCTGTTCTTTCCTGCTCATGATTTTTGTTTAGTCCCTTGCCACCTGTAGCAATGTGCTCACTTGCTGTTGAAAAGTGTGAAATAAAAGATGCCTAATGCTTGGAACTAAACCCCCAGCTGCATGTAAAAAAGTAAAGAAAGACTTTGCCCAGGGCAGTGGTGGAGTCACAGTCCCTGGAGGTGTTTAAAGAACATATGGATGTGGTACTTAAGGAGATGGTTTAGTGGCAGGGTGGTGATAGGTTGAAGTTGGACTTGATGATCTTAAGAGTCATTAAGGTTGAAAGATCTTTAAGTGGTGTTAGAGGGAGCCTTTAGCTGCTTCTGCTCAGCTGCGTTTTAACCCTAAGAAAGGGATAAATGTGTCCTTGAGGAGGAGCAGGGTGGGAAAGCAGAGGAGACATGACCATGTGGCCACCTGCATGTCCAACCCCAATCCCAGTGGCCAGAGTGCAGAGCGGGGGCACAGCCTGAAGGTGAAAAAGCTCATTGCTGATGATGCTAATTGGATGTGATGTTGCTCCCCTATGTTCAGAGCCATCTGCTGCCGCTGTCGCCCAGTGGAGTGTGGCTGGCTCGAGCGGGGCCCTGGTGCGTGAGCAATGGGAGCTGACAGCCTCTTTTGCAGGGAAAAGCCACGTCAGTGAGACTGTCCAGACAGGGGATGTGCTTGTGGTCCCTGCCAAAAAGCTGCTCCTTTGGTTAATTAGCTGTATTGTGGTGTCAGGGCAGGCTCATGATGACCAACTCAGGCTTTGGAGTCTTGGGTTATAAGGGAGGTGTGTGAGGGCCAGTTCTGGCCAAGCTGGACTGGATGAATGCAGGATAACGCTTACAGCCTTGCCGCCAAAGCTGGGCTCCAAACATCACCATTCCTGGAAGTGTCCAAAAACCCGTGTAGATGTGGTGCTGAGGGACATGGTTTAGCGGTGAGCATGGTAGTGTTGAGTGGCCTCAGAGAAGCCTTTTGGTTCACTTTCTCATGCCGATGTGCAGAGACATCAGCCATCCTATTCCCACCAATCCAGATAAGCCCTCAAAATCAAGCTAAGCTCTGTAAGCACAAGTCTCATGAGGAGTGGCTGAAGGAACCGAGGTTGTTTAGTCTGGAGAAAAGGATGTTCAGGGGAGACCTTTGTGCTCTCTACAGCTGCCTGAAAGGAGGTTGGAGTGAGGGGGGGCTGGTCTCTTCTCCCAAGGAACAAGTGATAAGACAAGATAAGAGGAAATGGCCTCAAGTTGGCCAGAGGTGGTTTAGGTTGGACATGGGGTAATTTCTTCCCCCAAAAGGTTGTCAAGCCCTGGCACAGGCTTCCCAGGGCAGTGGTGGAGTCACCATCCCTGGAGGGGTTTAAAAGACCTGGAGGTGTGGTGCTGAGACACATGTTTAGTGGTGACTTGGCATTGTTGGGTTAACAGTTGGACTTGATGATCTTAAAGGTCTTTTTCACCGAAAATGATTCTATGATTCTCTTCTCTGGTTCTCTGTCCGTAGGTAAAAGCAGTGCTTAGAGGGAGGCAGTTGGCTATGTGTGAGATGCCCTTTGACGTTGCCAGGGCAATGTAAGGGATTTGCTGAGTAATATACTGAAGTAATTCTTGGAAATGTTCAAGCAGAACCCGTTGCTGCCTGTGCTCCCAGGCTTGGCCTGTGACTTTGAGGCTGTTGTTGGCACTCAGTTCTTTGTTTCTGATCCTGAGCTGAATGTGCTGGACATACATTAACACAGAAACACAAATTAGAAGGTCTGTAACTATGGCAATGTAGCTCCAAATGTGACCCTCCACACCCCATTTCAATAGTGGCATCACTGAACTGCCTTGTAAGATGGCACCTTTTTTTTCTAGTAGTAATTCCATGTCAGAGGAAATATAAACTCCCCAAACAAAAGAAGCAAGGAAAAAATAATTCTTTCAAACATTTGAGCAGGAACAATAGGGTAGGATATGCACTCTCTGGGGAGAGCTAGTGGCTGAAACCGATAGGAGCACTGTGGCTGCCTTACTCTGCTTTGGAACTAGCACAAACCTTTGCTCAACTGAAGATTATTTATAGCAAATGTTATGGCAGAAGCATGTGTGACCTGTAGGCTCCCTGCTAAGGGAAGAGCTTTCCTGTGCTGTCTCTGGGATACAATAGACAATTATTTAGACACTATCTTTGTCTTGAGATATAAACAATTAAATGCTGGCTCCTGATTCCTCCTCTTATGTTCAGACTGGGGACAGCCATCCTTTTTTGCTCAAGGATTTTTGGAGAAGGGAAGTATTTTCAAGGGGTTCATTGGAGAGAAATGTCACAGTTGTGAAGTTCCTGAGGCCTCTTTACTAAATTGATGACTTGGGAGTGCAGAGTAAAGGGCACCTCATCATGGAGTTGTTGCCTCCCAACAAACTCCCAAAGAACAGCAGCCAGTGGCTTGGGGTTGTTCCACTGCTGTTTATGGGCGTAGACCCCAGAATCTACCTGTACTTGTGCATTTTGGCTCATCCCTGTGGAATTAGAGTACCTATGTCTGCTGCTGAACAGTAATAAAAATATTCATATATATATATATAATTAACTGCTTTCAACTGGTTGCTGAGCAGCTCAAAGAATCTACATGTAATGGCAGATATTTCTCTATGGTGATGGTGACAGTTGGTGCCAAATACCTGAGAAGATTGGGGAAACAGCTATTGTGCATCAAAATGTAACCATGTTCTGTTAGATGACTACTTTTCCAGACTCCCTCATTTTGTTAGGGACCCCTGTGCACCCTGCGTGTCCATAGTGAAGGGATCATTTTGGATCTGTTTGGTACTCATCCTGGGTTTATTTTTTGTATAGTAAAAGAGTTTAGAATTGCAAAAAAGGGGCTTCTGAAAAGGTAAAGGAGTGTGCAAGGGCAAACCCTACCACAAGCACAGTTAACTGGGCAGAGGGTGTATTCTGCTCTGCAGTTCTTGAAGCTGTGATTCTGGAGAAATGTTTAGCAACAGGTGGAATAACAAAGCCCCCAGGGGTCTGTGCAGAGCTTTGCTCCAAAATTCATCTTTGGGAGGAGCTAATCTGTTGCATCTTCATCTTTTTGATTCTAATTAACTTTTATACCTCATGTGTTTTTTCTTCTTGAGTTTCTCCCGCTCAGCTCTGCATGAGGGGGTAGATGGTGGCTCTCTCCTCTTTTCTGTGTGGGTGCTGCATATAGAATCGTTAAGGTTGGAAGAGACCTCTGAGATCATCAAGTCCAGCTGTCAGCCTATCACCTCCATGCCACTAAACCGTGTCACTAAGTACCACATCTAGATATTTTTTGAACACCTCCAGGGATGATGACTGTGCCACTGCCCTGGGCAGCTTGTTCCAATGTTTAACAACTCTTTCAGTGAAGAAATTTTTCCTAATATCCAATCTAAATCTCCCTTGGTGCAACATGAGGCTATTTCCTCATATCCTAGAGCTTGTAACCCAGGAGAAGAGTGCTGGCACCCTGGTAAGGTGCCTGACACTGTTGCACCATTTCATCAGGCCCACCAAGCCCCCATACCAAGTGTGGAGCCACTGATGTTGGCAGTGAACTCGTCCCTGACCTTGTAGCATCTGTGAGATGTAGTTGAGCAGCTCTGTCTCTCCCTTGGCTGCAGGCAAAATGAGTCTCCTGCTCTAATTTCATTGTGTTCGGCCATTGCACAAACTCTAAAGCTCCCTGAAATGGGAAGGAAGTAATGTTTGTTATACATGAGTGAACTCATTTGTGCAGACCAAAGTTTTTGAATTTCATCCTTAGGAACACAGGGATGGGGCTATCTGTGCATCCATCCGTCTGCTCGGTGAAGACTGAATTAATTGGAACACAAACACAGCTCCAGGACTGTAAAAGCTTTGGCTTAGAGCAGTGAAAAGCCTATGGGGCAGATGCATCCTGCCAGAGGATAGTGTTCTCCTGGTGGTAACTTGTCTGGTAGGTTGTCCTCAGTGATGGAGTTGATGCAGGTTCTCTTCTGCCATTGAAAACTCAGTGTTTCAGTAAGGTCTGTCCTCTCCTGATTGGAAAGGGATTGAAACTGCTCTCCTGCTCCTCATGAGGAGGTTGAACTTCCTGTTCAACGCATTGTGCAGAGCATTTAAAATGCTGGTTGAATTCTGTGGTCACTTCCTATGGGCACTTGCTCAGTGCTCCTTGGGGAAACCAGCACCGGAAAGCTGTGACTGGTCTTTGCTAATGGCCTGGAGATCCCTTTTGCAGATGTTTCAACCAAGTCTCTTCTCCATGCTCCTTCATGTTATAAAAGAACAAATGAAGCTGCAGCACTGCCATGCCTGGCTGAAGCTCAGCCACAAACTGTCCTCCTTATTCTCTAAACAGAAGATACTGTTTTTTTGTAGGGTCTGCAGCAGCTGCTGGTATAGGTGGCTGTGAGCTGTACATCTGCTGGTGGGGCTGGAGCATGGCTGGCTCCTGCCTGCATCACCTGGGAGTGTGCTGGAAAAGCATGAACGTGGCTTTGCATTTGGTCCTTCGGAGCAGCTCTGAGAGAGGCTGAAAGGGCTGTGGAGACATAAACAGAAAGGGGGAGAAATCACAATTCTCTCCCTATTTATTTGACCTAAATACACTGGAGTAACTGCACCCTCATGAAAGAGATAATTTCCTGATGCTGGAGAGCTTAACATCTGTTTCCTCCCATTTTTTTGTTGGTGGTAGGACATGGTAACGGAAGAGCTGGCTGGGTTTTCTTTCCTCTTTTTCTTTTGTATAGCGAGAGGCGCTGCATGCTTGGGCTAAATAAGCTCTCCGAGAGCAGACAGGTTTCTCTCAAGGGTTAGATGATCATTTGTTCTCTATTTTCTCTCCTTCCTGCCTCCCCCCACCCCTCCTGGAGAGGAGCGGATATGCCGAAACTTAGGCAGGACTTCCTTAGCTCAGCCATGCCTTCTGGCAGCCTGTGCCGTGTGCCCTCTCCCCATCAACCTCCTCCACCCAAAAACAATGGCCAAAGGCTCAGTCTCTCTTGTTGTTTTGGATCCCACAGAGGAAGAGGCAAGTGGAAGATCATGTCCCCAGGGGCCCTCAATGCATTCCAGCTCTGGCTGCTGCTTTCCTTGTGCTTTCCCCAGGCCTTCAGCGCAAATTGGCAATGCTGTGCTATGCTGGGGGTGGGCAATGGTTTTTGAAGCAAGTTTAGCACTGTTGAGAGGTGAGAGAAGGGAGATGGAGGGCCTTGGAGGGGTGTCTCCACTCACTCCTCCACAGCAGGAGCAGATCCTGTCCTTTGAACATCCAGCACTGCCCAGGTGGTTGTAGTGCCAAGAGTTGCTGAGCTTTTTGTACCACCAGTTTCTGACTTGGCTTGAACCCCTTTCTGTGCTGCTAGTATCCCCTTTGCAGTTGGGGCCTGGTTAGCCTCAGACCTTCTATAACTCTGGCTCCAAAATGTGGTACATGGACCTTGGGACTCTCCAGGTGCTTTCTGCCAGAGATCCTGTGGTAGAGAGCACATTTGTCACATGTAATCCTGTCTGGACAGGCCCAAGGGCTACCCCACCACCAGTTTCCTCTGATCTCTTCAAAGGCTTGTTGTTCCTCAGGGCCTCAGTCAAAATAGTTCCTTTGAGTCCCTTGACAGAGGGTATTTACAAGTTGACCCTAACCTGGAGTATACATTCTCCAGAATCTGAGTGCCTGAGAATGCCTGAGTTTCCTTTTGTTGACTACTGGGGACAAGTACCTGTTGGAACTGATCCAGAGGAAGACCACAAGAGTGATCTGAGGCCTGGAACATCTCTGCTGTGAGGACAGGCTGAGAGAGTTGGGATTGTTCAGCCTGGAGGAGAAAAGGCTTCAGAGACACATTGCAGCCTGTCAGGAGTCTATCAGAAAGATGGGGAGAGACTTTTTAGCAGGACCCATTGTGACAGAACAAGGGGTGATGGTTGAAGCTAAGAGAGGAGAGATTTAGACTAGATCTAAGGAAAAGATTTCTTACACTAAGGGTGGTGAGACCCTGTTCCAGGTTGCCCAGAGAGGTGGTAGATGTCCCATCCCTGGAACCACTCCAGGTTGTTTAGGGCTGTGAGCAACCTGCTGTAGCTGGAGATGTCCCTGCTGAGTGCAGGGGGTTGAGCTAGATGATCTTTAAAAGGTGCCTTCCAACTCAAACTACAATTCCATGGTTATCTTATTGAGTGCATTTGTAGAGATGTACACCCTGCCACCCAGAGATGGATCCCCTTAGAGCCTGTTCCAAGAGGGTAGCCAGAAGGGGGTAGGTGCCCTTCTTCTCTCTCTCCACATGGCATGTCTCTGTAGAAAAGGGGATTGTTGCTGATTTGCTCTATAACATAGTTCTTAGAGTACTGGGACAGTAGCAAGATAGGACCCAAATAGTAGGTTAGGCTCAAGGTCAGTGCTTTTATCATAGCAGCTCTGCAAGGGAAAGCAAAGCAATAGACAACACAGCAAACAGCAGAAACTGAAAACAGTCAGTAACAAGCCTTGGAGTTTATTGTACAGCAAAGAAAGGACCAGACACTAAAATGTGCAAGGACATTTGTGTATCAACTCCCAAAGTAGATGTTTTTGTGGTTGAGAGAGTCCTTCCAAAATGTTAAAGCCTGAAAGTCCAATGTAGATTCCTCCAGTTCAACCCCGTTTCCTCAGCTGCTCCTCACAAGACTTGTGTTCTAGACCCTTCACCAGCTTCATTGCCTTTAGACATACTCCACCACCTCAATGTCCTTCTTGGTGTGAGGGGCCTGAAACTGAACCAGAGCCCAGTCTGGGACAACAATCCTGCCATAGTCCTGCTGCCACACTAGTGCTGATCCAAGCCGGGATGCTCTTGGCATTCCTGACCACCTGGGCACAATGCTGGCTCATGTAGCCATTCTTCTCCATACTCAAATTTGATTTTGGCATTATTGGTTTTGGTGTGTCCTGTCCTGCAGGCTTCACTGGTCTGAATTAGATAACAACAAGGTGCTCTTCTCACACAGACTATTTGTTAGCAACCAGTCAAAAGGCCTTTTGAGCACCACACCTCTGCCTTGTATTCCTTTTATCACTCAGAGCGAACTTTGTCAGAGCAACCACGATTGTCTCAAAAATGAGGAGAGGTTCAGGTGAAGCTGTGATGGAAGGAAAGGTAGAGGAGGCACCAAGCACTGGTCCCTTCTCTGCTTAGAGCTTCTCTAGCTTTGTGGTGGCTCTAATTTACATCTGGTTTAAAGCTGTCTTTTTAAAAGAAATAAATTATGTATGTATTTAATTTTAAAGCCATCCTTATGTCCTCTGTTTTTGGGTTTTGTTGGTTTTCTGGGCAGGGCCATGCAGGATCTGTCTCCTGTTACAGGCTCAACACATGAGGAACAGCCTCTCTATGTGCTAGCATCCCTCAAAGACCTCAGGGACAAGCCTGTTCCTTTTGAATCTTTTCTTCTGCAAGATCCACCCAGCCAAAAAACAATAAAACACAAAACTGGAAAGAGAAAACAAAAGATAGAGACCTTTTGTGATTTTTTTTTTTTTTTGTCTTTTACTGCCAGTTGGCTGCAAAACATGAAACTACTCAAATACACTTTTTTCTTCCCTTTTTTCCTTTTTTTTTTTTTTTTTTTTATTCATTCAAATGTGTTACTCTTTGAACGGCAGCAGGGGTGATGTCTGTGAATAACTTGCAGACCCAGAGTGACAGTTCAGGGAATGAGGAGCTGTTCTCCTCTTTGAGCACCAGATGGAGGAACAGTCCTGTTAAACACTGGTGTTTTGGGGGACAAAAGCTTTCTGTGGTCTCTGAATGGACCCAGGGCTGCACAGCTCCTGTGTGGGTTTGTGCTGCAGGGTTTGAATGGTGGCAGGCAGCAAAACCATGCCTTTGCCTGGAGAAGGAGGTTCTCCTTGAAACTCTCCCTCATGGTGAGTATGAGAGGCAGGGAGCTGAGTAAATAGATGGGCAGATCTCAAAACCCATGTAGATGTGGTACTTGGGGACATGGCTTAGTGGTGACTTGGCAGTGTTAGGGTAACAGCTGCACTCAATCTCAGAGGTCTTCTCCAACCATATCAATGATATGATTCTAAAAAGGGGATGGGTGGAGGCAAGGTCTTGTGTTAGTTTTATATTTGTGTCTCTATGATCCAAATCAATTTTAATTGATAATAAATCAAATTTGTTTTCCCCAGGTTGAATATTTTGCTTGTAATTGGTAAGGGATCCTTGTATCTTTGTATCAACCCATGAGCTTTTTCATCTGTGCTTTTTCCTCCTCTCCTGTTTGGGAAGGGAGAGTGATAGCATGGTGGGGTGGACATCTGGCAGCAGGCCACGGTCAACCCACTGCAGTAGCAAACATTCATTTTTGTGGTACCCTAAGTACTGTTGGTGTCAGAAATGCTTGGCACAACCCCGTGTCATGGCTGTAGTGAAAGCCAGATGACTTGTTTATAAAGAAGCAGGATAGTAGTTGTTTCTGTCAAGGTTTCCAATCTCACTTGGCTGTGCTCTGGTTCCTTGGTGTCTCTGCCATCCATAGAGTTCTCATGGATTGTTGCCTACTGAAGATAGATGTGGTGGCAAGGTAGAAAGAGAGACTTATTTGACTAAAAGTAAGGATGAGCTTCTCCATGAGGTGTCCAGAGCAATAGCTGCTGCAGTAATAACCTTTTTTTAAAATAGAAATAGTGAGAGTAAGTTTTTTTTTCATAAGTATGGTGATTGTTTATAGAGCAGGAAGAGTAAAATGGATGAGAGCAGGAGTGAGCTTCATGCTGTTGAGTCTGAGGGATGTGGTGTCACTGCCTGTTCTCCCTCTGCTTGGGGAAAAATGGAGAGTTTCCAGTGTCAAACCCATGCACTAGGACTATACCTTTATTTGTTCCTACTCTTGTTCCCTTCCTCCTCCTGGGAGCAGGATTGGAAATTGAGGGAATTTAACCCTATTTAGTGCCTGCTTTGTAGTTCGGCATGCCAAAAAGGTAGACTGAAAAGCCAGGACTACCTTATGAAGCTGTAGCAGTAAGACATGGCCAAGGTACACCAGTGGAAGAGAGGCTCTAGTATCTGCACAAGCAGGAGTCCAAATGTATTCCCATAAAGGGTTTGGAGTGGTTTCCATTGCTGCTGCATATGGGGTACTTGTAGTTTTAATCCTGCTCACTTAGGGTGGAACTCACTTGAGGGCAATACGTGTGTTGGTGTTGCATTGAGTGGTGACCAAGCAGCTTTCATTTAGCAGTCCAGTTCTAGCGAGGGATTCCCTTGCCAATGCCATAGCAATAGCAGGAAAACCTTGGCTTGGCTATTCCATGAGTTTTCTGATATTGTAGTGGTTCCAGGAAAAGGCTTCTCCTGACTTTCCTTTGAAAGGCTGCCCAAAGAGACTGAACTTGTTGGAAGCGCAGTGCTGGTTCCTGGCAGATGGGGCTGGTAGAGATGACAGTGACATGTGCAGGGATATTTTACTCTAAATTCCTCTTTTCTTCTCGGATTCATTTAGAATCCTGGTGATTTGCAAACCGAAGATGTGATTTATGGTATTCTGTGTGTACTTTGTGGTAACTTTATTAATGCAGGAAGTTGATTTGCGGTCGTTAAATCTTCAGTCATTTAAGTCAGATTTAAGTTGCTTGAAAATATAAATATAGTTTAGGAGCAAAAATTTCAACCTCACTGGAATTAATGGCAAAACCACCACTGCCACCGGGATAAGATTTGACCTGTGATGCTTCAACAAATATATTCTAAAAAAACCCTTTCAGCTCCTAATTGCTTTCCTTTGTTGTTTTTTTTTTTTTTCTCTTTAAGTCTTGTGAAGAAACCAATCTGAAGACAATGCATCTGTGAGCACTGATACCAGCTTGTGAGCCGGGGCGATGGAAGTTGTAGAGGGTTGCCGGCATACTGGTCCCCTAGTAGCTCCAAATGGATATGCCAACAGGATTTTCCAAGCCAGTGTGGAGGAAGGGAATACTGATGCATTGGAGGTCTGCGGTGCTGAGCACTGCACCTCCAGCGATGCAATCCCGAGTGAACGGGAGGCGGCACCCAGGTATAAGAAGGTGACCAAGGGCAGCAGGATCTGGAATTTTGTTAGACGAAGGAAAGGACTTTCTACAAATAAAGACAGACCTCAGTCCATGATCCTACTGGGAGCTACCTCTGAGGTCTCGGAATTAAAAAAAACATCCTTCATGGACAGGATGAGGCCATCAAAAAAGGGAAGATCCTCCAGGATGCCTAAGATTGTGGATTTGAGAGCATCCAGAGCCCAGGTTACTTGTGACCCTGAGGAGGACCATTGTGCCAGTGGGCAAAGAGCTGTCTACAGGGTTAGGAAACTGAGTGACAGCCGGAGGCCCTCCCGCCACTCGTATGCAGGGTACATCGAGGACTTGGATTCTTCTTTTGAAGACATTGAGCTGAATATCAGCATTCCTGAAGTTGATGCCAATGAAAGTAAATGTCTCAGGGAGATTACTGCCAGATTACATGGTGAAGATAATGATAATCACTGCCATCGAATACCAGCTAGAAAGAGCAATTCTTTGAATTTGGAAAACTTTAAGAGTCCTGCAATTACAGAAGGGGACAATCAAAAGAGGTGTGCTGTGCCCCCACAGGAGAGCAGAAGAGGAAGAAGCTCTGATGTCTGGAACTATCTGAAAGGAATCTCATTAACCAGCAAAGATAACTCAAAGCTTCCAGATCAAAGAGCTGAAACCAATTTCCAGAACTTAGAAAATATAACTGATCCTTCTGCTTCTTATTTTGACTTTGATACGAGATGCGAGGAGAATCTCAGCCAACGGAAAAAATCAAACAGTGCAACCAAAGGCACTCACTTTGGGGGTGTCGTGAGGTTCTTCACCAGCATGGCTGAGGCAGCTCGGAGGCTGCGAGGCTCCTCAAAGGCCTTTTCACCTGATGAGAAAAGGCCTCAGCGGAGTTTCCGAAGCTGGAAGCAGGATGTTGCGTCCCACAAAGAGGGCTTGGTTATCGAGAACGAGAGTGCAAGGGCCTTCTGCACGGTGGGAGCCTGTCTGCAGTCCCCAGATTCAGGGACATGGGAAAATCTGAGCTTTGAGAGTTTGGTGGGGAAGGAGCCCATGCAGCATTGCAAAGTCACAGAGGTGTCGCAAGACATTGGTTCCTCTGCCCTGGGCAGTGCAAATGATAGACTTAATGAAACATCACTTTCTCTCTTTGGGCCAGAAACATCCATCTCCCACCTGCCAGAGCTTGCAGATGGCTCTTCCACTGAGCTAAACACTAAAGACCCCTCTGAGGATCTGACTGACTTTCCACAGGCGACTCTAACTAAACAGATTCAGGATTCAGACAGTACTCCAGAGAAGACACAGGTCATGAGTGGAGACCTGCTGTGTTCTCAAGGTATTCCTTTGAATAATCTGGGTGCTGCAGACCTGGGCCATTCTCCAGCTACTGATGGTGACTTTTCTGCAGTGACTGAAGCTCTGATCCTCCTTCCACAGACATCGATGACTAAACGTGATGCAGAGGACGTGGCTTGTGCTCCAGTTGTTGCTGAAAACATTGTTCCATCTCCAGCAGTGGCTCAGGAGCTTTTGAAGACAGAACTGGATATGCAGGACTTGATAAATCCTGAGCTGTCTCTGCAAGACTTGTCTAGAGGTGAGCTGGGGCTTCAAGATGCTGAAAGTACTCTGGAGAAGGCAGAGGTTGTGAGCAGGCACCTGCCACATTCTCAAGGTCATCCTGTGAATAATCTCAGTAGTGAGGATCTGGACTGTTCTCCAGCTGCTGCTGGTGATGTTCCTGCAGTGACTGAGGCTCTGCTCTACCTTCCACAGACATCAGTGTCTAAACTTGATGCAGAGGACTTGGTTTGTGCTCCAGTCATTGCTAAAGACATGGATTCACCTCCAGCAGGGGTTCAGGAACTTTCAAAGACAGAACTGGATATGCAGGACTTAATAAATCCTGAGCTGTCTTTGCAAGACTTGCCTAGAGGTGAGCTGGGGCTTCAGGACTCTGGCAGTACTCCAGAGAAGACATGGACTGTGGGCCAGGATCTGCTATGTTCTCAAGATCTTCCTGTGAATAGTCTGGGTGCTATGGACCTCAGCTGTTCTCCAGTTGCTGAGGTTGACATTTCTGTAGTGACTTTTTTAAGATGCACAGCAGGACAAGTTTTTGAGCAAACCGGTTGCCGCATTCAAAAGCGTGGAACCACCTCGTTTGTAGAACAAAGCTCTGTGGAGGTAATGGATGGAGGAGAGAGGTTTGAGTGTGACAACAAGTGTCGTCCCTTTCAAGTGCACGTCTCCAGGATCGTCGCCTCCGGGCATCTCAAAAATGGAAAGGTAAGAGTAACTTTTACTGTAATGGCTTTGATGAGACCATATTGTTGTACATCTTATAAAGATGTTGAGGCTGTACCTTGAATCCTGGGTTCAGTTTTGGGGCCCTCGCTCCAAGAAGGATATTGCAGTGCTGGAGTGTGTCCAGAGAAGGGCAATGGATCACTTAGTCACCTGGGAGGAGACCAACCCCCACCTCACTCCAACCTCCTTTCAGTAAGTTGTAGAGAGTGAGGTCTCCCCTGAGCCGCCTCCTCTCCAGACTAACCAACCTCAGTGCTCTCAGCTGTTCCTCACAAGACTTGTGCTCTATACCTTTTACCAGCTTCATTGTCCTTCAGACACACTCCAGCACCTCCATGGCCTTCTTGGAGTGAGTATCGTGGTGAGTTTGTGGACAAACCGTGGCAGGTCCCAGTGTGAAGTTTTCTTTTGGGTCCCTGCTGATTATCTGAGACTGAACTGATTCCAATCATTAGGATTCTATGACTTTGGTTTTTTTTTTCTTAAGATGCCACGTAGGGAAATTGGATCAATTCATGATGGAACTTTCCCCTTTTCTTTTGGGCTTGGAGGGACCAGAGATGTTGCAGAGGTGATGACATTGTTCCCTGTTGGAAAAGGGATCACTGTAACTTCTGAGGCAAGAGGGGAAGTGTTTGAATTCTGGCAGCAGATTAGAAATGCTGAGGGGAAAAAAAAAATCTGAACTTGTGACTTGCAGCTAAAATGGGCAGTACCATTGTTAGTTATTCCTGGAGTTGTTTTTCTATTGCATTTTGTGTAATAAAAAAAAAGACAGCTCACTGTGTAATTCCAGGCACTTCTGAAGTGGGGCAAAGAGTGGTTAGTCACTACTTCTGGTCTCTGGAAGAAACAGTTTTAGGAGGAGCTTGAATGAGAGGGTTGTGGTTTGATATCCCCTTCATAAGGACCAAGCTGGAAGTATTCTGGGCAGGAGGAAGATAAGAGAGGCATGGAAGGATTGAGTGGAGCAGAAAGGGGGAAGGCAGTCTTTTTCCCAGAGCAGCCCCATCTCTGGCTGAGGGCAATGTCTGCATGCCTCATCCTAGAGCTCTTAGGGTAAATCATGAGCCCTTGCCCAGGTCAGCTGTGTGAACAGGAGATGTGGTAAGCCCCAGCTCAGCTGTTACAGCTTACAAACAATACCAAGAAACTTAAATATGGTGTTTGAGATAAGTGGACAGGAAACCTCCTCCAAGTTCCTGTCGAGTGTGGCGATAATGGGACAACCTCTGGGCTGCTGTGGCTTCTGCTGCCTCGCTGGGCAGAGGTGGCAGTGGGCTGGAAGGGAAAGCCTGCTTGGCAAACACCTTCTGCGTCCCAGAAACTCAGAGGAGAGAGTTAGAAGCACACAGTGATCTGGTGGCAGCATCAAACCCAAAGCAGTCGATCCTTTTGGATAGGATCTAACCTGGAGAGTCTGCCAGGAGCTCCAGCAACATGTCCCTAGGTACCCCAGGGATTTGCTTGTCTGTCTCTCATCAGGGAGCAGCACTCAGAAACACTCTACTAAAAATAAACATGCAAGAGGACTAACTTCAGCATGAGTATGACAGTAGCAGCAAACTCTTATTGTTTTAGGGCTAAATCCAACTCTTTACTGGCACCTGTTCCCCAGGACAGTTGTTGGTCCTCCTGCCTCCACTCCAGGTTGCTCTGCATTAGTCAATGGATTTGTATTTCAAATGAAATGCTCAACCACAAGTAGGGAGAAGGTGCTGCCAGGATGGGATGGCTTGGCTTGGTCAGCTGCTGTAAGCAAGGGCTGTGGCAGTTCTAAAGTGTGCTGGCAGTGTAAGAGCAGAAATGGCTCAAGCAAATATTTTCAAAACAACCTATGTGTCCCATGAAGAGCACAAAAGTGATAGTTCTTGCTGAGGCTCCTGCCTGAACCTGTTAGGAGATGCTACTGCTCTGCTCCAGGGAGACTTCACCTGCAGTGCTGGGTCCAGCTCTGGCATCCTTAGCACAGGAGAGACATAGACCTGGTAGAGCAGGTCCAGAGGAGGGCACAAAAATGATGTGAGGTCTGGAACCTCTCTGCTGTGAGGACAGGCTGAAAGAGTTGGGATTGTTCAGCCTGGAGAAGAGAAGGCTCCAGGAAGACCTTCCCGCAGCCTGTCAGGACTTAAAAGGCCTATCAGAAAGACAGGGAGAGACTTCTGATCAGGACCTGTTGTGACGGGACAAGGGGTGGTGCTTTTAAACTAAAAAAGGAGATTCAGACTAGATCTAAGAAAAAAATGTTTTACCCTGAGGGTGGTGATACCCTGTTCCAGGTTGCCCAGAGAGGTAGTAGATGCCCCATCCCTGGAACCATTCCAGATCAAGTTGTTTTGGGCTCTAAGCAACCTGCTGTAGCTGGAGATGTCCCTGCTGAGTGCAAGAGGTTGGACTAGATGACCTTAAAAAGTTCCTTCCAATCCCCACCATGCTTGGATTTGGAGATTGTGTGATACAGGAAACTGAAAGATAAGTGAGCTGAAAGATGATATGGAGGTGTTACCAGAATTTGGACAGTTTAAGGCCCTTGCTTGCAAACTGTAGAAGTTTTTATTTTCTGTATCCCCACTGAGCTCCATTCTCCTCATCCCAGCTCTGAAAGCCCCAAGGCATCCCAACAGGGAGAATGCTGCTGCTGGGAGCCAAGAGTAGCCCCAGAAATTGTGTTTGACCACTTCCTGTAGCCTGTGTTGGTGCTTAGGCAGAAGGAAGCTTTGATACCACATAAAATACTTTGTGGTTCTGCATTTCCAAACCACCAAGTGGTTTGGACACACCAAGGTCCTTGGACAGGGTTTGTATGGCATTTGATACCTCCTTTGGGAATTTGTAAAATATGCATCCAACTTCATTTTTCAGGCATCAATTTAGAGTTTTTAGGACTCAGAAACTTGATTCAGGCTTTTTTGGGGGGGGCCAGAGAGATCCTCTCTACTGATCCCTGAGGTATGCACAGGGAATAGGCACTGCAGAGCATTTTGGCTTGTGTCACTCTTGTGGTGAGGAGCAGAGGATTTTCTTTGCAGTCTTTCTGTGCCCTCTGCTGGCTTGTTTATGAAAGAGGAGTTTATTTGTACAGGACAGAAAAACCTTATCTTTTCCCCTAAATTTCTGACTTTTATCTCCAAAAGGTTTACAGGCTGCAGCTTGCTGTTTGCTGTTGTGGTTGCACACAGGCAGCAGTTGGGTTTGTGATGCTATTTTCTGGGGGATTGTGATTGCCAAAAGTAGGATGAGGTGCCAGGCCTCGGGGATGCCTCAGGTTTCCTAGCCCTATAAGGGGCACTCTGATCAAACTCACTTTGCAGTGTCACAGCAGATAGTTGTAAATCATAGGTTCATTTAGGTTGAAAAGACCTCTAAGATCACTGAGTCCAACCATTAACCTAACACTGCCAAGTCTAAACCATGTCCCTCAGCTCCACATCTTTCAGACCCCTCCAGGATGGTGACTCCTCCACTGCTCGTGCTTGTGCCAGGGCTTGACAACAGTTTCCATGAAGAAATTGTTCCTGATGTCCAGGTTGAACCTCCCCTGGTAGAACTTGAAGCCATTTCCTCTTGTTCCTTGGCAGAAGAGACCAATCCCCTTCTTTCAATCTCCTTTCAGGCAGTTGTAGAGAGTGAGAGGGTCTTTCCTGAGCCTCCTTTTCTCCAGGCTAGACAACCCCAGTTCCCTCAGCTGCTCCTTACAAGACTTGCGCTCTAGACCCTTTGCCATCTTCACCAGATGTTTCTGTTGAGCAGCCATTGAGTTTGTTCCTCTCAGTCCCATACTTAGGAGCCAACCTCTCCCCATTCTCCCTGGTGTGGCCCCAAGTGGTCCCTACTGATGGTGCAGAATTGGTTCTTCCATGGTGTTGGGATTTCTATTGTGTAGCTGCATGCTGCGTGGGAAAATTGTGACTCTCCCTGCGTGGTGGGTCTGACTGGAAGCACTGGATTACTGATTTGCCTGAGTGTGCACATGCCAGAGGATGTGCTGGCAGATCTGCTCCCTGATAGCTGGGCCAGATCTCAGATCCTCCCACAGCTTTGGAGTTTTGCTGTAGTGCAGGAGCTGCAAGTGCCTTTTCACGAGAGGCAGATTAAAGCAACTTTCTTTTTCCCTGTTTGATGAGAGATCCCACGTGATGGGCAACAAGTTCTCCTAGTGATGTTTAGCTTGAGGTTGTTTTGCTGTCTCTCTGCTACAGAACATTTTGGGAGCAGCTGCAGAAATGGAGCTGCTGAGTCGGTTTGTCTTTCCTCTCCCTGCTCTGTGGAGTGACACTAGCTGGGAACTGGGTACTTTGGAGAGCTGATCCTCAGAGCTCTCTTCATCTCCTGCTTATTGGCAGTAAACTGGGTTGTGTCTCAGCCTGCTGCTGGTGGTTGTGCTTACAAAAGGCTTCAGAGTCGTTCCAAAATCAGAAATAGTACTTCCCTTTCTAAATCCTGCTGTTACCAAAAGAGCTCTATAATCCTGCCTGTAGCGAGGGATGATTTAGTGGGAGAATGAAGATTGTGTGTATTTATGGCTTTTAATATGGTTATGTCTGACAATCATCTTATTTTTAGAGGAGACAAAACCTCTGCAGCCTATCTCCAAGCTGTTCAGATTTTCCTGTTTTTAATAACCATGAGGTGCAAGCAAAATCTTGAATTAAAGCCTGTATTTAGTCCTATCTATAGTGGGGTAGGGGTTTTTTTTTTGGGAAACATATTTTTAGGATTGTCAGGGAAAGGCAGGTTGAGTTTGCAAAGCTGATAGGCTTTGTGTGTATATATAACCAGCCACAGAACACATGGATAATTCTGATTTCCACATGTTTTCTTAAAATACTTGTTGGGTCTTGTGTTCATCTAGTTCCTAGCCTCAAAGTTACAACTAAACCAGGTCACCACTAAACCATGTCCTTCAGCACCACATCTCCATGGCTTTTAAACAGCTTCAGAGATGATGACTCCACCACTGCCCTGGACAGCATATGCCATGGCTTGATAACCCCTCTAAGACATTTTTAACTGATGTCCAACTTGAACCTCCTGTGGGGGGTTGGACTAGATGATCTAGGTCTCTTCTAACCCTTAATGTTCTACAATTCTATGGTGCAACTTGAGGCTGTTTCCTCTTGTCCTATCCCTTCTTTGTGAGAAGAGACTGACCCACACCTCACTGCAACCTCCTTTCAGGTGTTATTACACAGTAATATTATGTCTGTTTCATATCCTACAATAAGCTAAACCCCAATATTCTAGGAAAAGAACTAGAAAAATTCTTAAGGGTAGCACAAATGGCTGAATATATACTATTGTAAGTTCTGTGATTGTTTTGTCTGAGGTTTGACACCTATTGGTAAAATTCTTCTCTGACCATTGTCTTACCAGCCAATCTCTCATCCTTCCCAACCATCCCCACAAGCACCACCCTTCAAAGTCCTGGTGGAGAGATGTCGCTCAGAACCCCTCTCCCAGAGCACCCCAATGGGGCTGGACCAAGTGGGAGGGAGGATGCAGCACCTGCTCAAGAGACGTGGTGAGTGGCTTCATGGTGTTCTTCTCTGGGGTTTGGGTTTCGGGCTTGCCCATCTTGCAGTAAAAACCAAGGACACTGTGGGTGGAGAACTGTGGCTTGCATCTGTGTGTTACAACCCTGGAGCCAGGTGAGGGAGCTCTGAGAGCCACATGCTGAGGAGTTTCTTGCTAGCTAAGATGATCTCTTTCTATACATTGCATTTATGAAATAAGGCTATTTTCTGCTTTTCATGTCTCTGAACACAGTCCTGGTAATTTGGTTCTGAAAAGGTGAACAGACTCAGAGTGTAAAAGCTGTTCAGTGACTTCTGTGTGAGTTTTCATTTGGTAGTTCCCTCCTGGCTTTGTGTCCTCTTACCAGCCCCTGTAGTGAGTATTTGCCATTTGGAGGTGGCAAGCGGTGATGGATACTGAGATCACAACTCAAGCCTGATGTTTGCCTAGGAACACAGCGAGAAGTGAGGGTGTGTTTTTAGTCCTTCCCCATGCTTTTTTTGCTCTTTCTGATCAAGAAAAGGCAAAGACTATGATGAGCTATCCTCTGCATTTGTCCTGCTCAAAACAACCCTAAAGAAAGCACCACAGAATGTATTTGCTGGAAAGGACTTGTGTTGGCAGTAGGTAGGCTGATGGTTGAACAGATGACATCACTTTTGAACCTCTCATTAAAATGATTGATAATTAGAGTCAGGAAATGATTTCCTGAAAGGATCCTGCTAACACCAAGATTGTGATTTAGTGACAGGCAAGTTTGGGAGTGCTGCCAGTGTGTGCTGGCATTGCTTGGGAGAACAGGGGGGATCCAAGCAGAGAAATGGATGGTGGCAGCACATTAGGGTTGAGAGGAATGAGGAAGGAGAAGGTGAGGTGGCTGTCTCTACAACTGATGGCTCTTCTGTTGAGGTGCACATGCTTTCTAGCACAAGGGGAGTACCACAGGCATCTCTCAGTGTGAAGACTGAGAGATGAGGCAACAGACTGGAGAGAGATCAGCCTCACAGAGAGGGAACTGAGGGTTCTAGTTGACAGCAAACTGAACACCGAGTCAGCAGTGTGCCCTGGCAGCCCAAAAGGCCAACTGTATCCTGGGGTGCATCAGGCACTGCATGGTTAGCTGGTCAAGGGAAGTGATAGTCCCACTCTGCTCTGTGCTGGTGTGACCTCATGTTGAGTATTGTGTGCAGTTTGGGGCACCACAATATAGGAAGGATATGAAGCTGTTGGAGAGTGCCCAAGATGATGAAGGGTCTAGAGGGGAAGCCGTATGAGGAAGGGCTGAAGTCACTTGACTTGTTCAGCCTGAAGAGGAGACTTGAGAGGAGACCTCATTGTGATCTATTACTTCCTCACAAGGAGAAGCAGAGGGGCAGGAGCTGACCTCTTCTCTCTGGTGAGCAGTGACAGGACCCAAGGGAATGGCATGAAGCTGAGCCAGGGGATGGTTAGGTTGGATATTAGGAAAAGGTTCTTCACCTAAAGGGTGGTGGAGCACTGGAACAGGCTCCCTAGGGAAGCAGTCATGGCATCAAGCCTGACAGAATTCCAGAAGCGTTTGGACAATTCTCAGACACATGATGTGATTTTTGGGGTTGTCCTCTGCATAGACAGGAGTTGCACTCAATGATCCTCCTGAGTCCCTTCCAATTCAGGGTGTTCTATGAGTCTGTGCTCCCTGTGTTTGCAAGCTGCTCCTGAGTGCTGCTCTGTGGGCACGTTGCCTCTGGAGCCTGGCAGCAGCCTCTTGCACTAATCGGGGCTCATGCTGCAGCTTGATTTTCTGTGAGTCTCGAAAGTGAAATGCTGCTTGCTAAAAATAGCAGCAGGCTGCCTGCGTCAGCATCGCTGTTAGGAAATAGGTCTCAGTGCAATCTTCTCTCCCAGCAACGCTGGAAGGAAATCAGGCTTGCTGCCCACCCAGCCATGCCAGGGCTGCAGCAGGCTCCCAGCTTTGCTCACTCTGTGCTGCTGTCCTGGGGCAGAGCAGAGTCCCCACGTCTTTAATTTGGGAGCAGGGAGCATGTAGCTCTGTGTGTGTGTTTTGCCCCTGTAAGGTAAGGGTGACCTGAAGCTCAGGAGTGAGGCTGTGGATCTCCACTCTCCCAAAGCCTGAAACCATTGACCCTCTGTTATTTGGTTTCAAACCCCTCCCAACTGACACAACCTCTGCCTGGGTAGAGCAGCATCAGGAGAAAAGAAATTCAATGTTTGTGCATCTTTCAGGGAAGAATTGCAGAATGTGGCTGTTTTCAGTAGATGCCTTTCTCCATGAGCAAGCCTCCAGGGGATGGGAACACCCGTGAGTGTGTGTATACACACATAGGCACTGCCCTGACCACGTGTATCTGCTGACAGTAGGACTGTGCTGGCAGCTGCTGTGGGGCATCAGCAGTGCTCAGCTCTGTGTCCTTCCTCCCAGGACTCCAGGCTGGGGGATGTGAAGAGAGCAATGGAGGAAAGGATTAAGATCTAACCTTGTCTAATGCGGGAGGGAGAAACCCTGGTCTCATGCAGAATGGCAGCTTCACACCCCCCAAAAAGAGAGAGATGGGATGGGGAGCTGAAAATCTGGGCTGATGAGAAAAGTAGAAGTTAGTTTTGAAAGGTGAGTTGCCAGCCAGCCCTCCCCCACCATTTGCCTCCTCTTTACAAGCTGTTTTGTGCTTGGGTCTGTACCATCTGTAAGGCCAGGCTGAGATCTGGTGTAAATGCTATCGCTTGCTTAAAGCTAGATCAGAACTGCATCTGAGAGGGACTGGCCTGAAAGGCTCAGGGTGAGAAGTAGCCCAGTTTCTGTGGAAAACCAGCTTTTATGGACTTTTCCAGGGTTTGGTTTTCTGCCTGAATTGAAGGAGCTGGTTCTTTTCCAAAGCGTTGCATCCTGTGGACCGCAGCGGCTGTAAAACTGGGATTTCTGCAGGGCCAAAAGTGCCTGAGGTGCTGTTAGCAGATATGACCCAAGGAGCTTATTGCACTTTGAATATTGGTGTGTGCAGATGAAGCTCTTGCGGTGGCTGGTGCTCCTGGGAAGAGCTATCTGGCTTCACACCCGGCTTGTCTGACCCCACTGCTTTATACCACCTCTGAATTCAGCCCTTGGCTCTTGGCTTGTGCCTGCATTTTTGTAGTGCCCAAGCTGTGCTATTTTTCTTGTATCCCAAGAGCACCGAATAAAGCACCTAAATATACTCTCTGCTCTCTTTTTCTAAAGAAGAGGTTGAATGAGTCTCTTGCAAACAATTTTGTTTCTTTCATTTAAAAGAACAGCCTCCGCCCCCAGCCTGAGCTAAAGCACAGCATTTATCTTTTGTCATTCCTCTCTTTTTGTTCTTCCTGTGGAATTTATCCTGGCAGCTGAGAACGAACAGGCTTCAAAGACTCTGAAGGTGCGCGGGAACTGCAGAAACGGTGGCCGTCGATGGAACCTCTTCAAGCCTGGAGCTGAGAAGCTGCAAATCAGTAGGGTAAGGTGATGTTTGAAATGTGCCTCTGCCTGCTTCAGGGCTAGCATTGACCTGCTGCATGTTTAGCCTCAGAAACTAATAATACGCTTTGCTAACAGCTTCCTGAATCTGTGGTTCCTTCTGCCACAGATGGGCATTTTGCTGTTATTGGGGTTCTTCTGTAGCAGTAAAGTAGGTATGTTAGCCTTTCCCCTCTGGATTAGGTTCCCTTCAATGTATATCTGAAACTTTGTGGCCTAACAGAGGTATTAGGCCTCCCTTTTCTTTGGCTGAGTGTTCCTTGAGGTGAAGGGAACTGTGATGTTTCAGATCACCTATAGGTTTGCTCTATTGGTTGGGTGGTTTGGTTTGATTTTTTTTTTTCCTTCCATTTTTAACCATGGTTGAAAAGGTTAAAAACCACCTGGTTTGGTACTGCAGCCAGTGACAAATTCATGTCACTGATTCTTTCCCAAACTGTTTTGCAATTACAGGCACAATCCACTTTGTTCTTTGTTTTGTGAATGATGCTTCTGGTGAGGGAAGTCAAAGATGTTGTGGGGCTGAGTATGTCTTTCCATGTATTTGGGGAAAAATTCAGAAGAGATGGCAAAAATTTCCCTGCTGGAATCTAGAGGGGGAACTGACCTTCTGCTGTTGTGTCTCTGTGGCTTCTTCCCTCCCCATTACTGTCCTTCCTTACCAGTCCTTTATTGTCTTTGTTTTCACTTTTTATCTGATGAACTGTCTTCCTGAAATGGAATTTCCAGGCAGGACCTGGCCTCTGTCTCCTGTTTTTCCATCACAGAAGCAGTAAGTTGACACTAAGTGAGACTGACTTCTTCGGCCTGCTTACATTGGGTGTTGACTTGCAGGGATGGACTGCTGGTGTTTCAGTCATTTGTGCCTTTCTGGAGTGCCATTTTGCTTCTCTTCTGTTTTCTTTGCGGCCTGAGATACCAGCCAGAGGATAGGTAGATAATGAGTTCAGCCTTTCCTTTTCTCTCCCTCACCCTTTGGGTCCTACCTTGCTTCCCACACACAAACTGCTTCTTCCAGCTCAGGAAGGCTGGTTTGGTTATAGGCACACTGAACATCTCAGCTCCTAGAAAATAAAATGATCCAAATCTAGTGTAGCTGATTGTCCTCAGGGCCAGAATAAAGGCAGGTGAGTGCAGAGTTGCTGTTACAGCACTGAAGTATCCTGTTGTGTAGTAGACAAGTCCTACTGTGGAATATCATCACGTATATATTACTCATATAAACCATTTCCATGTTCAGAATCTGGTGCTGACCAGGGCATGGATCTTTTTGGTCTACCTTAATTTAATCAAAGACTTTATCTCTTAAGAGAAGACATATGTTTTGCAGCTTTTGTAGCTGTCCTTCAGACTCTGCATAGAAACCAAAGTGCTGTTCTCTTTTGGCACGGTATTGCTACTGAATGCATGAGAAACAAGGTGATCTGGACCTGAATCACCTCAGTAAAACAAGACCTGTTTCTGGTTGCTGATAGAACCTTATACTGGAGCACTCTCACAAAGACTGCAGAAAACTGAAACTTCAGCAAACTGAAAATACTGCTGAAGTTTGGGAAGGGGTAGTTAAGAAACTTTGCTTCTCCAGTGGTGATATCAAGGATGGGTGTGGAACTGAAATGGGAACTGAGCTTCTCATGAGCACAGAGGCCTGTGTGATGTTGGACTCAGACACAGGTATGGCAAAGACCCATACATCACTGGGAGAGAAAATCGGTTTTGGGTGCTTATCAAGACACCCTCAGAGACTTGTTCAGTGCTGCTGTTAGGCAGCTTGTTGTTCAACCTGAATTACAGTGTGAAACCTGTGCTGGGGTTTATAAATCAGAGGTACTCTGTTATGTGCTGCAAGAGTAGGATATATAAATGTGGCTCACAATGGCAGAGCTGGAAAATTCATCTATCGCCTCTGCTCCAAGTTGAGTGAAGATCTACAGGTCTGTAAATCACCTCTTTGCCAGAAAGAAATTTCTTGTTTGGCAAGATTTATAAACTTGAGGTAAGATTTGTGGGCTTGGCTATCTTTTGTTAGGTGTGTTCATTGACAGCTGCCACGAGTCAGGCAGCAGAGCCAGTGCAGAAAGGAGTGACTTATACTTCCAATGTCTTCTCCCAAGTAACAAGGGATAGGACAAGAGGAAACAGCCTCAAGCTGTGCCAGGGGAGGTTTAGATTGAACATTAGGAAAAAATTTTTCACTGAAAGGGTTGTAAAGCATTGGAACAAGCTGCCTAGGGAAGTGGTGTAGTCACCATTCTTGGAGGTATTTAGAAGACATATAGATGTGGTGCTTAGGGACATGGTTTAGTGGTGACTTGAGTAGTGCTGGTTAATGGTTGGACTTGATGCTATTAAAGGTCTCTTCCAAGCAAAATTATTCTCTGAAACCAGAGGCCAGGCTTCTGCAGAAATTCTGTCTGACTTCCACCTTCAATGGGAATGTGTGAGATGGAGACAGAGCAAGAGGAGACTGAGAAAGCCTCAGGCTTGCCTTAGCAGCATTGGTGCCATCTTGGCCCTTGGAGGGATGTGGGAGGTTGTGCAAAGAAAGCATTGGTGTCACTGCATGTCATGCAAAAATGTGGAGCTGTTGACGAGCAGCTGCCTTGTGAACCCTTGGAGGCTGAATATTCCTTGTTCTGCGTCATGTGCAGATTTTGGTGAAAGCCATTCCCCCACCCCTTCCTCTTTTATTCCTCATTTCCTTTTCTCTTTTGGGTAGAGTTGTATGTGTGATTTAGAAATAACATCTCTTTACTCCCTGCTTCCCCAGAAGTCTGGGATAAGAGGTTTTTCCTAAGCCCAAGGAGGAATCCTCCTTTTCAAGGCCACTGTTTGTCACCATCATTTGTCACATCTGCAAACAATGTCCATCATTTTGCAGCAGGCTGCATCTTAATCCATCTCTCCAGACAACAAGGACGGCAAAGTGCAGTTGCAGAAGTGGTGGCAGCAGGAATGGAGAGAAGGGCAAGTGCCTTCTCCAAATCATCTTCATCCTAGGGGTGCACATCTGTATGCACAAACCTGTGTGTTTTCATACTGCTCATGGCTCTCTGCTCTCAGTCATAGCCAAACTCTCCCAAAAAGTGAGTGTCTGCAAATCTAGGCACAGGCTTTAGAAATTTCCTATGGAGTAGGTAACATTTATTGTTTCCCCTTCATAGGTGCGAGTAAGAAAACTGAAGCACTAGAAGCTGCTATGTGTAGAGCCATGCAATATTTTCTTCTTCCTCTCATAATTTCAAGAATCAGGAGAAAAGTGACTAGGGTCAAAGTGAGTTGACTTAAAAGCTTTCAGTATTTTATTTTATTTTTGAGAGTACACTTCTCAGCCTGAAGAAAACTCTGAGTTGAAACAGTTACGTGCAGAGCATTTTGGTTTAGCACTTAAGTCACTTAAAGCCTTTGCTTTTATGGAAAAAGTTTGACTCAGTCAATGGACAGTGGACAAGAGCAGAAATGAGTTAATTTCTCCAGCCCCAGAGTGATTCTGGGAGATGTTTTGTGGTTCTGGGTGGCAGAAGCAGAGGAGAACAGTCCTATCCTGGGCTAGCTTTGTTCTGATGCTGGGCTGTGCTGCTATTTATGAAGGGATTTGTTGCTTCTTGTTAGTTGCCTAGTCTGTCATCTCAGCTCTTTCTATAGACAAATGCTATGGGGACATACTCCAGAAGGAGACTAACACCAGAACCACCCTCTCCATGCGTGGAGGAATGTGGAGTGTTGGTTCCCTCTATCTTACCTGTGAATACAGCTTTAATTTTTAGCCTTTAACTTACCAAAGATGTCAGCAAAAGCTGCTGCTCTATTCTCCCCCCCCTTCTTGTTCTATGTGTCTAAGGGACTAAAGCCCAAATTTGTATCTTGGAGGAAGCCAGTGTCTACTGACTTAGGATGGAAACTCTGCCATGAGAGCCAGCTCCTCTGACAGCCCTGATGCTGATAAGAGGCAGGCCTGCTGTGCCAAGGTGTTGAATATTCACAATAAACCCCCCAGCCCAGCCTGTCCTCTCTCCTCTCAAAGCCAGGAAGCTCTTCTGAGAGGCTGCTGGGGGGTTGCCATTGTGATGATGGTGGATGTGCCAGTCCACAACTCCCTGGAGCTCCTTCCCCGCAGGCGTGTTCATGAGGAATGGGAAATTCAGACAATGTGCAGCAGCCTCCAAGAGAGAACAGAGCAAAGGGAAAGTTGATTTGGGTCCTTTCTTGCTCACACTGTGCTGCAATGAGTAGGGAATGCTGCTTGATATTCAGCACCAGCTCTCCTGCCTTCTATTTTTATCCTCTAGCATAATGCTGAGTGAGCATTTTGTTTAGTGGGTTGTTATTTTTTTTCTTCTTTTTTCCTTCCTTGAAATGTGTCCTGCACCATATTTCTCCTGCCTTGCTCCTTAGGGGAGGGAAGAAGGGGGTGTGGTGGGGATCAGGGACTGCTGCATTCTGCTACGTGAGCTGTATGTAATCAGAGTCTGTTTTCAGTCCTGTCCATGTGAATAGGCTGCTAGAAGAGCGGAGTCCTGTGGCTTTCCTGGTCCTAATTAGCTGAAATATCAGTGTGCTACTTATGAGAGCTTTCTAGCAGCAGGTCCAGGAGGTTTTCCTCCTGCTAAACCCTGGTGAAGCCCCACCTGGAGTACTGGGTCCAGCTCTGGGCTCCTCAGGAGACGTGGAGCTCCTGGAACGAGTCCCACGGAGAGCGACAAGATAGTTAGGGGTTGTAGGATTTTCCTTCTGAGGACAGGCTGAGGGATCTGGGCTTGGTTAGCCTGGAGAAGAGGATGGAGCCAGGTTCTTCGTGACGGTGCCAAGTGATAGGACAGACAAGTGGAATCCAGAAAGTTCCACCTAAACATGAGGAAGGACTACTTTGCCGTGGCCCAGGCTGCCCAGAGAGGTTGTGGAGTCTCCTTCTCTGGAGAGATTCAAACCCATCTGGACACAATCCTCATTAATGTCCTCTAGGGAACCCTGCTAGAGCAAGGAGTTTGGTCTAGATGACCTCTGGTGGTCCTTTCAACCTTACCAATTCTGTGACATACACATGTGGAGAGGTGCCAGGAAAATACATATTCTTTGAACCTCTCTTCCCTCATTTTAAACCTTCAGTACTTCTGCTGGCAGTGTGTGTCTAAGCTGGATAATTTTGGGTTTGGTTATTTTTTCTATGTCTGAACCTATTGTGCTGCTCTACTTAGCAGTGCTCTGAAATCTTTGTGTAGTTTTTTCTTTTGTTGTCCTCCATGAAGCCACTCCTAGGCATTTATAGCTTTTTTTTTTTGCAAGTTCTAGACAACTTTGTGCAGTAGTGTTAAAAATAAATAAATAAAAATTGACTTGTTCATTCAAGGGGGGAAAAGCAATTCTGTCCAGGCTGACAGCCCTGGATGCCCTATCTCAGAGCTTTGTGACTCTCTGATGCTGTCCTATGGTCCCCATCTGTCTGTGTGAAGGATGCTCAGCAAGGAGCTCTGAGTTACTGGGGTTTGCAGCTTTTTAAGCACCTGAGGTCTGATGTGTCTAATCTGATTTATTCTATGAACTGGTCAGAGTGTGGAGAACATTGAATGAATGTGTATGCTCTCTGGTGAACTCTAGGTCATCCATAAACCCATTTGCATCCATTTTGCATGAATGGACCATGCTTTGAACTTGCTCCCTGGTGACTCTGATGACTATTAGTGCAAAATACACTTTAGGATGCCCAGTACCAGAAATGAGCAGTGCTGACAAACCATGCTCTGGTTATTTTGTCTTGCTTAGAAATAACATTTCAGAGTGCTGTGGTATTGTACAGAGCAGTGCTGGGGGGGATGTAAGCCTTGATTACTTTGGTGTTACATCAACAGTGTTGTGCTGCTAATGAACATAATGGAGGTCAACAAGGGCAAGAGGAATAAACACATGGACCAAGACAGGTTAGGGGTTGACCTGCTGGAAAGCAACTCTGTGGAGAAGGACTTCTGAGTACTGATGGACAAGAAGTTCACAATGAGCCAGCAATATGCTCTTGTGGCCAAGGTGGCCAATGGTCTCATGGTATGCATTGAAAAGAGTATGACCAGCAAGTCAAGGGAGGTTCTCCTCCCCCTCTACTCTGACCTAGGGAGGCCACATCTGGAGTCCTGGTTCTAGTTCTGGGCTCCCCAGTTCGAGAGAGACAAGAAACTACTGCAGAGAGTCCAGCAGAGGGCTATGCAGATGCTGAGGGGACTGGAGCATCTCTGGGAGGAGCAAAGGCTGAGAGCCATGGGACTGGTTAACCTGGAGAAGAGCAGCCCCAGAGGGGATCTGCTCAATGCTGACCAAGAGCTAAAGGGTGGGGGCAAGAGGATGGGGCCAGACTCTTCTCAGTGGTGCCCAGGGACAGGCCAAGGGCCAATGGGCACAAAACCTAGGAGGTTCCAACTGACCAGGAGGAAAAACTTCTTTGCTGTGATGGTTATGGAGCCCTGGCTCAGGCTGCCCAGAGAGGTTGTGCAGTCTCCTTCTGTGGAGAGATTCCAAACCCACCTGGAGGTGATCCTGGTCACTCTGCTGAGGGTAACTCTGCTTTAGCAGGGGGGTTGGACTGGATAATCCCCAGAGGTCCCTTCCAACCCACACCATGCTGGGATTTGGGGATTCTGCAATTTCTCCCCCACACCTGGGGATGGACAGGGCTTCACTGAGTGTGAATTCCTACAGGAAGGAGAAGCCTGAAATAACCTAATGGTGACCTTTGAGTTGTGGGTTTCTGTTCTCTGTAGCAAAAGTTTCAGACCTAGAAGAGGTTCTCAGCTCTTCCATGAAGGCTGTATTAGGAAGAATCTCTGCTTCCAGTTCATGATGGTCTTTATAGTGCATCTGGGCCTTGGGGTGTTTTTTGTGCAACTGCAGGTGGTAGGTTCTGCATCCTACACAGTATTAAAATTGTGCATATGGTGACTGCGCATAATCACCTCTTCTGGAGTTCAAATTAAGCTCTCTGTCCTCATCTTAAATATCAGCTTGGAGTAGCTCCTTTTCCCTATTGCTCCATAGTTCCACCTTGATTGCTGTGCTTCAACTCGTTACTCAGCTCTGTCACTGTGCTTCACTCTGGGATATGGTTCATACAAAAGGAGCTTTAATGTAAACTTAATTTGTATTGCACTGCTAAAACCTTAATGACATTTTGCTTGGCAGCAGTTTATACTCTGTGTGGTTTGCCCTTCCCCAGTGCACTATGTTCTCAATAAACTAAAATCCGTGGTAGGTGTAGCATGAAAAATCTGAGTAAATATTAGAACAAATGCTTTTGGAGGTGCTTCCTAAGTTTTGGCTGCAGTTGTGTTTCAAGGCCACAGCAGCGTCACCAGTATTTAGCTGAGAAGGAGCTAAATTTGGGAGGGAAAGGTGAAAAGCACAGGTCATAGCTTGAAAATCTCTTCTGTCACTGCTGAGATGCAAACCTGAGGTGCATCTTCCATACAGAAGTGCAGCTGAAGCCACTGGAATACACCTGTAACCTCAGCAGGGGATGCAGGGGGAAGCAGTCACCATGTGTGTGGCTCCCTGTGGAATGAGGTCCAAAGCACTTCATCTTCCAATGTGCATCATCAAACTGATGTGGCCAAGGACAGTTCCTTTTTGGCTTCTCTGATGGAGAACTGCAGTGTGGAGGTCGGAAAATTGTCCTCCTCCTCCTGTGTGCAATACCATGCTGTGTCCAAAGCTCTTGAATTGTTTCCATTGACGCTTTGGAAGGAAGATTTGGGAGCATCTTGTCTGCTCCTTGTCTCCTCCCTGTTCAAATGTGAAGTTGCTCATGTGAGGTAGAGGGGATGTGTTGATAAACCCCAGATAGAGTGCATCTAGCCATACCACTGTGGGTGCCTTGGAGCTTGCAGGGGAAGTGCAGTTATTTTGGATTTTGCTCTCTGTTTTCAAATAAGAAGCTGAAGTAGGGTTTGGGTAAGAAGCTGCTGCTACCCAGTACCACAAGTTAGGAATAAAGGGTCTAATTTTTGTCCCTGCTTTTGTCCTACAGAATTATAATGGTTTTCATAACTGAATTAAACTTGGGACATGAACCCAGCACTGTGCTTGTTCTTGGAGAATGAGGAGTATAGAATTAACAGGATGAGAAGCTGCAAAGGGAACTTGGTTATTATATTAGTGAAATCACATGGGCTGCAATAAGCTCCTCGAGGAATCAAGGAAAACTTCATCTCTTAATGGACTGCACAGAATATAGAGAATAATTCCCCTAATAAATCTCAGTCTCTAATATCTAGGGAAATACATTATCCTGTTGTCCAAACCCCTGGAGACATCAGTCTTATCTGCACAAGAATAGACATTTTGTGTGAGCTGGTGTGACTGGGTCAGGAGATGCACTCCTGTGCAGCTGGAAAGGTGATGGAATAATAGCTGGTTCCAGTACTGGTAAGAACTGTGAAGTACTGGTTAAGTACCACTTACCATCACAATACCATCAGGAGGATGCATTGCAGCATCCTTTGAGATGAGGATCCTGAACCTCCATGAGCAAGCATCAGAGAAAACACCTGATCCCTGGTCAGGGATGTAGCACAGAGCCTGTGGCAATGGGGACCACCTTTGGAGGGGTCNCTCAGAGGTCTTTTCCACCCACAATGATTCTAAATCTACCTGCTCATGAAGTGTGATGGTTTGCAGTTCTGCTTGTTTGCTGGTGCTTTGTGTGGTGGTATCAAATGTAGGGTTTCTCCCCCGTGATGCTTTGTGTGATTTAGTAAGCAAGAGAAAGGAAAGCAAAATAACTGCTGTAAGCTAATAAAAGGCCAGCTGTGAACCACAACTGGAGTGGGATGCCCAAAAAGCAGATTCCACCAAGAGAGATGAGTCAGTACTGAATGATTCCCCTTTACACTCCTCCTCATACAGAAACTTATATACCTAAAAGCAGAAATAACTCCACCACTGCTCTTTGTATGACAGGTGCTTCTCAGCTCTCTGTCTTTTAATATGCTTCCAGATTTTTAGGTGAGTTTAGCCTTGCCTGGAGAAAACAAGCAGGTCCCACTGCATCCGGGCAGTGATTTGTGACTGTCTTGCTATGCTGTAGGGGTACCTGGTGTCTCAGATACTTAGATGTGGAAGTGGATATGTCAAATCAGTGTCAGCATAATGCCCAGAAAGACTGTGGAGGACTGAGCTGAATAGTTGAGCAGGATGTTACCAAGCAGTGATAGGGCTGCCATCTGGCAGTTGTCTTTTGGGCACTTAAATAGGCTGCAGTAAGGTGATATCCTCTAGCAAACAGGAAAACAAAGAGGAAGATAGTGAAGGGAGGTGTCCTAAGTGTAAACTGAGCACTAATCCTGCCCAAAGATGAAGCTCTTGGTTGCTTCCCAAGTCAAGATTTATTTTCCTGCAAATAGGTTATGGTCTAGAGCACAAATGTTGTGAGGGGCAGCTGAGGGAACTGGCGTTTTTCAGGGTGCACCATCCTGGAAGGCAGAGCTTTGGCTGGGGGTGAAGAAAGAACCTGAAGCACTGCTTGTTTCAGAACAAGGATGTGCTAAACCCAAAATGGCCAGTTCTGGCTCAATCAGCTGCACAGGTTAGGAACATGTTCAGCCTCATCTCTAGAGCATTTTGCAGTGACAAAGTTGTTGCAGAGATGGATTTTTGTCTGTCTTTTGCCAGTAGTTGAGGACTGGACAAGAAGCAGCAGTGGCTGGAGCTTTTTTACACATGATTTCTTTCCCTACATTCTTTATTAGGATCATCTCTGTCTCTTCTAAGAGATCTCATTTTTATTTTTAACACTGGACAAATATCAAGTATTCCTCAAGAGAGATCTGTGATTACAGCTCAGTTTTGACAGTTGAGAAGAGTCCAACTGACATCTTCGCTTCATCTGAACTGCTGCTATTTTTGAGCCCTGCTTTTGTTTTTAACCATCAGTGATAAGTTTGCCTTTTCCTGTGGATGATATTTTGGGTGGATGTGAGTGGTTACAAATCAGGTCTGCAGTGGATCTGGCTGCAGTTTTTAAACCTCCACTGTGTGGAATGGTTCTCTTCTTCTGTGAGTTTTGCTTTGTCTTTTCTGGTTTGATAGTCTTTCACCCCAAACAGAGCAGAATTAAATCCCTACATCCCAGCTGATCATCACTAAATAAGTTGATTCATATTTTTCTGAAGTATTTTATAAGTGCTTCTGCAGAAAGATGACTTTTCCTTCTCTTACTTCCTCTTTTTTTTTTTTTTGGCATTAGGATAAAGGCAAACCTGAACTTTACAGGCACTTCTTTGACAATCAGGCATTTTCCAGCTATTATTTTGCAAACTATTAGAGCGGCAGATCATGAGGTGGGAACTCAGTTATGCAAACAAAGCCACGTCACTCTTGGCCCAAAATAGCTTCAGTACATGTGCATTAAGGTGGAAACGATGGCCTTTGGTGTACAGGCAGCAAACAGCAAGGGGGGAAGCTGCAGCTTTTTGTGGAGAGCCTCTCAGGAGGTGTTTAGGGAATGTGTGTTTTCCAGAAAAAGGAGCAGGGAACTGCTGCTTCTAATTTGGGTGGGCTAGGAGTCACTGCTTTCGTCATAGAAAAAGGTCACTGGGGGTTTGAGAGGTGCTGCTCTGTTCCCAAGAGTGTTAATAGTTTACCATCCAAACCCCACATACAGAGCATGAAGGAATGCTGGAGAAGGGTTAAAAAAGGTTTTCTTTCCTTTTATTCCTCTACTCATCTACCTCTAGCCCAGTTTTGTGTGATTCTCAGCCCGTTGGTTCCTTACTGTGGGAGGTGGTTTCATATCTCATCTTGGAGACTTTTTCCGTTGCTTACCTTGGCTTAAGTTTTCATCTATTTTCATTTCAGCCTCATCCAGCACTGCAGTGCCCTAAATAATTTGAAGCTCACCCTACTAGCTCTTTCTGTATGCTTATGGACCTGCTGCCTGTTAAGGCTACTGGGTATTTGCAGCAGGGAGGTGGTCCAACTTCTGTTAATATGCTGCATGTTACTCTCCACCAGGCTTAAAATAACCTTTATTTTTCCTTTCTTCTGTAATATTGCTCACTTGAGCTCCCTTTGCAGTGCTGTCTTTAATTGCAGCTTGTTATCTAGCTGTTAGGAGATCATAGAGTGTTTCTGGCCCAAGATACAGTTTGGGATAAATAGAGGAGATAAAGTGGGAATTGAGGTATGGAAAAAGCAGCTTGTAGGTGTGCAGATGTAGTTTCCATTGGTTTAAAGGCTTCTTTTTATGAAGACTTGCAGTTTCTTTTCTCCCAAGACTTTTTTGGGATGAGGCAAAAGGGGGCTGTAAAGTTGAACAGAGGCTTGATGCCTTCTGTAATGGGCAAAGCAGTTCCCAGGCACTCTTCATTACCTAGTCCTCACTGCTGTTTTTGGTCTCAATTAGAAATCTGGTTAAATTATCTCTATATTCATCCAGAATTGTGAGTGCCTCTCAGAACCTCTTACTTCACCTGTTCAAACAGGAGCTCTCTATTCCTGCTTCTCTTCTTTCCAAAGAAGCTTTTTCTCCTACAAAAATCTCCAAACGCTATTTTTATTGTTTAAATCCCCCCACCCCCAACTTTTGTGATAAGCTCGTGTCTGCCTCAAGCATTTGGGTGCTTTGCTTCTTCCCAACTGGAGTGTTTTTTGCAAAGAGGATTGCCATGTGTTGAGTGCTGCTGTGTTCTGCAGTAGCTGGCTGCAGCCCAAGAGCAGCGTGCGCAGCCACCCCCAAAGGGGAGATCAGTCCTCATTTATTGGCCTGTCAATTAAATGAGAGCACTAGGATCCTCACTGCCTGGCTGAGAGGTTAAGTCTTGTGGTGACAGCAAAAGGTCAGCTTTTCTGAAATGGAACTCCTTGTTTCTATACGTTTATGTTTCATTAAAATATTCCTATGTCCTGTGTTCTTCAGCATGAATTAGCTGTATTTTGAACCATTGCCAGGGGAATACATTGTTATGGCATCCCCTTTCCACATCTATTAGCAGGAAGAGGATAATTGAGGAAATCTCACACAGATTTAATTGGGGACTGAGGGCAGGAGCAGGGAGGGGGAAGAAACATAACACAGAAGTAGGTCAGAAGTTTGGTGCTGGCTAACTCTTGCTTGATATTGAGCCATCGAGCTGAGCTATAGGTCTGTTGTGGTTTTGGGGGTTAACCAGGTAACTGCTGGTGTTATGAAAAGAGCTACCTCCCATATAGCTTATATCATAGAATCATACAATGGCCAGGTTGAAAGAGATCTTAAAGGTCATCTAGTTCCAATCCCCCTGCCATGTGGCTGTATAGGCTGGTGCATGTCCAGGTTGTCTCCGTGGCACGGAGCATGGTGCGGCAGGAACTGCAAGGGCAGGTGGTGATCCCTCATGGCTCCCTCATTCCTTACAGGCTAGGTAAGGAAATTGGGGTGGCTGTGAGCAGTTTAGCCTGGTTTGGGGCAGTCTTTGTGCCATTGGAAGCTCTAGCCAGGAAGGGCAGGAGCTGTGCAGACAGCTGAGATGTTCTGGGCAGCAGCATCCTTGTGAGGGTGAGCCTAGGGCTGTGTGGGGAACATTGTGCCCTAGAGCCATGGTGCACGCTGCTTGTTGTCTTCTCAAACTGGAGCTGGGCAAAGTCCATGATTGATGCCTTTCTCATGCCTACCCTGCTGCCCCCAGCCCTGTGGGGTAGCTCCAAGCTGGCAGCAAAGCAGCTCAAGCGAGATGTGCCTGTGGTGTGTGCTTGGTGTTGAGTGCAGCTGGTGGCCCCGGGATGGGACTGAGTCTGTTGTTCTGAGCTTGTGCAAACAGTGAGAAGCAGTGTTTGCCCTGAAGAGCCCACAGTGCAAACACAGACAGACACTTCTGAATAGGCAAAGCAGAAGAAGAGAAGGGCTTTAATTACAAATCTTGCTGCTGAATATTTTTACTGGGTCTCCCAAAAGCCTTTTCCACCAGCAATGCCAACCTGAAGCATCAACAAATACGGTTCTGGCTTCCAAACTGATGTAATTAAGAAATACAAACACACAGAAGAGGGTGGGGGTTATTTGCCTCTCTTTTTTTGAGCCCTGAGGGTGCCTCTTCTCAAGCTTTTTCATCTAGTCATGCAGAGCAGAAACTTTTCTAGCTTGTATTTTAAAAAAGAAAAAAAAAAGAAAGCAAACTGATTTCTGATGGTAGCAGCAGGTCACAGAGTGTTTCTCAGGCCATAATATGGGGCAAACCCCTGCCTGCTACTCAAGGCTTTCTCTGCCATATCTTACACCCAAGGGGGAGTTTTTGGGGGCTCTTCTCCTCTTTACTGCTTTCTAGGATTCTCCCCCTGTTGATGCATGGCACTGTGGGTGCTGCTCTGGTGGTTAAATTGTGTGTTTTCTCTGGGATGAGTCTTTCTTTCCACCTAGCAGTTGTAAAAGCCCACTGGGGCTGCAGATGGGTTGGCTTGTACTGGAACAGAATGTACCAAAAAATAGAGTCCTCAAGGACGTGGCTTTGTGTACTCCAGTGGCTGATGTCAGAGGATGGAAAAGGTCTTGTTTTCTCCGGAAATCTTTATTCTTAATGTGCATTTGAGAGAGAGAGAGAGAGGCAAAAAAAGTGTGTGCTGCTGAACCCAAGTTAAGAAGCTTATTCAATTTTTAAATGGTTACATAAAGCCATCAAAGTCTGACAGGAGAGAGATGCAAGTTTGTTCAAAAGAGAAAGGGAAAAAGAAGCTGAAATGGAGTGTTAAAGTTAATTCCCTCAGGCTTGCACCTCAAACAGCCTTAACTCACAGATGAACCCACTTCTGCTCTTTTTTTTTCCTTTCTCTTCCCCCCCTCCCCTTTCTTGACAAAGGTCTTCATGTTGCTGAAGTCCTGGCAAAGTGTGAGTGCTTCTTATGCCAACACTCTGCTGCCTTTAGCAAACCAGCTCTGGGTCCAAATAAGCATTTCTGTGCTACCTTTGGGGAAACAGCTTTGTGGCCATAAGGAATGGGAATAGAACTCATCTGAAACACAGGGATCCCAGACTCCAGCATCTGGGTCTCTGTGAGATTCTTGGTTTGCTGCTGCAAATGTTAACATTTGGGGCACTCAACAGTACCAAGGCTTGAGCCTTGATGGGGAGCTAGTGCTGCTTTGGCTCCTGGCCCAAGATCAGGAAACTGCATCCAAAGACTGGAGGCAAAGCACCCTACCAAACTCTTCAGGTTTGTTGTTGGTTCTGATGGCATTTTCCACTCCCTTTGTCAGAAGAGAAGAGATTGGCAAGTGGACTCTGAGCAACCCCTTGACCATTTTCCTCTGGGTGCTTTGCAGGCAGTGATTCAGGGGCTGCTGGTGCACTCTTCATTAGACAACAGATACTCAGTAAGGGCTTGTGCTTTAGGATCACTCTTCTCCAGATAACATGTAGAGATTTTCCAGGTCTTTGAGTAATATTAATCTATATCTGCTACCTAGATACTAGAAATCCATTATACCTGATTCTGTCTAGACATGATCAAGGACATACATTCAACTCCCATTATTTTTTGATAGCATTAATATTCAAACGTGTCTTTGTCTTAAAATGTACTCTGAAAGCTGTAGCTATTGAGGAAATTTGTGAAGAAGAAAAGGTCCCCTGACAAAAAGGATGTCAGATGACAGAGGTGTACGTGGAGGGTGGCTGGCACATCTGCTATCAGTGCTTTCTTCTGGTCACCCCAACAACTCTGAGCTATCATTTGTGTGTGGCTGAATAGGCAGATGGAGCTCAGAAAAGCCATGTGATGGAGGATAGCTGTGGTAGGATTAACTACTCTTGACACCATAACCTCTGTTAGTTATGATCCTTCTTATTCAGCTGCAAAACTTTCTAATCATAGAATGGTTTGGTTTCTTCTCCCAAGGCACAGCTGATAGGACAAGAGGAAACAGCCTCATGTTGCGCCAGGGGAGGTTTAGGTTGGGTATTAAGAAAAATTTGTTCTGGGAAAGTGATTAAGCATTGGTACAGACTTCCCAGGGCAGTGGTGCAGTTACCACCCCTGGAGGGGTTTAAAAGACATATGTAGATGTGGTGCTGAGGTACATGGTTTAGTGGTGACTTGGCAGTGTTGGGTTAATGGTTGGACTTGATGATCTTGGAGGTCTTTTCCAACTTTAATGATTCTATGTTCTTCTTTCTTACATACAACAAAGCTTTGCTCTCTGAGGGATTTCTAGAGAAAACAGGGGAAAAAAGTGTTCAAGATTCAGGTTTGCAGAAGTCTGCCCTTTAAAAAATTAGTGGCATTTGAGAAGCTGAAGTGCTCTCATGCTCTCTGTAAATTGCACCGTTTCCTTCCTGTGTTTGAGAAGTGCCTGAACCTCCTCTGAGCTCTCCACAAGCTGCAGGACGTTGATGTTTACTTTAAGGTACCTGCTCAATGGTATTATCTGTGTCTTCCCAGCACAGTCTCCAGCCTGAAGGTCTAACTAAAAAAAAAAAAAAAAAAAAGGCAACAAAATAGTGTTTTCAAGACAATCAGAGTACAAAAGTTTCTGTACTATCTGTGTATCTGAAGAGCCACCCCTGTGTCTGCATGGCAGTGTCCTGAAGGGACTGGCTGATTTGGCAGGACTGTGCTGAAGGTTTCGGTGCTGAGAAACTTGCTCTATAAAGTTGTTTTTTTTTTCTTCTTGTTGGGGAAACTTTCCTCCTTTCATGCCCAGATCACTGTGGGAGAATTATAGAATCAGAGAATGGTTTAGGTTGGAAGGGACCTTTCAAGGTCATCTAGTCCAAGTTTCTTGCACTCAGCAGGGACATCTCCAATTAGAGCAGGTTGCTCAGAGCCCCAGACAACCTGACCTGGAATGTTTCCAGGGATGGAGCATCTACCACCTCTCTAGGCAACCTGGAACAGGGTCTTGCTGCCCTCAGAGTAAGAAATCTTTTCCTTGGCTCTAGTTTCAGTCTTTTAATTTCAAACCATCACCTCTTGTCCTGTCACAACAGGTCCTGCTAAAAAGTCTCTCCCCATCTTTCTAATCTGTCCGTTTAAGTCCTGGAAAGCTGCAGGAAGGTCTCCCTGGAGCCTTCTCTTCTCCAGGCTGAACAACCCCAAGTCTCTCAGCCTGTCCTCACAACAAAGAGGTTCCAGCCCTCAAATCATTTTTGTTGCCTCCTCTTGACCTGCTCCACCAAGTCCATGTCTCTCCTGTGCTTGAGGGCTCCAGAGCTGGACCCAGCACTGCAGGTGAGGTCTTCCCAGAGTAGAGCTGCCACAGCTCACTGTTAAGGTGCAGTTCAGGGATAAGTAAAGTGCTTCCCTGCTTTTACAGTGCTGAAGGATTCTTTGGGATGAAGTTGCTATATAAATACAAGTGATTGTCATTAGAAAAACTCAACATCTTTCTGCTCTCACAGCCCCAGGTGAAGGACTGATAATGATGTGCCACAAGGGAGCCAATTCTCGCATAATTGGATGCACTGGTGTTTGTATGACAGATGAAACAGAAGTATTTGGTCTGCTCAGTGGGGATACAGTCACTGCTCAGTCAAAAATCCTGTGGCAGGAAGAGAAAGAAGAGTTTGCAATTACTGTGCCTGGTGTTGGTGTCCCTGGGGGTGGAAGGATGGTGCAGAGGGAGCTTCAGCCAGGTGTGGAAGGCAGGAGGGCTGTGGAGCAGGCAGCTGCAGTCATCTCGGTGGTGGGGAGCAGTGCTGCTGGCTGGTTGGAGAAAATATGGAGACTGACCTGTCTTGCTGCATCTCTCCCATCCACACTCTTGAGTTTCCCAGGGATTGAAGCAGGCTTTTGCAAATGAGCAGCAGAGGAAGGTTTTTGAAACAGCCACCAAGGAGCAAAGTGTGGTGAGGGTGTAACGTGTGCAGTCTCCTGCTGGTGTGTCCAGCTGCTAGAGGCTGCCACACCTTTCCTGGGGGGATGGTGATGTGCTGGTATGCTCATCCTAGACATGGATAATGGGGGCACTCAGAACTGACCTTTACTTTTTGAGACACATAAGCTGGACTTGGTATGAACTTTGGAGAAGGGCATGCTAGTGCTCTTTGTTTTTCTATTGTCATTGAAACTGTTCCGAAAGCCAGACTAGCTTTGTGATTCTTTTGTTCCCACCAGAAGTGGAGTTTAGTTTTAACTGAAATACTTGGTCCTTTTGGAGTCCTGTTGGTCACTAACCTGTGGAGCATCTAGAAATACTGCTCATCTTAACTGTTTGGGGCTGTGCTCTCCAGCTGCCAGGTCCTTTCTAGTTCTGGTGATGGTTCTGCCATGCAGAATCTTCTGCTTTCTTTCAAACGTCAGAGGTCCCAGATGCTGCTCTGTGAATTCTTCCTGTCTGTTTGGCTCCTCCTTTTGCTGTTGAAAAGGAGAGAGGAAAGAAAAAGGCAATTTTGTGGCCTGATGGTATTCCCCAGTCTCTGGTAATTGTTGAAGTGTCAGTAATCGTAAGAGGAGAGTCTAAATGGAGTATCTTGCCTTCCTTTCCTAGCAGAGCTCAGTTTATCCATTTTGTCACCTGAACTTACAAGTATCCATCAGTTAGAGGATGGAGATTTGCATAATTAGTGTTTTTGAGGCACCTTCTGAAATGCAGGAGAAGATTCTCTTACACATCTCAGCTCTTGTCTAATGAGGTGCTGACAAAGAGGTATCCATGGAGACATCCATTATAAGACACTGTTCTGAAATTGGTTCTTTCCAATGCCTGTTAAAATGCCAAAGGGTTTTCTTAAGCATAATTTATAGCATTTTGTTGCTCCATCCCTAAACAAAAATAATTATGTCTGAATATGATGCCAACCATCGTTGTAAAGATGAGGTTTGCAAGCTCTAATTAAGAAACAGGGCTAGGAGTGAATTGGAATACGGGAGCTAAGGCTTTCTAAAGTATCCTACATGGTATTTGAGCATGGAGAACTACAGAGGTGCCAGGACAGAAAGCTTCTAGCCCTCTTGTCCAAAGAGAGGTGCTGAGCATCACTGACCTTTGGGACAGCCTCGGCATCTAGCAACTCACTTCATCCAGATGCCTCAGTGGTGCTGAGGTTGACCAAATTCCACCCGTCCAAATAGGTCCATCCAGAGTGGTCATGGAGATGTTTTCCCATGAGAGACACACCCAAACATCCTCAAGGGGCTTCCAGGTCCCCTTTCCAAGGGGATGGAGTGATGCAGCTGTGTGGTGGCTGCAATCACTGGCTTATGGCATGTGCCATTCTGTTAGGGGTTAGGAGGACAGGAAGTGATCCTTGGCAAACTTGGTGGGGCACGCAGTTCTAGGGTCTTTGGAGACAGCTGATCACATCAGCATTGCTGTGCATGGATAAAAATCTCCTCTCTTTCCTCCCCTCTCTGCCATCAAACTTTGCATTTTCACAACCTTCTTCAAGTCCTGAACATGATCCTGGGCAACCTGCTCTGGGTGACCCTGCTTTAGCAGGGGAGTTGGACTAGATGATCCCCAGATCCAACCTCCACCATCTGGGATTCTGAGATTCACTTACATGTTTGGAGCACTGCGAGATAACAGATTTGGGAGTTTGCGTGTCACGTCAAAGAGATATCAGATCCTGAAACTTTCTCCTTCTCTGTCATCCCGGCATCCTCTCTCTGAGGATTGCTGGGCAGCCCTCAAACTGTGGAAACGTGCCAAGCTTCAACAACTGGTGTCTCAGGTGTGTTAGCTAAAGCAGTGGCTTCTGAGCTGTGCTCTGTCAGCTGTTTGAAGGGATCTCAAAACAATAACCAAGGAAAACGACTCTAAATAAGAGGCAGCTTCAATTCATCTTTGAGTAATCTATTGCCCTGTGCTTCTCTCCCTGGATATTTGTTAGTGCTCTGCTAGCCAATTTGGCTGGATACCACAAGGTTGGGCACCTGTAATTGAGCTGACTGCTCAGGCATAGCCCTTACAGAGCAACCCTTCAGCTGTAAAGGTCTGGACAGAATTAAACTTAACAGCTATACTCCTATGCCAACATTGAGCCTTGGGGAGATTTTCACCAGGATCAGGAAAGGCACAACTCCAGCACCTTTTCTGGGGGTGATATATAAGGTGCTGAACTAACTGCAAGGATGTGTTGAGACTGAGAGGGTCTGGTGGTGAAGTTAGTATCTGAAGATCAGTATTTTGGTTTTTTTTGTAATCATATCCCAGAAGAGAGACAGGAAAAAAGGGACTTAACTGTTCACAGACAGCCAAAAAGATCTGAGCATCTCAGGGCATTTGGAAGAGGTTGGCTTCTCTTTTCTGATAGTCTCCTTTTAGTACATACTGAGGACATTGGTTTGTGTTATTTGAGCTCTCTGAATATTCAGGCTGCTGTGGATACTGCAGGCAGTAGTGGGGATAAAACAAAGCAAAACACCAAAAAGGCAAAACCAGCAACTTTCTGCCAGCAGATTTGGGTCTGATATCAGTCTGGAGCTGACACTTTGTTTGGATGCTGAGGGGAGGGAGGAGGGTTGGGGAAGCTGTGTTTGTGCTGAGCAGGAGTTATGAAAGCTCAGAGGAACTGCAGCCTTGGAGATCTTTAAATACACCCTGCCAAAAATCTCAATGGGGAGCTCCCCCTACGCAAAATTGGTCCCTGCTGTCACCTCTGTTCTGCTTCTTCCCTGCCCCATCCCTGCGGATGCTGTGGCTGCCAGGGCTTTGATGTGCAGATACAGTGACGCATGTTTCATTCCCTAATCAGAGCCTGGTTGGGTTTGGACTAGGGTTGAATATTCAGGACTCCAGATCGTACAGAATGCAGCAAAGACATGGGGAGGAGAGAGAGGGCAAAGGGGACAGTGGAGCACACCACAAGAGAGTTGAGGCTTGTGTATGTGAGGGGAGGCAGCAGCATTTTTCATGCTGAGGGTGGTGAGATCCTGGCCCAGGTTGCCCCGAGAGGTGGTAGATGCCTTGTCCCTGGAACCGTTCCAGGCCAGGTTGTTTGGGACTGTGAGCTATTGCAGCACTTTGATTGTCTGGTTGCAATAATGTTGTCCAGGGTTCAGAAGAAAGGACATTGCATGGTGGTTCCCCCATCCCTGTGGCTCAGCCAGCGTGCAGCATTCATAAGTGCTGAGTCAGTCCTCACCACTTACCCCAAATTATAGCACTGGTGGGGAAAATTGCATCCTTGTTTTGAATGGAAATAAAAGGAACCTGTTAGTTTTGGGTTCTTTCTTTAAACTGGTTTTTGTCCTGGAGCTTTTGTGTTGTGCTTGGCTTGTGTGTCTCAGTCCTGTGCTCTTCTGTCTCCAGTTTTGCTTGCCTTGGGCACACACAGGCTGCTGGTACTTGATGCAAAGGAATTAAAAACTAGCATTTGATGAATCTATAACTTTTAAGTAATCTGTGACTTGAGCAAGGCTTCAAAAACCCTTCATACCTTGAGATCTACCTGTAGAGATTTGAGTGCTGGCAGAATTCTGCTGGGAACATCCAGTGCTAATAAAAGTCTTGAGTAACCAAAAGGAGATCTGAGTTTTGAAGCAAAGAGTTACTAAGGATCTGTGGTTTTGCTTGAGGCTCATTTGTCTCTATTATACAGATTAGTCAGAGGAAAGTGTCAGGGCTAGTTGTGACACAAGACAAGGTGCTGGATTCATCACAGGAATAATCCCTCTGCCTTCCTTCAATTTCAATCTGCAATGACTTTTTATTTTTGACCCTGAGGATTGCAACAGAAGTGCTTATTTTGGTGTTCTGCTATGTGATATCTTGCCATGGAAAGAAAGCTCATTGTTTTCTTGCAAATATCTCTGCAGATGTAAGATGTCAGATTTTTTTCGACCCTTAGCACTGCTTCTGGTGAATGAGAAGCTGGACATGAGCTGGTAATGTGCTCTCACAGCCCAGAAGCCAACCATGTCCTGGGCTTCATCCCCAGCAGCATGGTCAGCAGGTCAGGAAGCAGATTCTGCCCCTCTGCTCTGCTCTGGGGAAACCTCACCTGCAGTGCTGGGTCCAGCTCTAGAGTCCTCAGCACAGGATAGACATGGACCTGGTGAAGCAGGTCCAGAAGAGGCAACAAAAATTATCTAAGGTCTGGAACCTCTCTGCTGTGAGGACAGGCTGGGAAAGTTGGTGTTGTTCAGCTTGGAGAAGAGAAAGCTCCAGGAAGGCCTTGCAGCTTCCCAGGACTTAAAGCATCTATCAGGAAGATGGGGAGAGACTTTAGATCAGGACCTGTTGTGACAGGACAAGTGGTGATGGTTTGAAACCAAAAGAGGGAGATTTAGACTGGTTCTAAGGAAAAAATTGTTTACACTGAGGGTGGTGAAACGCTGTCCCAGGTTGCCTAGAGAGGTGGTAGATGTCCTATCCCTGGAGTCATTCCAGGCCAATTTGTTTGGGCCTGTGAGCAACCTGCTGTAGCTGGAGATGTCCCTGCTGAGTGCAGGGGGTTGGACTAGATGACCTTGAAAGGTCCCTTCCAACCAAACCAGTTTGTGATTCTTTTCTGAATTTATTGCTTCCCCAGGACTGTGATGGCATGGACTGTGGGAATGCTCCTTGCCCGGATCTCAAGAGCATGAGGCTTAGGTCTGAGACTCTCCAGGGGGATGGGAAAAGGAGTCTTCCATCACTACTCAGTGCCCTTCTGTACGAAGAAGTCATCTGTCTCTCAGCAGCACAGAGTTGGGTTTATGTTCCGCTTGTGGCTGGTGTTAATTTACAACTTCTTTTCTCTCTTCTGGCAGCAGCTTCAGCTGCTGGTTTGGAAAGTAAGCTAATAGCATTTCAGGTAATTTAAAGAATCTGTATGTGAGTCTCTGCCTGGAGGGAACAAGGAGCAGGTAGTTTCCCACGTAAAGGAGGTGAAAGGCTGGAAATTTCCTTTGCTTTCAAACCAAGTTTCTAATCCAAAAATAGCAGCGAGCAGCTAGCTTGGCTTCTCCTTGTTTATTAGCAGCAGATGCTGCTAATAGATGCAGAGGGTTGTCTGGAGGAGTGATGTGCACACAAGGCACCAAAGTACCTTGCTGGTTGCTGATCCAAACCAGATACTCATCATAGGATCAGCTTCACACATTCCTTGTGGGATTCCCAGGCCTGCTCCCATTGCAGGGAAATTACAGCAGTGACAAGCAGTTATTTGCTCTCAGCTGTCCAAATTGGCAAGATAGAAATACATCTTCAGAAGCTGTTTTTAGTCTGTAATAGCTATTAGCTTTTATACCTGTGCAGGCAGATGTTACCTATCTCTGTGTGATGGTGATGTGGAAATTGAGGCAGGAGTTTTGGGTCTGATCTGGGAAAAAATGTGCCCTTCCATTACAGAATTGTGCAGTTTGCAAGAATACAAAAAGGAGTGAAACCAAGTCTCTGTGTAACAAACCTGCCTCTCCCCAAAAGTCTGGGCTGTCTGCTGTGGCCTCTCTGCTGATCTTATGGCTGACATCAGGACTGCATCATGTAGCTGATGTTCTGGTTGCACAACTTAATGCATGATGAGGCACTGGAGGATGCTTCTGTGCTTTTTAATATGTTTTTGGAAGGTGATATCCATGTTCTACTCTGGAGTGTTGCCGCCTTTGATTGCTTTTGAGGGGAATGAGAGACACAGCATTGAGGCCTTCTCTTGAGGACTTTGAGAAATCCAGTCTGTGCTATGGAGTAAGTCTACCCTGACAGCATTGTAGGCATTCTTCTCACAGTAGGTTCTAGAGCACAAGTATTGTGAGGAGCAGCTGAGGGAACTGGGGTTGTTTAGTCTGGAGAAGAGGAGGTGCAGGGGAGACCTCCAAATCCTTGAAAAGAGGTTGGAGTAAGGTGGGGTTTGGTCTCTTCTCTCAAGGAACAAGCAATAGGACAAGAGAAAATGGCCTCAAGTTGCACCACAGGAGGTTTAGGTTGGATATCAGGAACAATTTCTTCCCAGAAGGAGTGGTTAAGCTCTGGCATAGGCTTCCCAGGGCAGTGGTGGAGCCACCATCCCTCCAGCTGCCTGGAGGTTCATCCTTCCTTGCAGAAGACCCAAACCTACCAATGTGATCAGTTTTAGCTGATGTGCATTTAATCCCACCCCGCTTTGGCAGTGGATGTTGCAGAGCTGACACAAGGGTTTTATCCAGGTTTTCCATCAAGTGACAACAAAAGGCAAAGGCTGGTGGTAATGACAGGCTAGAGGAATAAAACCTCTCCTGCAGCTGCTGCAGACAGTCTGTTTTTATCACCTTTGTTCTCTTTTTAGCCATCTAACTATTCCTGGAAGAGCTAATATTAGCTGCCCCCATCTATTTCTTAGAAGCTGGAAAAAACAAAAATGGGGTTGAACGTCCTTGTTTCCAGGTGAACTGATGACTGGGCTGCACAGTGCCTCTGAAAACCCTGGGGAGCTCTTGCATCAGCAGCCCTTGGTGTGAGGAGGCATCCAAGTAGGTGGTTATGGAAGTGGCAGCAGGAGAGGGATTACAAATACTCAGCAATGTATTTAATCTTAGCGACAGTGCGTTTGGGAGTTACTGTCCCTGTCTGCTACAGATAGTCATGGAACATGCTTGCTTCCTTTTGCTGTAAAAAAAAAAAAGGCAGGTCCTGAGATGGTTTTAGAAAAGGCTCAATTCTAAAAGTCAGAATTTTGGCAGGATGTTTATCCAGGATTTGAGAGCGTGTCTTGTCCTAACGCTTCACGTCCCATTGTATTCAGGATGCTTAAGGCTAGATTAGGGATGGGGAAGCAAGTGTAAAAATGGATTGCAGAGGTTGATGTTTATTCCCTGAGTGACATTCATGGCACTGTTGCTCCAATTACAGGGAAGGGATGATCCTTTGAACTGCCACTTTGCGACTCTACCTGGGACCCTGCAGACAAGGGTTGCTCCTTCTGCATTTTAACATCACCAGTTAAAAAAAGCCTTTGGCTGGTGAGACACAGGTCAAACCCAGCTCTGCTTCATTCTCCTAAAGCTGTGATGTCACTGGGGGATGAGAGGACCAAGTGGTGCTTTGCCTTCCTCTGGCCATTGGTGAGGTGGAGGGAGATGTAGCAACCTCAGTGTGGAAAGAGGGACAGGTTGTCCTTGGGTTAAGAGAAGGAAAATGAGCTGTGATGTTGGAGTTATTGCCTCCTGGTTGCAGAGGGTCTTTGTAGGACTGGAGTACTAGGCTGGGAGAAAGATGGGCTGGATATGTCTCCAACTGGGCTGGCTGTGTGGTCCCAGAAGGATGTGGTCCATAGGGATGCTTCCTTGCTGGTAACAGCATTTAGATGTTTAGGTTTGTGGAGAGGTATCAAGCCCAGTGTGGCAGAAGACCGGGTCGGGGTGGAAGAGCCATGTCCACCTCATCGCTGTCTTGAGATACCTGGGAGAAGGGCTCAGTCTCTCCTAGGAGTGTGTAAGCTCAGGGGAAGATGCTTCTCCTTATGAGTAAACCATGAGTGGCAGTCAGGACCACAGTGTTTAATTAAAAAGCTGACTGATAGCAACCAGCTTGACAGACAACGTGTGTGGCGTCATTTGGCGAGCTGTTGGCATCTGAGGCACCCAGAGAAGGTCTCAAAGATGCAGCATAAAACCAGCTAAATAATTAAAACTAATAATAACAATAATAATAATATAAAACCCCCTAACTGACAACTTCAGTGTTTAAAAATTAAACATTTTGATGAAATATTAAAGGCTAATTATTTCCTTGTGCTTGTTGTGCTGGCAGCAGTTCTCTGGATGGTGGCAATAGATCTTCACGTCTCAGGAGCTGAAGTGTGTTGCCAGCATTTGCATCACACTCACTACACAGCCCCAAACCTGACAGTTCTAAAGCATCTGCTTGATGTCAAGGGGTTGAATACTTTGAAGTCTGCTTTACTGGCTTGGCCATGATGATGTGAGTACCAAAACCTTCTAGCTGGATGCCACAAAATCAAATCTTTGGCTGTTTGGAAGAGCCCCAAGGATCTGACAGTTGCACTGCAAGAGCGAGCACAGTGAGCTTGGCTGATCCATGAGACTAAGTGAAAAGCAAAAGGAGAGGGCAAAAATGTGTATTTGGAAAGTATTTTATGGCTTTCATGGTTTGTGTGTCATTTTAGCTTTCAGTTTGCTTGAAGGAATTATTTGATTGAATTTAGCTAGATGAAAGATCTGACTAGCTGAGGAAAATGCCTGCACATGTTCCTGTGTTTACTTGCTCTCCTTTCTGTGTAAGGAGGTATCAGTGCCTTGAGTTTTAGGAGGATGGCTGGGACAGGTGGCTCAGGGATCTTGTGCTGAGAAACAAGTTCATTCTAAATTTCTGTCTGTCCTACCCAACTTGCTGGTGAGGAGGGAAAGCTAACAGGGAGCTGTGCCTTTTTGGCAACTCCTCTGTGATGGACTGTGTTAGTACCTCCTGTCCAGTTGTCTAGGTACCAATATTTGTGCACAGGTGGTAACTTAAAAGTGCTCTGAGGGCACAGACTTGTCAAGGAGTACTGTGCATAGTGTCCTCATGTCAGTGAGGAGCTGGATGTGGTCAGATGTTTCCTACTTAGGACAGAAGTTGGCCTTGTTATGGCAGTGGCGTGGGAAGATGAGGAATGGGCCAGTGTTTTCCCCTTTTGAGAGGATGTTCTCCTTAAATCATGTTCAGTGGATGGCGCAGTGAGGCTTTTGTTGCTAGTGCTTATCTGATACCTCTTTTGGAGTCTCCAGGGTTATTAAACCAGCATCTACACCCAACTCTAAATTCACTAAGAACTTTTAAAAGCAGAACCAATTAACAGACACAGTGGGAGAAGAGCTTTCAGGGAGAAGCAGTTTAATGTGCTGAAAGACTGTGTATGCAACATAATCAATGTAGTCTACTGTATGAACATACCAGAGGTAGTTCTCCAGCAAGCTTCACATACACTGATTTTTCAGGGTTCAGCAGCCTTCCTCGACTCCAGAAGCACTTATCCCATTGAGAGAACAAAAAATGCAAGTGGACAAAACAGAAAAGTAATTTAATCAAGGAGAAATTACCCTGTTGTTCTTACCAGCATGCTGATAAACAGCTCTAGTCATAGAGCATTGGCTGGTTCTTAAGAAGCTTTTGCAGTCTACCTTGGCTTTCCCAGGCAGGTCAGTCCTCCAGCCCTCCTGTGATCCCCAAGGATAACTCCTTGTCAATGAATTCTGTGGTGCATTTGGGTGTTCTTTACATTGAGGCTTCATCTATTGTATGGTATTTCTGTGGGCTGTCAAATAATGGCTACCTTCAACAACTAGCTCCATGGCAGTGAAAGAGAAAGTCTCATATAATTCCTGTTAAATGAATGTAAAATGATTTGAAGTCTTACAAGACTCAACATTAAGAATATTATTTAAAGAGTGAATACTTAAGAGCCTCCAGAGCTCAGCCCTATTGCTTGGTCTGTTTTGCGTAGGCTCAAAGTCAATGGGAACTGAGAACATCCTGGGGTGTTGCAGGAGTTGGTTCCATCTGGGATGGGGGACCAGAGCTGTTATTAAATGTTAAAAATGGCATTTAAATAGAATAAAAATGGGAGAGGGATAAAAAGAAAGAAATTGTGTGTGGGGGTGAGATCCTAATGAGCCATTTTCTTTCTTCGCACAGCTTTCATAGCCACCAGGGCCAAAATGATAGGAGAAGGTTTATGTATCATCAGAAAATACAGGCTGAGCATCATGTAAGAAATGAAAGTGTGTGAGCTATGAATGGAACAACAGCTGGCAGGCCAGAAAGATTGAGCAGATATACTGTGGTGCCTAAATATATCAAATCCAGGCTTGCTATTCTGAATGGGATGCATACAGGGCAAGAAGTGCTTATTCCATTATTTTTGGTGTTTGGGGTTTTTTTTGTGTGCTTGTGTGGAGTTAATTGATTTTTGGAGGAGGTTTCCCATTGTTTCTCTTTTAAAATCTCAAAGAGGTGAAAAGGCTAGATTAGTGCTGGGGACGTTGGAGAAAAGAAAAACACTTCTGGTGAGTAATCACTCAGTGCTGGGTCCCTCCTGAAAACATGGCCTTCCTGTCACTGAGGTGCTCAGCAAAATGGCTTTCAGCTGAAACTGTAGGTATCAAAGCAAATCGTTGAACAAACATGTTCTCTAACAAGCAGCAATTCTGAGAATGTTTTTCCAAAATCTAATTTCCAGCAAAGTTTTGCAAGCTCGGATTTGTGGGAAATGTTTTGGAAGGAATGCAAGCAAATAAACCCAAGCATCAGCTGGAGTTGCTGGTGTGAGCAGAGCATGGCTAGAGTATATTATTGAGTATATTTCATCTAAGAAAAGACCAAACATCTCTTGTGCCCTCCACACGCCAAGAGTGCACCCAGGGCTCCCATGACCTAGCAATGTCTCTCTCAAATTCCTCACCTTTTGTAGCTAGGCATTTTCTCTCCAGCGTACTAGTGAGTGGGCAGGAAGAAGAGGATGAGTGTTTTACCACCAGGGAAAAATTATGAACCAGTAACTAGTAATTTATATCATCCTGTAATGACTTTAAGCAATATGCATTTTATCTCCAGGTAAAGAATGTGTGTGTATGTGTGTGTATATATATATTTAGCCCCAGACTTCGGGTAAATAGCTAACACTACCCCTAATGACACAAGGCTTTACCATTCTTGGGGGAAGAGTATGTTCACTAGGACTTCAGCATGTGCTCAAACTGCCTTTAAAGCAGTGTGGCCAGTGGTTTTGGATAGTTTCCATGTGAAAAACCACTTCACATCTGCAGGCAAGTAGCAAAGAGCTCCTCACTAATGCATCTCCACAACTCATTTGGCGAGTTCCTAACTGGGTATGTCCCAGTGTGCTGTGGAGACACCTTTTATATACAGTTAGTCCCAAAGAAGATAGGAAAGCTTTGCAAAACCTCTTTGCCTCTGGAGTTTGTGTCATGTCGTTCCAGTGGCTGATGACTTGGATGTATGACCCAAGGAACTAAGGTTCTGTGGCTTTAAGTGGAAGCATCTTTGTGCCAGTAACTTTGGCAGTGAGCTACCATGCAACGTGGACGTTTTACTTTGAAAGAAGGAATTGTTTGAGGAATTATGCAGTGCCTAGTGTGTGAGCTGTTAGCTGCTGTTTGCTGATGAGATGCCATCTCTCAGTCCTGCTACTACTTCTCGTGTCCATGTTGGTTTGGGCCACACAAACTACTATGGCTCGGATTCAAAGCTGGAGGAAGTTCTGGATGGTTTTCATGTGTCTTCATAACGAAAAACCCATACAACAGTGAGAGACTGCGGTTCTGTAGAGACACCTTCTTCCTGTTGGTGTATTACACAGAATCACAGAATGGTAGGGGTTGAAAGTGATCTCTGGAGATCACCTAGTCCACCCCCCTGCCAGAGCAGGTTAAACTAGAGCAGGTTGTGGGATTGATGTGTTCTTCATAGAGCTGTTTGCAGGAGGCTTAATGAAATTTTCTTTATGGCACAACTGACACCTGAGCGTTACTACCCACTGTAGGTATTGGCATTAAGCATTTATGTACCCAAAAATTGTGCACAAGTCCTGCTTATCCAGCCATAAAGTGGGATAGTGACAGAGCACCCAATTTATTAATAGGACACAGCAGCCAACATAAGGCTGAGTAGTGGAGCAGAATAAAACACAAGCCACGCATTTCTTTTTAAGAACTTGTCTTTCACACCTCTTTGCTTCACACAGGAATATTTTTCTGATGCCTTTACAGTTAGTCTGCTATCCCAAAAGGCTATTTTTATATTTTCACAACATGTCTTAATTAAGAAAAGTTATGTTTTATAAACAATCCTGCACATTTCAAACCATCCCTTAAAAAAAACACAACCCACCCCCAGCAAGCTCCAGGTGGTAAATGGCAAGCAGGAGGCTTGGTTCAACATGCTGAAGAGGAGTTTTCTGGCTGCATTTATAGCCTCCAGTGCAGCTTGGTTGAACCATGTTGTGCATTTCATGCATCTCAAATGCCATTATAGGTCCCATCTGGCAGAGAGTTTAAGCAAGCAAGGGCTGTGTGCCCAACGTTTATCTTAGCACTATGCCTTTGATTCTTGTCTTGGTCTTTCACAGTTGAGATTTTAAGGTGTCTCGGTGGTTGTCTTTAGCTATGTGAGTCCATGTGTCTGATGCTTGTGTTTCCAGAAGCATTAGCTTTGGGGAAGAATTTGAACAGATGCTCTTGCCATCTTTACCTGGCTTCTGCAAGGAGTTGTGCAGATTTCTTTCTTGAGGGAGTCTGTGTACATCTTTATTTTGTGAAACTCTAGGGTAAACCACAAAAATCTACCATTCTTGTAGATGGAATACAGGAAAAATGTCAATGTCTAACTTCTTTCTGATGCCATGTTCTAAACATGGTTGACATTGTCACTTTGCTCTCGGAGGTGTTGGGACACTCATCCCTTTCTAAGAACTTGTGAAGATTAGTTGGTAGAGTAGATATTTCCCATGTTGAAGTTTCTAAGGATGAAAAACCCCATGTAGAATATATCTGTGCAACTTTAGTGACAAAAATTGCTAAGCATGTTATGTATAAACAGCAAACTGCTTTCTTTAGGGACTGATACAGACAGCTCTTGAGATAGCTGAGTTGACAAGTATAGAGTAGAATTAGATGGGTATGTTTAGCACTCCAGAAGGTGGTAGATGGTGTTCTGGCTTCGCATTGTATGGGATCTTAAAGGCTTTACCTTTGTATAGTCCCTTGTTGTGGCATACAGCATCCTGGCAGGGATCAGCACTAGTGTGGCAGCAGGGCTGGGGCAGGGCTTGTCCTCCTGGAACGGGAACTGGTGAGGCCACAACTGGAATTTGGGGTTCAGTTTTAGGCCCCTCACTTCAAAAAGGACATTGAGGTGCTAGAGTGTGTCCAGAGAAGGGCAACAAATGTGGTGAAGGTGGTTAAGCCCTGGCACAGGGCAGCAGTGGAATCACCATCCCCTGGAGGGGTTTAGAAGATGTCTAGATGTAGTGCTGAGGGATGTGGTTTAGTGATGACTTAGCAGTGTTGGAATAGCAGTTGGACTTGATAATCTTAGAGGTCTTTTCCAACTAAAATGATTCTAAGTTGAAGGTCATATACCATGCTAGTTACCCTTAGAGGATGGGTCAAGTGGTAGAAGGCTTATGTGGAAACAAGTCCCAGCACTTCTATAAATAGGGAAGAAACATAACCAAATCTGCAACCCTTAAGTGTGATACAGAGCTCAGTATTTTGTCATCTTTAAAATCCTTGAGCAATGCTAACACTAAGTATATTCAGAAACAGTTTATTGTGGAGCTCTTCATATTGTGTCATCTCAACTTATACACTTGCTTTGTCTCTCTTGGTGCAGTCAAACCATCTCAGGGTGGCTTTAGTTGATGCCTCGTGCTTTACTCCAAGCACAGTGACATTGTAAGGTGTGAGCAGACCTGGCAGACTGACTGGTGTGGGATGACACAGTGAGAATATGTATACAGAGCAGCTCTTGTGTGTTCTGGGTGTGTTAACAAGTAGTCTCATGAAGTGGAACATTGTGAAGAAGAAAAACAAGTGCAGGCAGGGAAAGCATGTAGGTGAGTGACTCTGGTGATGTAGGCACCTAGTGAAAATGGGATGGAATTTAGATACCAACTCGTTGCATCCTACTGTGCATGGTGCTGATGGGAAGTGACCATTCCAAAGGATGTCATGCCTCTGCTGGGCTTACTACCTGCTGGAGTGATTGCTGGCTCCCAGGGGGTTTGGCAGGGGCAGACAGATTGGGACAACTCCATTTGGTTCCAGGAATTGCAGGGTCATTTTCCAGCCTTTTAATTTCCAAGCCTCCAGCCACTAGAGGGAGAGGATGCTACATATTTATGGCTTTGTGTGGATGTGTGTTTAATAAAGAAATTGCTTCTCCCCAGAAAGGCTTTCCAGAGAGTGTTAAAGCTGGGTTTAACCCCTTTATTGATCTGACCATAGTTTTGTAACTGCTCCTGAGATTTGACTTCTGTAGACTTCTCTTAGTTTATGACCTAAAATTCTAAATGCTCTGGAAGATGTTAGATGAGCCTTGCCCTTGTTTTGTACTCTGTATTTGCTGTTGAGCATCCCTGCTGTGAAATAGCTTCCATAAGGAAACCTTTGGCTCCTGGATCTGCCTGTCTTCTCGTGTTACTGCACTGCTACACCATCACACGGCAGCATGGCCACACAGGAATGAAAGCCATGGGAGCAGTGGGAGAGCAATACCCCTTCCCACACTGCTTTCTTCCTGGCAAGCCAGAGACTTTGTAGCCCATGGCTTCTGCAATAACACACCAAGCCCAAGAGGGATCTCATTTTTGGATTATGAAAGCACTGAGGTAGTAATAATGATTTCAGAGGACACCAGCAAGGAGTTGTAGCTTTAGGGAGGGGAACAGGGATGGAAGTGTTAAGAAAGGCAGTGTCAGAAAGCGAATTTTGTACACTTCCGGAAATGAGATGAGATTGAAACTTTCCTTTTGCAGATTGAGCTTGGTGGGGGAGACCTGTGGGCTGGCTGAGCCCAGGGAAGTATGATGAGGTCTTGAAGGAGTCTTGAAAAGGAGCCTGGGATGGAAGCAGCATGCTCTGTGGGTTTGAAGAGCTGCAACCTTTGGTCTGCAGTACTATTCATGGGGTGAATTTACATTCTTCTGCAGATGGTGGATAGGCAATAGAGAGTTTCTCTGCCTTTCTCTTGACTCCAGTGGGTAACTCAAGGCAGTGCTCTCAGAAGGGAAACCTCATGATGCTTTAACAGCCTGAAGGAGCGTGTCTCTGAGTAATTTTCCTGACTCTGAAAGTCAATAGTTCCAGTTCATAGAGGGATTCAGCAAAGAGGCTTCCTTGTGCTGTGTGGAGCTGCAGCTGATGCTCCAGCACAAGAAGTTCTTCTGGTGCGGCTGGGGCTGGTCCCAGCTGCTCCTTTCCCTGCCTTTCTCCTTTGCCCAGCTGCCCTCTGGCTCTGACAGCTGATGGCAGGCATGAGAAGACACAGAGGGAAGTGTGCAGGAGTGGACTAGAAACCTTGAGACTGATCTGACCTAGGCATGTTAGAAGAACATGCATGTAAGGAGTAAATATCCATCATCCTAGAGAAGGTGGTCAAATGACTTTTCATTGTGCTAGGTGTCAATCACTGGACATCCCATACTTGTAGGGCTAAAGTTTGGCTGCCCCAGGAGTTGTGCCTACTCCAGTGTGTGCTCCTCTCTGCACACTTCACTTGGCTGAGTGTCTCCTATCACACACTTGTAACTCAGACTAACTGAAGCCATGAAAACTTGTCTGTGGAGTGAGTTGCTTAAGCTCAACATCCAGGGCCACAGGTCACAGCTTGTATTGAATAATAGAGCTGAAAGAGCAGTGAGTGAATATGAAAGACTTCTCTGCATCACTGTGTGCATTTTGATGAACTGTGGCCATAACCTTATAAATGTGACCTTCTCATTAAGGCTTCACCTGCCTGATGGAGATGTGAGGTCTTGGGACACCAATCTACTTGCCTTCTGTACCATAGCTTTGCTTACTGAGAGCCAATCTGAAAAGCGTTATTCAAGCAGTGATCCTGTGGACTTCAGTGGGAGCTCTGCCTTGGCTGCATCATACCATGTCATCTCACTGCTGGAGAGGTATCCCAATGGGAGGACCAGCATCTCTGTCTTTGTCTGAAGGCATCCAGCTCCAGTGTGGGAAAAAAACCTCTATCAGGTTTGAGTGGGGGAGAGAAGACAGAGAGGACTGTAAGAGCCCCTAGGCCATGAGGCATGGTTGTGATGTGAGCCCTGGAGGCTCTGTCCCTGCAAGGCACCTTTCCTCCAGGCAAGGAGGGAACATGGCTGCAGGGTATAAGGTTTTGCCAGTCCTTTCTGACCTTAAAACACATGACTTAGGGCAGCATCTATTGTTTCTCTGTAGATCCTCTTGTAAATAGTAATATTAAGCTCTACTTCTTGTTAAAAAAAATAATTTTTGGCTGCAGATGTCTCTCTAAAGTACATAAACAAAATGAATGTCTATCTGAGCATTGTGCTGCTTATAAAGCCCTTTTTTCAAATTTAGTTTTATTCCTTTTTTTAATCTCCATAGGATTTTCCCTGAATAAGCAGAACTAGGGCAGTGCTAGTAACAGATGGACATAAAGACAACTCGGATGCTGGAGAGACTTCTAACAGGCTGGAGGATCTGAAGGTGCTTTCCTCATCACCCAAAGAGTTTAATTTGACTGCAGGTTATTAATTTTTGCCTCTAAAGCAGAGGTCCTAGCAACAGAGCATGTTCCTTGGCAACAGACTGCCATGGTTTAATTAACACAGGAGTGGGAGTTTTAAAAATGCCACTGTTGGAAAAAGTTGAAAGATATTAGCAAATCAAATGGGCTGAGGCATGAGTCTGCTTGTCAGTCAGACAGAGGTGATGAGGGAAAGGGAATAGTAAACAAGATGCAGATGGTGGAGATGACTTGGCAAAGGAGTGGTTCTGGGAGGGAGGCAGGTACAGGGCTTGCATGGTTGATGCCTTCCCAGGGACAGGGATATGGCTCATTCCAGCCATAGAATCAGAGAATCATTAAGGTTGGAAGAGACCTCCAAGATCATCAAGTCCAACCATTAACCCAACACTGCTAAGTCATCATTTCTCCATGTCTTTTATACCCCTTTGGAATGGTGACTCCACCACTGCCCTGGGAAGCCTGAAATAACTCTAGTTTGTACCAGAGTCTGGAGTGTAGGTACATCTAGGTGTTCTGGACTGGAGAAATGGTTTGGAGAAGAGAGAGACTAGTTTGGTCTCCATTGTCTGTCCCTTCTCCAGTTCTGATGTGTAACCTCAGGCAAGGCAGGGGAAGACCTTGTCCTCCTGGTTTGCAGCTGCAAGAGGGAAATAATGATCTTTTTCCTTTTCTGTGGGGAAACAGTAAGATCCTGATTGCTTCCATTGGAGCAAATGATTTTTATGCACTCGTTCAAGTCCAATCATTTATGGCTAAAACTCTTCTCGTGTCCGAGTTAGTTCTGGAGGATGCTTGTACCTGAGGCTTCTGAAGATGTCATTTTCTATTGAAGAACAAACAAACCATCTTGTAATGTACCATAAATAATAATATGACTTTGTGAGAGCCCCGAGCACTGCCTTATTGCTGTGCTAATCTGGTTTAGAAAGCCAGGCTGGATAATTCCTACTAGAGGTTAGACAAATTCCTCTCCTTTCTCATTAATTAACCTGCAGGATTTGGTGCTTTTTCTTTGCAGTTCAATGGAGACAATGGCTGCAAGAAAATATTTGTGCTCTCTAATGTGTGATGAAGAACATCTGCCTCCTGCAGCAATGAAATAACCACTGTGTGCCAGGGCTCTCTAAAGAGCACTGCTGGGCTCCTGCTTGAAGGAGGTGATTCCAGGCTGGAATTTGGCTGGGGAGGTGTTTGCTGGGTGATGTTCTCCTGTGCCTGCAGCCAATGTCATTGCCAGGGAGGAAAGAGAGAGTGGGTGGAAAGCAAAGGAGGGGAAATCCCTTCGTGAAGGCAGCAGCAGGGATGGGGGAGAAGCATCTTGGAAAACGTTTTCACATTCAGAGAGTGGTTTATAGCAGTGCTTTTACAGTGGGATTAAAGAAAGGAGGCCTTGAAGATCTAAAGGAGATTTCAGGGGTGATGTGGTAGTGTAATACAGTGAAGAAAAGAGATTAGAGGCAAGTAGAATCCTATAATGCTGCTGTGCTTCCTTTCCTGCTCTCCCAGGTTGCAAGAAAATGAAGTTTGGGATCCCAGTGTTGAGTTTTGGATCTCTCTCGAATTAGGAATCTACAACCAGAAACATAAGAGTAAATAACAGTGAGAGAGCAGAGTGGGTGTCTGCGTGTGTTAGATCAGCAGTAGACCCCAGACTGGACTGGACTGTCAAGAGGAAGACCATGGAATGGTTTCCATGAAAGCAGGCTGTAGTGAGGTGGGGGTTGGTCTCTTCTCCCAAGGAACAAGTGATAGGACAAGAAGAAACAGCTTCAGGTTACATCAGGGGAGGTTTAGGTTGAGTATTAGGAACAATTTCTGCCCCAAAAGGGTTGTCAATCCCTGGCCCAGGCTGCCAGGGCAGTGGTGGTGTCACCATCCCTGGAGGGATTGAAAAGACGTGTAAATGTGGTGTTAAGGAACATGGTTTAGTGGTGACCCGGTAGTGTTAGGTTAATGGTTAGACTCAGTGATCTTAAAGGTCTTTCCAACAAAACCAGTCCTGTGATTCTCTAATTCTCTGCTCTGGCTGGGGCTCTGGGTTTGGTCCCCTGCCTGCTGGTTGGCTGCAAAATGCTTTGCACAGAGATGGAGGCAAGAGAGGTGTGTTTTCTTGGCAGGGGAAACACAGCTAGGTTCTTTCTGAGACTGCATGTGCCAGAGAGACTCTGCCCCAATCTGGGCAAGGTTGGGTTTGTGTGCAGGGTGATGCTGTTCAGGGATTCAGCTCATCTCTGGTCCTTGTCGCCTTTTGTCACCTTTGCAGGGAGAAAGAATTAATCTGGACAAGGGATGGGAAGTGAAACAGTGGAATATTAGCCTTATTGATAGGCCTAATCAACAGCTGACAGCAGGAGGAGAGAAATCAGTATTGTTCTGCTTGTGTGTAACAAGCGTGAACAAAAATTGTTCTCCTCCTCCAGATCCACTTTAGCAATTAGAGCAACAGGGTGGGATGTGCCAGACAACTTCTCCCCCTTTTTGTGGTGCCAAAGTTAAGATGGATGTAACTCAGACTGAAGCTAGTGGAGTTATTGGGATGATTCAGGGCATGGTTTAGAGATGATCCTGTGCTTTAGAGGTTCTTTCTTGTTCTATTTGTGTGTGTGCTTGGCAAGAATGCAGGTGTTTCATTTAGTATTTCCTGGTAGAAAAAACATTTGCCCTTCAGTTACAGATAACCTGATCATTGCTTTCATTTTAGTCCCAGTTTTCTGAAGGAAGCAATGCCCATGCAATTCAGGATGTCTGTCTGTCTTGTAAGAAGTTCTCTCCCAGCTCCCAACCCCTCCAGCTCTTCAATCAGTTGGTGAGGTCTCAGGATCTGGCTGACATCCTGAACAGATGATGTATCTCTGAGTTCTGTGAACTCAGGGTTGCACAAAGATGTGGCCATCGAGTGCAGGAAGAGATTGAGCTCTCCCTGGGGAGGAAGGTGAGAAGCAGACTCAGGCTGACAACCAACACATTCCAGAATGGTTTTCAGACCTGGGATTTTCAGACCAGAGTCCTCCTTTGGATGTAAATAACTTAGATGGGGTTTCTGTCAACTTAACATAGGAAACTTAGGTAGAAAAAGGAGGCTCAGGAGAGACACCTCACTCAACAACTACCTGAAAGAAGCTCAGAGCCAGGTGGGGTCAGTATCTTCTTCCAAGGAACAACTGACAGGATAAGAGGAAATAGCCTTACATTGTGCCAGGGGAGGCTTAGGGTTGGACATGAGGAACGATTTCTTTATGGAAAGGGTCGCTCAGGGCAGTGGTGAAGTCACCATACCTGGAGGGATTTAAAAGCCTTAGAGATGTGGTGCTGAGGGTATGGTTTAGTGTTGGTCTGCAGCATTAGGTTAACGGTTGGACTTGATGATCTTTGACGTCTCTTCCAACCAAAATGATTCTCTAATTCCAGAGTCTGGACATCTGCAAGTTTTTGCCTCCTGACTCCTCCTTTTGTCAGCCATCTCTGGAATAGTGATGGCTGTCAGTGCCTGTATAAAAGGTGATGAAATGTGGCTTGATGTAACTGGAGCAGGCTACATGGGACCCAAGCAATGTGAAGAAGCTAGGCAGCATCCCTTCACTCTTGCCTGTACTTTTGTTCTGTCCTCTTTAGATAAATAAGGGAAGACACCTAGGCTCTGATGGTGCAGGACTAGCAGAAAGTGGCAGTCACGTGGTGCTGTGTCTTGGTTCCTGACTCAATACCTCCAGCTGCAGAAAAAATGTTGACTCCTCTGGAGGTCAGGAGCAGGAGATTCAGATGCCTTTCTGCCCTTGAGAGACAGGAGTGCATGGAAGAAAAACAAACCACCAACAACCAACCAACTCAAACATTGAAACATGTCCCTAAATCTTCTGCAAATGTAATAAAGGAGAAAACAGCTTCTCTGTAGCTTCTCTACAGGCTTTGCAGTATATCCTGTAGACGGTTCCAGTGTACCCAGTGTTATGTGTATCCTAGCTGTTGGCTTCTGGACCAACAGCAGGTTGTACCCACATTGTCTCCACGTTTTTTACCTTCCTCTCCTGCCTCTGAAGCTAGCTGCAGACTTCATCAGCTGCCAAAGAGGAGATCTTGGGAATGTTGGTGGGGTATTTTGCCTGGATTCAGGTGTGTGTAAGTCCTGGTGATGGGCTGCCCCTTCCTGTGGGCATGCGGCTCTGGGAGGACAGGCGGAAGGCTGCGGGTGCAGTGCAGCCTTGGCCAACTCCTTTCCATCTCCACATCCTCTGCACAAAATGGGGAGAACCATGTCGACAGATGTGTCCCGGCTGGAGGAACCGAGAGGATTCCATCCCCTTTCCAGTTGGCTGTGCACATCCCATATGCTCTCACCGCATCTCCTGTCCGGCGCCAGGCAGACTGAGCTCATCTACCCCGGCGTGGTGGGTGGCCATGGTGGTGATGGTGAATGCTGAATGAGTGTCTGCTCTTTCTCACTGTGTGTGGGGATCTTGTTTGCTTGCTCAGACCAGAAATCGGGGAAAAAGGAAGGGGGAGTAGGCAGGGGGATTAAAACCTTTAACAGGGTGTGGAATGTGGGTGCTGGGAGGAGGATAACCCTGGGCAGGTGCAGCACTTCATTGGACTGGGAGGTTGTTTTCGGTAGGAAGGGGACTTATCCTGCATGTGGAGGAGAGCAGAATGAGAACTTGCTGCCCTTCAAACATCAGCAGAAATCCCCAGCCCCGTGCTGAGCACAGAGGCATGTGCTGGCTCTGCAGATTTGGGAGTCCTGTAGCGCTGGGGGTGAGGGTGAGCAACCATGGGTGGGAGGACATGGGGTGCTGAGCACCCATGGGGACCCTCCTGAAGTTCTCGTTCCTACCCACTCCCTCCTTCCCTTTCTATTCCTCTTCTGCAGAGTTTCAAAGCATGGCAAGGAAAAAAAATAAAAAAAGAGGACATCCCCCTCCCCTCAAATCCCTCACTCTGTGACTGAAATAAATAACTACAAGCTCAGGTAGTGAGGAGGCTGCTAATAACGTGCTCCTGACAGGCACGGGATTGCCAGGCTGAGGGATGGCTGACTGAAAGCTCCAGCCTAGGGTGGGGGTGGGGGGGCTTCTTTTTTTTTCCTTGCCAGCTCTCGCCAGGCAGTAGGGATTTTTTTTTCCTCCCCTCCCTGATAATAAGGACATCATCAGAAGCAAGATGCAGTGGCTAAGGGATGGATCAGGAATGGTGAGTTCAGGTAGCTATGGCTTTCTCTTTTCTTCTTATTGCAGTGCTCGGACAGGGAAAATAAGCCTCTGTCCTATCTCCTGACTCCTCCTTTACTCCCCGTCCTTGAAACCATTGATCACTCTGTAGCCATTTTATGGACTCTGCATTCCCAAACTGCCGAGCAAAAGAAGAAATTAAAAGAAAGAAAGGAGGATGTGCATNGGGGAGGTGGGTTTGGGTAGGGGGAGGTGAGCTGGTGGGTTTAGAGGGGGGGAAGAAAAGGGTTTCCAGGTGCTCTTAAATAGAGTGTGTGGTGTAAGAGCTGAGGGGGAGAGGACTGGGAGGAGAGGAGTACCGAAACGGGGACGCTGGCTGTCGGCAGCGTTACTGGGACCTGTCAGATCTGCCCCTTCTGAGGATGATGAGTTGTGGTGCAGGGGGAGCCTGAATTTGCTGCTGAGCCCGAGCATCCCTGCCTTTGCTTGCATCAGACTGTAAAACACTCCTCTGAAGTGTAGAGGCTTCAGGAAAGCAGTTGAAATAGTGAGAGCCCTGCTTAATAATAAAAAAATAAGGAAAAAAATAATTAGTGCCAGGCTGCAGGTTGCTCTCATTAAGCCTGGAGTCCAGCTCTGAGGGGGCTGCACCTGCCAGGAGGGAGCACGGGGCAGTTCCCCCATCTCAGCAAGGAGCCTTCTTTTCTCATTCAGAAACTTCCCCGTGAAGAGATGTGGTTGTTATTGAGATCCTCCTCCTCAGCTCCTTCCTTGCACAGCTTTGCTTTGCAGTGCCTTTCCCTCTGCTCTCTCCTCTCTGTGCCGGGCTCGGTTTTGCTGGTTGGTTGGTTTTTTTTGTGTCTATTTTGCCCTTCCCTGGATGTTTTCCATCCTGCTGGGAGCTGGTGGGGCATCCCTGTGGGCTGCTCCCATGGCATGGACCCACGCTGGCATCCCTTGGCTCAGTCCCTGCTATTCAGCTCTGTTGGGGGCACCCAGCAGATGTTACTGGCAGCAGGGATGACTTTGGAACCTCTCCTGATGCCCGTCTGCCAGCTCCCTGGTGCCTTGTGCAGCTTACTCCTGTCCTCCATCCCCTCTAAGATACTTAGACAAGCAGGAGCTTAATGGTTTATGCTTTTGAAAGACTCTGACCCGCCGCTGGCAGCACGATGTGAGGGTGTTGAGAGCAGCTTGCAGCAGAGAGAAAAATTTTTAGGGTCTTATTTACAGCTTGTCTAGCATCCAGCAACAGTTCGGGGGGTTTGTTGCCCTCCTCCCACCCTTGGAGCATCCAGGCTTTTTTTTCCCCAGTGCCACCCCATCCCCACACAGCAGCCAAGCACTTTTCCCCTCTGCGCCGGTGTCTAAGCAACACAAATCGCCTTTCAACGTTTGCCGATTTCCATTTGCAGCGATTACTAGGCTGAAAGAAAAGTGGTGGTGGAAAAGCTGGATGTGGCTCTTTCATCCTTATGCCTTTCCTCCCTGGTGGCTGCTGAGCTCTGCTGGGGAGGGGAGGAGATGTGGTGCAGGGCAAACTGCTTTTTCTAATTGACATAGCACAAGACTTGACACTTTCTCACCCTCTTATCTTTCCAGCTTCCTTTCTTGCTGCTGGCAATAAGGGAGACTTTGTTATTTTGTTCTGATTAGTTTAATCTTTGCCTTCTCTTAGTGAGAAATTATGGTGGTTGCTGAATAGCTTGTAAATTAAAGTATTTTTTTGAGGAGGAAGGTGAAACCCTAGTGATAGATTTTTGAAGTGTCTACCCAGAAATATTCCCAATATCACACCTTCTTAGAAGGGGAAAACAAAAGAGGGCTGTGGCTGCTGTATTTTACACAGCAGTTTCACAGCCTCAGCAGGGTTTGAAGATGCTCCATGTATCTCCAGCTCATCTGAAACAAAGGTAAAACACGATTACAAACCAGCAAAGCAAAAACTGCACCAAATCAGAGAAATCTTTGCAGTTGCTTGCAAGCAAGGAGCCTGGTACCCAGGGAGGGGTGGCTGTGATCCGATGGATCCCGAGAGCTGCTTCGCTGGGCAAACAGTGCTCCTGAGCTTGGAGACACTGGATTCCAAAGCCAAGGCAGGGTGACGCTTGGCCCATCCAAATTCTGCTCTCTTATTTCAAGACAAGGAATATATTGGTCCAGATGTCCTGGCTGAGTGCCAGCGCAGGTAGCTGTGCTCCAGCTAATGCAGATTTCCCCTCCTTGTTCCAGTTGGTAAGTTACTTTAATTTTTACTACTTAAAATGTTGGCTCATCTTGATGTACTCTGCTAAACAGAGGAGCTTACTCCACACCAGAAGTAGCTGCATTTCAGCAAGTCAGTGTGAACATTAGCATCTTGGTCTAGTGGCTAAAATGGGCTACAGGAATAGAAAATGGCTCAATTTGCTCCAAAGTGAAGGTGTTGGCTGATCCAGTCGTAGGCATTAAGCTGCCCTGTCATAGGGTGAAGAACCTCAACCTTTCCTCTGGAGCAATTTTCATGAGCACTAAGCCACTCTGATGGATTTTCAGCTGTCTTTTTTTTTTTTTTAACTCTGGTATTATTTTCTGTGTATCCACTAAAAACCAGCAATAGAAATTTATTTTGGAGAGTATCCTTGGACTTTGATCTGCTCAGGCACGTTGGTGCAAAGCTGGATTTTAGCCTGATTCCTCAGGAGTCCTGCTCAGCACTGATTTATTGAGAGTGTTGTTTTCCAGCGGTCGCAGCGCTGGGTTGGGTGAAGGACTCAGATCTGCTCCCTCACAGAGTTACTCATCTCTAAGAAGCATGTCAGTGATATTTTACAAGTTGATAGCACCTTTTGTTCTCGTGGCAGGTGGCTCTTTATTTCTCAATCAGCTCTTTAAATCTAGCTATTATCCGTAATATCAAGCTGTCAGAGCTGGGTTGGATTTTTTTTCCTCTCCTTTGCATGTGCTGCTTTTTAAACAATTAATCTTTTCCCAATTAGGCTGTAGCATCCCATGAGAGTATTTTACATGCTTCATTGGTACTAAGTTGCTAAACTCTGTGAGTATCTGTTTCTAACCCAGAAAGATGAAACTAATTGTCATTGGTAGGGATGAGAATAACCTACACGTGTGGTATGGGCATTGTGAGGATGATGATTATTTGGTCTGGCATTCCTCACAGAGAGTATTGATCTGGTGTGATAATCAAATGAGCTGGTTTAAATCATGCCATAATACAGCCTTTTCTGGATGTTTTTATTTTTATCTATCAGGTGTAGATTTTCTTTTCTCCAAACCGTTGGTTGTGTTAGAGAATAGACAAGGATGTATCTTCCTCTGTATCTCCTCACATAGGGTCTCATTCTGAGCCTAATGTGCTATGTAAGTCAGGAGTGCAGATGGGCACAGTCTTCCAGTCTGGTGGTTTTTTCCAGGCATATATAGCTATATTTTTATAGTCCCTGTTGCTCAAATATTTAAAATTAATCCCTTGTTGGGATTTGACATTTTTTTTCTCATCAGCAAAAATTAAGCTTTGTAAATACCTGAGTTTGGTGAATAAAAGGGCCACAGGGTGCAGGCAGTGGGAGATGCTCTTGAGCAGGACAGGACGGTTCAGCAGTCAGAAAACTTCCTGACATTTTTCCTTGCTGATTCTTTTCTGCTTCTCAGTCTGTAAATTTTGGGATATTTAAAGCAGAAGGACTCTTTGCACTCCATAATTCTAAAAAGCTCAAAGTGAAGTTGGGAAGGAAGAAGCAGGAGAAAGCAGTTTGGGTCTGTTTTTCGTTTCTTGAGAGTTTAGATAAGCAAATGCAGTTGGTGGAGAGAAGCCAGGTCAGGATGGGCTGGGAAAAGAATCTTGCAGTATGCAGGCATTAGGGAAAAATGGGACAAGAGGCCCGGAGCACCCTGAACTCCCACAGAGATCAAAGGGAGCAGAGAGCACTCGATGGAGCACGTCGCAGTGAAGCACCCAGGGAAGCTGCAGTGGCCTGCCCAAGGGCTTGGGTGTCCTGCAGAGGATGCTTTTTGGGCTGCCATCTCTGTACCCTGCAGGTGCAGCAAGGAGAACCATTTTCCATGGGAGAGAGTAGCTTATTGCAAGTTTGTTCCTGTTCGTCCTGAGATCTGTTGTTGCTGGAAGTTGATGCTTGGGTTGTCAAGCCCTGGCACAGGCTTTCCAAGGCAGTGGTGGAGTCACCATCCCTGGAGGGGTTTAAAAGACATGTAGACGTGTGCAGAGGGACATGGTTTAGTGGTGACCTGGCAGTGCTGGTTAACAGTTTGACTTGATGATCGTACAGGTCTCTTCCAACCAAAATGATTGTCTGCTGCACTGCTCTAGAGCTCCAATGCCTTAAGTCAGTCCTACCAAGCAGATTTCTTTGTGGGATTTTTCTCACCCCCATAGTTTCTGTTCTGTTTTCCATTTCACTCCCAGTTTGAGGTTTCTTTAATCTTTCAATTATAACCTCCTACCAGCTTTGCTGTGAGAGTACACAATAAACATCCAGGTTAAAGAAAGAGTTGATGTTATGGTAAATAGAAATATTTGCATAAGTTGCACCAGGGGAGGTTTAGATTGGACATTAGGAACAATTTCTTTATGGAAAGGGTTGTCAAGCCCTGGCACAGGCTGCCCAGGGCAGTGGTGGAGTCACCATCCCTGGAGGGGTTTAAAAGACATGTAGATGTGTGCTGAGGGACATGGTTTAGTGGTGACTTGGCAGTGTTAGGTTAATGGTTGGACTTGATGATCTTCAAGGTCTCTTCCAACCTAATAGATTCTATGATATATGCTGATGATTGCCCTTGTGTCAATCCCCAGAGTGGGCAGGAAGAGGCCTGGCACTAGTCCCATTTACAAACAGTGGTTCTGTGCCCCAGTTCCTACCTGCTGGATACTGGACGTGGCAATAACTGTTTCTTGAGATAGGTCACCATGATTCATCAGGGCTGAATGGAAAACCAAACCATTGCTTGGAGGGTGCCATAGAAAAGTGAAGCAGTATTATGTAGAATATGGAGCAGGTTGCATTTGCTGGGCAACCACACACACTGTGTGGTAGCCAAGTCCATCTGTCCCTCCTGCATTCAGGTTTTTGGGTGGGTGAGCACAGCAGGGCTTTGTAAATCACACTGTGCTTTTAACTGCTGAGAACCTGATTTCCTTGCATCTAGTCAAAGGGTTTTTCTTTTTTTTTTTTTTTCAAACATTTCTTGAAAAATCTCTGAACTGCTTCAAGCAAACATCTTAATGTATTTATGACATTAGCTGCTTCTCCTCCAGAAGAGTTGCTCTGAATCTCTTTGAGCCTGGCTGTTATTTTGAACATGGCTAATTCCCTGAGTGACTAAGCTCTTAGATAATAGAAAAAATTCATCAAGTTATCTTGGTCTCCAATAGTTTCTATTGTTATGAAAAGAAGTCTCATGAAAAAAAAAATTAAAGTTGCCTATTATGTAATGTGGGCAGGGAAAGGAAAGACAACTCTTGTGAGAGAATGCCAGGAGTGTCCTGGCCAGGAGCAAATGCCAGCCTGTGAAATCTCTAAATTGGTCTGGTGGGAGAGTGTGAATGAGAAGTCTCTGCTTCTCTACCTTCTGGGGGTGATAAGTCACTGTGTCACACCTGGAGTGTTGTGTCCAGTTCTGGGCTGCCCAGTTCAAGAGAGACAAGGAACTACTGGAGAGAGTCCAGTAGAGGCTACAGAGATGCTGAAGGGACTAAAGCATCTCTAGGAGGAGGAAAGGTTGAGAGCCCTGGGGCTGGTTAGTCTGGAGAAGAGCAGCCCCAGAGGGGATCTGCTCAATGCTGAGCAACAGCTGAAGGGTGGGAGCAAGAGAATGGGGGTCAGACTCTTCTCAGTGGTACTTAGTGACAGGACAAGGGGCAATGGGCACAAAGTGGAACCCAGGAGGTTCCACCTGACAATGAGGAAAATCTTTGCTGTGAGGATGATGGAGCTGTGGCCCAGGCTGCCCAGAGAGTTTGTGGAGTCTTCTTCTGTGGAGAGATTCCAAAGGCACCTGGAGGTGATCGTGATCACCCTGCTGTGGGTGACCCTGCTTTAGCAGGGGGGTTGGGCTGGATCATCCCCAGAGGTCCCTTCCAACCTCTACCATGCTGGGATTCTGGGAAAGGGATATGAAGAGGGCTGCAAGGAGCTGCAGGCAATTTCTTTCCATCCTCGTTCTCTTCCATGAAGCAAGGCCATGGCTTCTGTTCCTTTCTGCCCCAGTGTTGTGTCATGACTCTCTGTAAGTCATGGGACTGTGCCTGGGCTCAGCTTTCTTAATATATAGGTGGTGGATAATTTCCTGTTTCCCTCAGAGTCAGCTCAGGCTGCCAGAGCAGCAGTAAAATGCTGAATAACAAGTCCCAAGGAGTGTCTTGCATCAGGACTTTCAAATTCATAAGCCTTTGTATTTCTGATGGTGCACTTGGGGCAGGACCTGGTTTGGCCATGCCCATAAGCAGAGCTGATGATGGTCTGTTCAGGGGGAGAGAGGAGAGTCCTTGTGCTCATTAAATCTTCCCTTTCTGCAAGGTCAGTCAGCAAAGGCACAAAGCAGAGGCAGAAACTTTCTTTTCTGCCTTTTTGCTCTCTATGATTTGTGACTGCTGCTTAGTATGTGCATCATGGATCACACTCTTTCCATCCTGCCTGGCACTTCTAATTGCTGGACCTCCACAGGCTTAGGCAGATGAAAATGGCCAATTTGCTTTTTAACTGCATAGGAAATGTGATGTGTTGGATTTCAAAGGACCTTCCCACATTGTGGCAAAGCTGGGATCCACCCTTTGATATTCACAGCCAAGAGCTTTCTCTGTTTTGTGTCTCTGCAGCTGCTTTCTCAGGGACCACACTGAGGACACTGACTCTGGATTTAAGAAGGTTGTTTCTAGTGGGTTATTTTGCTTTTTCTTCACTCACCACTTTGTCCAGGCATGTGTTGATGTGAAGTTCTCTGCAATGTAGTGTCAGAAATGAGAGCAGAGCACTGCAGTTCCTGTCAGAGTGCCTGGAGGGAGCAGTGGAAGGAAGGGGCTTCCCTTGGAGTTTTTGGCACTTTGGGCTTTGCTTTTTTATGTTGTTTCCAGGCTGAACTGCAAGCCCAGAAGCCTGAGAAGTAAAATTCAGAAGTAAATGTCTGTGTATTCTTCTAGGCCAGTCTTTTTTCAGACACAAGAGTGCTTATGTAAGGCTAAAATGAACATCTGAATCTGATGAGTCCTTTTGAACTGAGCTTTCTCAGTCCTTCAAGGCTTTTCTCTGTGACCAGGGTAATTGGTGTTACCACATCTGCTTTCTGCTGGATTTGAGGTGCTTTTTCCTCTTCTTTTTCAAATCTAGGAGTCTCAGGATGCTTCTGGAGTTCAGGCTAGGGTGTGTGGAGCAGATGCAAGGAGAAGAGAAAGCGCTTGCAACATGATTGCCAGGGGCATGAGATTTTTAGTCTGTCTTAATGTTTTAAGTTCAAATGAACTTAAAAATAGAAGTTTGGTTGTTCTCACTGCAATCAGAGGAACACAATGGAATCAGCCCCCAGAGAGACTCACTCTCTGGGCTGTTTCAGCATGATTTGTATGGTGTTACAGAAGCTATGACAACTGATTCCATCAGTACATCACCTCTTTATTGTAGCCCAGCCAGGGCTGGGGCAGAGCTCTGCAGTTGTCTGTGTGGCACAGCACACAAGCTTAGCAGGGACATGCTAAGCCATGCCAAGATGCAGTTGACACCTGGTCAGGGTGCTCTGAAGGAAGCATCTAGGTACCTTGTAAGACAACAGTGACAAGGCTTTGGCTTTATTTCTTTATTTCCCCCCTCACAGCATCATGTAAGTGCTTTAATTCCTCATCAGAGGAAAGAGCACCATCTGCTGAGATGTTGGCTCTGCTTGAGAAGGAACCAGGATTAACTGAGGGCTCCAGATGTGGTCCAAGGCCAGCCCTGGTTAGCAGCACAAGGAGTTAAGACCTATTCATCTGGAGCATGGTTAGTTTTCATGAGGGTGGTTAACCAGGGCTGGTGCACAAGAATATCAGAACCTCCCTGGCCTAGCAATGATTGTTGTCTGGCTGTTGTGTTAGATGAAGTGGTTATAAATAAATTAGTCTCCACTCTGGGGTTGTAAATCTGTTGTGTATCACTTCTTGTTTTGTGAGGTAAAATTAGAACTGGTGAAGAATGGGAGAGTTCACCTACTAGAGCTTGCCTGAGCACATTGTGTCTTTGTATGTACTACATCTACCAAGGGTCAAGCTGTTGCACAGTCAGTCAGTCTTCTGGTGAAATTCTCGTTTTTCTTTTTCATGGAATGCTTAGAGCAGTGACCCAGAGATGTTCAGCTCCATCCCTGTAGCTTCTGAGCTTTGTGTAATGCTCTTGGCCAGTTGGTCATGCAGGTTAAGCAAAACTCAACCTCCAGCAGTGGCCTGTCTTGTCTAAACATTGCAAAAGTAGACTTAAAAACTGAATTCACTCTTTTCCCCCCGCACTTTTAGCCTTGCTACATGAAGCAAGAGCAGCCTTGCTTTGCTGTCTTTCCCCATCCACCTTCTCTCCCATTTCACTGCTTTGCAGGCTCTCAACTCAGCCTTGCCTTAAGCAGTTCTTCCTCTGAAGTCTATTTATGCCTTCACCAGCTTTTGAGATCATCCTCCTATCCTTGCCCACCTCTCCTGCTTCCCCCTTTGTCTTCCTGTAATTGTATTTTGTGTTAGTTCTGTAAATGAATCATGAGCTTGTATCTAGCTGTGCTCTGAATTTGCACCCCATGGCTTTGTTTTTTTGTTTATCTCTCTGGCAGAGGACACTTGAGCTACTGTGGGAGGGAGGGACTGGGGCAGAGGATGAGGGGGGAAAAAAAGCTTCTAAGGGAGATGTGTAGAGTAGGGAAAAAGGAAGAAGGACAACAGGAAGAAGTAGAGGAAGTTACTGAAGAAAGTCTGAAGTTCGTGTGGATGGGGAGGAAGCCTTTGAGGGATGGACAGACAGGCAAGGAACAAGGAGTAACTGGAAAGATAAATTTTAACTGCCCGCATCAGAACCCCCTGAGTCTCAGCCTTTACAGGTATTTCTCCATTTTGGGTAACAAATTTTAGGCATTTGAGGATTTTCCAAGTTTCCCATGAAGCCAGTTCATGAGCATACAGGATTCAAGAAATGTGTGACATGGTTTAGTGGCCATGGTGGTGTGTAGATGGTTGGACTTCATGATCTTTGAGCTTTTTTCCAACCATAATGTTCTATGATTCTATAAGATTTTGGAGCTTCTTGAGGAAACACTTGGATTTGCAGCAGCTCTGCAGCTTGTGAGTGGTGTTTCCCACCTGGCTGAAGGATGGGAGCAGAGGGCTCCGTGTCAGACTTACTGTGAAGAGAAAGGACAAAGAGGCAGCTCCCAGTTCAAAAAAATACTCCTTTTGGGAAACTTAGCAAATCATAATCCCACTGACCTTTAATCTCCAAAACACTGAGCTTAATTCCTGGCTAGATTTGGAAAAAAAAAAATAATTTGATGGTCTCATAATCTCTCATGGAGTCCATGACTCAAACAAACCCCATATCAGTGCCTGATGTTGAAGTAAGTGCCCAGCAGAGGAAACTGGGAATGGAAAAGCAGTTGTCTTTCTCCTGCTACATGTCCCTGGGTGTTGTTATTGCTTTTTGGGCAATTAATTAAAATGGAATATTTAAACTTCTCCCATGGTGCCACATAGGTCTGAGGTGGGGCTTGTGCTCAAGGAAGGGGATACAGACAAACTGAAACAGTTCAGGACTGATGATAATCAGCAGCCATTTTCCTCTAGGTCATGGATTTCATCCAGATCAGACCAACACAATCAGAGTTTTACTCCCACTTGGAATCATGAGCCACCCTGGTATTTGTTTGCAGCTTTCCCAAATTCACCAAAAGATTTATCTCCTTTGGCCACCTGATGAGCAGAGTTGGGGTCCCCATTTCAAGTCCTGGAGATTGGCTATGTCACTTTCTACAGCAGCACTAACTGAATTCACTGGGTCTGTGTTGAGGTTAGGAGTTTGGGTGCTTCCATTTTGCAGTTAGTGGAAGAAGGAGCTGATGTTAGGAAGCAAGTCTTATGAGGAGCAGCTGAGGGAACTGGAGGTGTTTAACCTGGAGAAGAGGAGGCTAAGGGGAGACCTTCTCACTCTCTACAACTCCCTGAAAGGAGGTGGGAGTGAAGTGGGGAATTGGTCCCTTCTCCCGAGGAACAAGCGATAGGACAAGAGAAAAAAGCCTCAAGTTGCACCAGGGAAGATTTAGATTGGACATGAGGAAAAAATTATTCCTTGAAAGAGTGGTTAAGCATTGGTACAGGCTTCCCAGAGCAGTGGTGGAGTCACCATCCCTGCATGGGTTTAAAAGATGTGGTGCTGAGGGACATGGTTTAGTGATGACTTGGCAGTGTTAGGTTAATGCTTGGACTAGAGGATCTTAAAGGTGTCTTCCAACCTAAACTATTCTGTGAAAACGCAGATGCCTCTGCACATCCAAGAGATTACTGCAGTGAAGGTGGTTAATCTGCACAGGGGATCTGCAGCAGACAAGGGAGTTGGAGCTGAAACCCTGCAATGCCCCAGACCCCTAGACTATCCTTCCAGCTCACCCAGAGACAGTGTACCTCTCATTGAGACCTTTACACATTCAGATTAGAAATGCTGGCTCTGGAGGGGAGCTGTGCTTGTTTAGCTGCTAATTGCTGAAGATATCCATTGGAGAGAGTTGTGGTCACATGGCTGAGCCCAAGGTGTTATGCACATAAGGGATGAAGACTTGGCATCATCTGCTTCAGAGACTTGCCTCAAAATTACTGTGTTGTAATCAGCACTATTGGAGGGACCCTTCCCATCTGTCTGCTGCCTAGGAGTCCAGAATACACTCTCTGTATTTATCTGTGTATACTGATTTAGGGATGGGTGGGATGTGTTGGGGAAAGCCTTGGCTCCATCCTTAATTGATCTGCCAGGTGGAGAGGTGCTGAAGTTCAGAACTGCTTTCTCATATGGAGGGGACCATCACTCACCTTGCATTACAAATTGTGCTCCTGGAAGCTGCTGTAGTGTCTGGGCACGTGCTGTGCTGTAAGGAAAGGTGATGTTTTATATAACTGTTAAAAATCTTTTCTTCTTGCTCCTCAGTTTAGCTCTTTGGGATTAGACTAAACTTTTCAGAAAGCGTTAAAGTTTGTGGTGGTTTTGTATAAACCCTGATGTGTAGGTGATCTTTTTCAGGAAGGCTTCTAAGAGGAAGTATCATCCATTTTCATAGTAAAATTAGCATTTAGTACAGGCAGAAGATAGGGGAAATTATATAAAGGAGCAAGTACTATTGGGAATACTCTGAGTATAATTTAAATAGAAGCTTCTGTGCAGTAGAGCTGTGCTGATCACTTTTGGTTAGCTGGTACACACTCAGCTTTCACCAGAGCCCAATATTTGCATCTGTATGTGAGGAGGCACTTTCCTGCCTGATCTTTTGGGGTGTTTGATCTGGAGAAGGACTTGGGAACACAGATTTTAGGGTGTTTACTCTGGAGCAAGACCTAGGAAGGATGTATTTTGGGGGTGTTTGCTCTGGAGCATGACTCAGGGAGGATGGATTTTGGGGTGTTTTCTTTGGAGCAAGATCTGGGGACGATGATTTTGGGGCATTCACTCTGGAGTATGACTGGAGAGGGTGGATTTTGGGGCATGTTCTCTGGAACAGGTTCTAGAGAGGATGGATTCTGGGGGGTTTGCTCTGGACCAGGACCGGGGAACATGGGTTTAGCAGTGTTTGCTGTGGAACAGGACCTGGGGAGGATGGATGCTATGGCCAGAGCCCCCTGGGTAGCTCTCCCCAGCCCCTGTGGCCGTGAGGGAGAGCCGCGGGGTCTCCGCAGCCATCGCCTGTGGTCTGCAGCTGCTCATGACGCACAAGCTGGAGCAGGGGAGCAGGATGGTGGGGGACCTCCTGCCTGCAGCTGGCAGGGGGATGGCTTCCTTGCCTCTATTTATATTCTCTGCCCTCCCCTGTGCTGTGAGTGGCTCAGCTCTGGCAGAATGACTGCCAGAGACCTGCCAGGCACAGTGCTCATAATGAAATCCTCTTCTTCAGCTACGGAAGTAGCTATTGAGCATGTCTGAGAGCTCCTGCACCCCTGTTTTTTTTTTCTGGATATTTCTTAGGCCTCTGCTGCTTCTACCTGCCCAATTTTTGCTTGCCCTGTCTTATATGCAAAGGCACAGAGGAGTCTGCCTTGAAATGCTGCTGACCACTTCCCATCCTTGCTGCTGAGAGGACATACAGAGCAGAGGAGAAGGCAAGGGAGGATGGGTTTTGTCTGCAGGTCCTCAGGGCTTGCTGTGGACCCATTGTGTGTTTTTTGGAGAGGTCACTGTTATTACTGAGGCTGAAATTGGGATTTCCTGGGTGTTTGTGGGAGCTCAGGCTTGAGTTTTGGAAAATTGCCTGTATAGTTTTAGGAAAGGATGGGAACAATAATAAATACTCCACGTCTATTACTACATGTTTGCTGCTCTAATTAGTCTAAAATGGCACCAGACATTGATTGTGCTAAAAAAAGCATAGATGATAGGAATTGCAGGTCTGGAAGCTGAGGAGTCAAGCTAGAGATTAGGAAATCCATCATCTGGGCACAGGCTAGCATGTGTGCAGGTTTAAAGCAGTTTCTTGTAAATATGCAGATAAAAAAAACCCACCACCTTTTCACTGACCTCCTGAATGGGAAATTCTCTGCTTGAACAGAGCAGGAGGTCTCAGTAGGTGGAGACAGACTCTGGCTTTTAGTTGTCACACAAAAGAGAGGAAAAGAAACCACTTGATGAACCCAAACCATTATTTCTAACACCTGCTCCACACACAGCCCACCCTCTGTGTCTGTGAACACATCATGGCCCACATGTGATACAGAGCTGGTCAGAAAGGAAGATGCTGTGTGTCTTGCATAAACTACCAGGTCTCAGTGGAGGCTGAGGAGGGAGGAAGGCACTGTGGAGACCCAGTCCTCACCCACCCAAAATGATCTCTCCTCTGGTGGTATCTGGGAGTAGCTATGTTAAAAACCTACTCCTCTGGCAACCCAAATAGCAGAGGAAGAAAACCCAACCAAGCCTTGCAGTCAACAACTGGGTTTAGTGTCCATTTGAATGGTGAGGCGGAGTAGGAGCAGAATCCCACAGGTCCCTACCCCAAATGCTGGTGACAAAAGGCATCTCCCCTGGAAGGATGCTGCGATGGGTCCTTGGCATGAGCTGACTCCAGGCCTTGTTAGTTCAGATTTGAACATTAAAGTTCTCCTGAGCTCTTGATGTTTGCTACTGGAGAGTAAAGTAAATGTGTGAGGATGTCCTGGGTCTGTTCAGAGGAGCAGGTTTCCTGGAAGGTTCTGGTGATCAGCCCCAGTACCTACGTTTCAGTGTGTAATGCATATGCATTGGCATCATTCTATAATTGTTTTTGTCAAATCATTTGCTTTTTACAGCTAAGCACATTGTTTGGATGTGTGTGTATAATGCTTCACTAAGGTACCTGCTGGTTCTGGGCTCTAGGAATGAGGTTTGGGACAGGACCTGGCACCTGGACTATAAACCCTGAGCATGTTTGTGAATTTAATGTAGGAATGAGCTTTCCTGGCTGCTGCAGAAATAATAAAGATCCCCCCATCCTGTCCTCCCCCTATAGCCTTCTTTTATCCATCTCCAGCTGTAGAATCACAATTCAATTTAACCCTCAGCATGGAGAACCCCAGTGCAGTGCTGATGAGAGAGGCTCTGCCATCACTTTAGCATGTGCATAGCATAGTCCACAGCTACAAAGTGCTTCCCCCTGCAAAATCCTCACCTTCTAGGCTCATGAGGAATTTCCAAGTTGCCTTTGGGGCTATATTTTGGGCCGTTTTCCTTCTCCCTCTCTTCCTCCTGCTCCCCTACCTGGTCTGAGCAGGCTCCTAAGCAGCATTGGCTCTTTTTGCCGGCGTTCCATCGGAAGCTTAGCGCGGGCGGTACCGACGGGGCTAGACGCGTCCCGGCCGTACCCGCGGCAGCGAGGAAGGGGAGCTCTGCGCGGCACGGACAGCCTGGAGCCACCTTGCCGGAGCATCCCACCATTCACGTCGGCTTCCTGAGTTCCCCCCTCTGCCCCCCACTGCGTTTGGCGGTGGTAGGGAACAACGGAGGCAAAGGAGAAGGGCGAAGGATGCCTGCGCGGCGCTGGCTGTCGCGGCGGGCGGAAGAGTGGCGTATTTATGGAGCCAGCGCTTCCTTTTGGGTTTGACTGACAGCCAGGATCCCTTCGCTGCCTGGTCAACTGGAGCTGATTAGTATGCGAGAGGGTCCGCCTCGCACCGAGGGATGCAGCCGCAGCAGCTTGCGGAGCTGTCACACTCACCCAGGCTTCTTATCTGCACTGGCTTGACGAATTAAAAAGCAAGCCAGCCAGCCAGCGAGAGAGAGAGGGGAAGAGAGAGAGAAGCTTGCCGACAGCGCTCGCTTTCTTTTCCTAAAGGAAGGATTTTGCCTCCTAAGCGCTCGCTGGTTGTGAGGATGCTTCGCTTAGCGAGCTCCAGCATGAGCTAGAGACAGCACGTAGGGGAGAAACTCAGAGCAGAGAGCACAAAGCACTCCGAACCCAGCCAAAACCAGGAACAGTTTTCTCCTCTATTCTAGCATGGTGGATGTATGGACAGTCTTACAGAGCAGAGGTTGACTTCTCCAAATCTGCCAGCCCCACATCTTGAACACTACAGTGTTCTGCATTGCACCATGACCTTGGATGTTCAAACGGTGGTCGTTTTCGCGGTGATTGTGGTGCTATTGCTTGTGAATGTCATACTCATGTTCTTCCTGGGCACGCGTTAAATGGATTTTTTCTCCTGAGCTGTTGGGGGCAACTACTACCACTAAGCAATTCAACAAGAGAGCACGAGCGAGCGAGAGAGAGAGAGAGAGAGAAAGGCAAGAGGGAGAGAGAGAAAGAGAGAGAGAGATTTCTTACTGAGGGGGGAAACGCGTTGAGCTTCAACATGGCCTCGCTGTGATATGTATGACGTTGGTATATTCTCTCTCCCTAAATCTTTTGTCATGTCTTGTCTTTTGAGTATGCCTGTAAGTGTAGCTGCTTTTGCCTGGGTTTTAAATGTGATAAGTAAGAGTAATTCATTCCTCTATCGTTCCGTGCTAGTGAGACCGAGCTATACAGCCCGAGTTAGGAGCAGAGGGGAAATATCTGTCTGGGGTAAGCACTGGCTGTGATGTTTTGCTTCCTTTAAAATAGAGGCTGAAGTTTTGAGAAGAAGCCATTTGTGTGTGCAATGTCTGTGAGAGTAACCATGTAGCTGCCAGGTGAGAGGGGTTGGGATGTGCAGTGGGATCAAGCTCTGGACATTTTGAAGGGGGTGGGAGGGGATGAGAAATCCTATGAAAGGATGAAATCTTTGCTGAAATAACATTCAGCCACCAAAAGAGAGGGGAATTCTACTTTCTGTATTTATCTGTGTTGCCTTTATAATCTGACTTAATTTCTCTACATTCAGCCCTAAAGCTTCCAAATTGTACACCCACACTGATGTAGCCTAACTCCTTTCTGTAAAGATAGGAAAGAGACTGAAAAATAACTTGCTAAGTGGTTCCCCCCCCCCTCCCCCCCGTTTATATGTGCTTTCTGTCTCTGCNNNNTGTGCTTTCTGTCTCTGCAAATTGGGAAGAAGAGATCTTAGAGAAAGAGTGTTGCACGCTTTATTTTTCTTTTCTAAAGCAACAGATATAGAGGGGTTGGGGTTTGATTTGATTTCTCTGGAGGTTTTCTTTTTTTCTTCATGTGCATATAGAAATAGCTATAATTTTTGGTAACTTATGTAAGAAAAATCTTTGCCCACCTAAAGGATAACAAGATTTTGAGATGGGTTCTTTGGTGTGACTTTATTTGCATTGATTTTCTTGGAAATGAAGTGCAGAGTTATATGTTCTGAGCTTGCTGAAAAGGTGTCCACTAGTTAGAGGGTTCACTGCTGAAAGATCTCTAGCCCAAAACTGCAATGTTTACAGCTTGGCTGAGAGGCTCCAGTGTCAGTGTGTGAAGTTTAGTGAGAATATGAAGGGAATGTCTGAAAAAAGTAATGGTTTCTTCTCTTGAAAACACTGCCTCTGAGCTGTGTTTGTTAGACATCTGAAGGATTTGTTATATATTGATTTCCCCTCCAGAAAAAAATCAGAATTGCTCCAAACCAACACACACAAAAAATCAGTTTGAAAATGTTTACATCTCTTGCTAATGAAATTATATTGCCTTGATAATTTAACTAGTTTAGTGCTAATTTATCTGTTATTTAGCTGGTGCCCGCTACTAATTAAGGGGGGGGGGGGAATCATGTAACTGGTTCATAAAGCCATAGTTGGGGGTTATAGATGGAGATGTAATAGTTATTTCCATGGGAGAGTCTGTCTGCTGCAAGTTAAATGCATAACTGGGCTTGAGAGCTGATTTCAGCTGGTGGCATGATTGGAAATTGAGTTAAATGCTGCAGATCTGGCACTTTCCAAGTGGCTTTAACTGCAAATAAGAGGAAAAATTGTTTTCCTTGAGTCCTGAAGTGGTAACACTCAGCCCCCAAAGCTGACAAGAAGCACTGGGGGGCAGTAGCCCATTTTAGAGGGTAGAAAAGCCAAGACCCAGTGACACAAACCCAGCAAAGATGCTCTGGTGCTCGCTGGCTCTGCTTCCCCCTCTTCACCTGTAGCTATCTCTGCAGGAGGTATTGGCTTCACTTCATAAAAGACTGAATGAATCTTCTATTTATTAAAAATAAATAAATAAATTTGATGCTGAGGATGGTTTGGGTGTTAAATAGCTCAAATTGGCTTTATTTTCCTCTTAGCTATCATATGTCATTAGTTTTATAGGTTGCAGGCTCTCCTGGAAATATAAGAAATGAGGAAAGATCACCATGGCAAGGGAATCAATCAAACAGCAGCCAAAATAATCCTGTCAGTGAAACAGTTTAAGGCGACATAATGATTTGGAGGAGCAAGGGTGGAAAAATGAGAGGGGGGAAAAAACCTCAACAAAACAAATCAGTGAGTTAAAAATGGGATGGAACTGTGTCTGAATGCTCCTTTTCCTCAAGCTTAGCACCATGGCTTGAAGGTTTACCCTTCAGTAAGATTTCTAGGAGGAATCCTTGGTACCTAACCTGGTTTTCTGGTGTGTTTGTGAAACATGTTCCTTGATCAGGAGTAGGGGTTTGGGTACCTGTGTGAACACCATGGTGTATGTTGTGGCATGTGTTTGGAGCTGCTCATTCCTGTCAGCCCCTTCTGCAGAGTCCTGTGGTCTGGGGGATCTCCAGCTGGTGGGATGTGTGGGGAGGATGAGGGTGTCCTGGAAGCTCGGCTACTGGGGGAGTGATTGCTAGGAGCTGGGTTTTTTCCATCATGGAGAGAGGTGATGGTATTTTATTCCAACTTTCTCACCTGTTATTCTCCTAAAGGCTGGTGGAGTCCAAGTGAGGAAGCTTCTGCAGAGCAATATGAGTGTGAAAGTTGGGAGAAAAAAACTTGTGTTATCGTAGCAAGACCATTCCTGTTCTATCAGACTTCCTGCTAGACTTTTTAGGGGAAAAAGAGGAAATAATCTTAAAAACTGACCAAGGGCTCAAGCTTCTGCTTGTTTAGTTTGATCCCTGTTTCCTACCCTCAATCCTCAGTGGCCACCTTTTCGAAGAGGCCTCAAGCCACCTGCCCCAATCCCATTTTTGTAGTTTTTCACCTGGAATTTTGTATTTCCCAAGCCTGCAGTAGAGCCTCAGGCTGTCTGGTTTGCAGGAGCAATGTAAGCTAGTTAACCAGCTCCATCCTGCCACGCTTTTCCAGGAGCAGCTCAATCCATGGCAATCTGACTTAGCAGCTTTTTGGGGTGCAGCATTCCTAGTCCTTTGCAGTAGACCTCCTTGTACTGATAAATGACCGTCCTGGCAAAATTTGGGGTGTCATTTGCATGCTATAAAATATCTCCATGTAATGGAGCCTTCCTTCTCTCTGAGCATTGTGTGATGATTTGGGTCATGTGTGTCACTGGTTCCTGGGGGTAGTTTGGCCCCTAAATCCTCCCCTTGTCCATGGATGTTGAGTTTGTGAGGATACTCAAGCCTAAGGATGAGGAAAAGGGATCATTCCTTTTATTAAATCAAAAGCACTGACCCTCTGAAAAATACAGCCCCAAAGACAAAAAATATCCATTTGTATGCAAACAGCATATTTATAACACATAAAATCTCTTTCAGTGGTTGCTTCTGTATGTTTGCTCAGACTTCCTGATGGCAGACCTGCCTTGCTGTTTGTCTGCTTAGGCAGGATTCGATGTTATTTGCCACAGGATTCATGAAAATGCCTCTTGACTGTATCATAGCAACCCTGTTTCACAGAGTCCATAAAAAGTCCATTCCTCCTGAGCGGCAATCAGCCGTCTCGGAGCCTCAGCCACCCTTCCTGCCGCAGGGAAAGGATGCATTTCTCCCTCCTCGCGTGCCCCAGAAAAAGCATCCGTGTCAGGACGATCCCTGATGCTTAGCCCAGTGTTCCCTGTGCTTTGAATGCTCTTTCTTTAAGGCTAGGAAGAAAGCTTCCTTTGGGGTTTCTAAAGGCTCCCCACCCCTTGATAATTCTCACCTCTGTTTTAAACCTCTCATGACAAGTTAAATCGGGGGCTGGGACAGCTCGGAGGTCTCTGATGTGATGGCTCTCCTCTGTCCTACCATTTGGATTTTGCCCTGGCACGGCAGCAGCAGTGGCACAGCACTTGCTTAGGCTTTGTAGTGAGTGAAGATCTGCCCAGCTCTGAGCCTTGCTGTGGGAATGCAGAGGTGCTTTCTCATCCCCTAGGTGAATGTTGTTCAGAGCTGCATGTTCACCTGACTCCTGCCCCCCTGCTCTGTTTGCATAATGTGGTTATATTTCTTTTTGATCAGTTACTCAGTAAACAGCCCAGCTGCTGTGTATAATGTCTGAAGGAAAATTGCCAAAAATCCATGTAAGTGTTGGTGGGTTTTTTTTGGAGGGGTTGAGGGAGAAGTTTGTTTTAATTTGTGACTGGAATCCCTCTGCTGTATTGCTCCTTTCATTTCGTTGTCAGTCTTTGATGTCTCTGGATGCTGGTTGTGAAAGGAGATGTGGTGCTCTCTGGGCTTGCATCACTGTGTGTGTTGTGCCCTTATTGTGTCTGTATGTGCTATATGTTGTTGATAATGCATCTGTGTTGGTGAGGAGGGAGGGGTCTGTGTTCTGCGTTCACTATGTGGATCTCCCTTCGTGGGGTGTGATAATCCTGTTCAATGTGAGATGTTCCGAGGTTTGTCCTGATCCAACACAGGGATTTGGCTCTTGTATGTAGAATCTCCAATGACCAGAAGTTAGGAAGTTTGAGGAGAGCTTCCTAATGTTAAGAATTGTGCAGTAATAGCACTGGTGTGTTTGTCCAGGGGTTGTAGCAGTGGCAGACGATACTTCTGCTGGGTCCTGGGTTTGCCACTGCTTTACTCTTTGGCTTTGGGCATGTCCTTCGGTGCCTTGGGGCTCCTCTTTCCCACTTATAGATGATGAACATCATCTGTTACTAAGGTGTAGCCAAGACCAACCAATTCCTGTGTTTTCTGTTTCTGCATGGTCCTGTAGCTGCCAAGTGGTGTTGTTCTGGTCAGGGAATGACGGTATGGGTGGACATCATCTGTGGGTGCCTGTATTGGCCCAACATGTGTATAGCTGGATTTTGCTTGTTGGAGCTGTTGTAGACAGCAAGCTGTCGTGATTTATGCTCCTCACTAAAAATAGATGCTGCTGGAGGAAGAGCTGCTGGAGGAACTGTGATTTATTATTTTTTTAATTTATGGGTTATGGTTGAATTTCTTAGCTGAGTGGCAATGAGTCTTAATCTGAAGGAGCCCATGGATGGCCAAATTGTCTCTTAACCCTGCTGTCCTCCTCACCAGCAAAGCACCAGGCAGCCTCCACTGCTTATTCCCAGTTTTTGTTAGAGAATTACTCCTGCATTGTTGGAGGCTCCACTCTGACAACATGTTCACTAGGATATCTGAGCTGAGGGCAAGAAGCCCTCAGAGCTCTCCCTGTCTTGGGCAGGCCTGAAAGCTTTACTACTCAAATTCAAGAGGGCCTTAAGGGGTGAAGGAGTACCCGCATGAAGCTCTTTAAAGAATTAGGTCTGGATTTTAACTGAATTTCATACAGAAAATTTCATAGGAGTGTGCTGTATTGGGGAGCTACCCCTGCTTCCATCTCAGAGAGAGAGAAACTGGGGCATGTGGGAGCAGGAACAAAGCTCAGGGGCTTGTTAGTTGCTCTGCCTCTTTGCGTCTGCTACCTCCTGTGAATCCTTGCTGGAGCAGGGTGGGCTTCATGCCACGTGGCTTTTGACTTGCCCATTTGTATCTGGACCTTGCCATGTGAAAGTGCCAGAGGGACGGGCTGGGGAGCCATGGAGCGAGCTGCTCACAGTCTGATGGAGGATCTCTTTTAGGGGATTTTGGGAGCTCCAAGCAGAGCAGACTCAAGGAAGAGAAAAGTCTGTCTGGGCCCATGTAGAAGGTCCCATGTGGTTTAGTGCCTGCCCTTCTTTCACAGCAGCTGAGACATATGTAACAGAACATACAGACTGCTGGCAAGGGTGGTGCTTCTATTTTTGGCAGCATCTCTGGCTAAGGAGAGCAGAGCTGCTTTGCTCTGTGATCTTCTTGAAGTCTCTGAGGGATGAAGTGTTTCTCTAGCCTTCTCACCTTCCTCTAGGACGAGACCAGGACTTGCAAGCCCAACAGTGGTAGCCCCAATAGGTGCTTGAGCGAGAGCAGGCAGCCCTGCTGTGCTGGGCCTATAGCCACAGAGGTGGAGAGATCTTACTGTGGGGTTTTACCAGAAGCAAGTGTCCCCCCCCCCCTTTTTTTTCCCCTTTTACTTCGTATTAAACCCAAAGTTAATTTCTAGGTCATTTATTGTTACTAGATTGTCTCACTGCACCACCAGCATGGGCAGCTCTGTGCTCCAGCATCCTCAAGCTAAGCTGCCAGGTCATGATATGCCCCAGGGAGGTCTGTAGAAGGACCACTTGGTCCTTCCCCCTTTTTTTCTGGAGGGAAAGCAGCATGCCCAACTATCCTATTGCCTCTCAAGACCACGGCCTCTGTCCCCAGCTCTGCTCCCTCTCCTGCTTTTGTGGAGCATGTCCAGCCTGGAATGATGAGGATAATTATCATTGGTTTTGCAACATGGGCAGGGATGTCTCTGAGCATCCTGGAGAGTTGTGCCCTGTGCCACTAGAGAGACAGCTCAGCCTCACCAGGCATCAAGGCACAATCCCTGGATGCTGCTGGTGGAGTTTGTTCTCGTGCATTCCCTCTCCATACTCAGGATGCTTGCCTGGAAAGTGTCTGTTTCTAAACCTTCTCCTGCAGCCAATTTTTGGTTCTCTAAGCCTCTCTAAGGGAGCTGTGAGCTCCTGGTTGGGTGAGTGATTGCAGCTTGTGCTAGAAAGATGCCGGGAGAGTGAAATCAGCCAAATTATGAGGATTTTGAAAGATCCTAACTGTGTAGAGGGGTGTTCTTATAATGCAAAAAAATGCAATATGGCCTCAGCTACACAAAAATAAAATCAGAAATATCTTAAGGGTCAGTCTGCTTCCCTGAGAAGCATTGGGCTGATTTACTGGACGTATCTGGAGAGTAGTTTTGTCAAGTAAAATTGCTCCATTTGGTTAAAAACTAAATAAAAGGCATCAGGCTCTTGCTGACATTATCAGAAAACAGGTGTTTGGGTTTTTTTTAAAGGATTTCTGTGGACCACATTCCCCTGTGCTGTTTCTGAAGCTTCCATTCTCCTGTATTGTATTTGGCACATTTGACAAGGTTTTCTTCATCAGTTGTGCACTGAAGTTTCTGTTCCGATACCAAATTTAGGGAAGGCTTGTTATCTGAAATTCTTTCCTCCTGGCTTGATAAGGTGCTGATTATTTTTATGCAACTCTGTCCTTATCTGGCTGAGCCTCAGACAGTTTTGAGTATAATCTTGGAGTAGCACGATCAAGCTTTAATATTTGTTTTTAAGATGTATTCCAAAAGCTTTTGGGCACTCTGGGTGCTTGGGCTTTGGTGGAGTTGGGTGAGAATTGTGTGAAAAAGCAACAGTTACAGAACAGGTTTTGAATCCAGATGAAATGATATGAAGGTTTCTGTAAAAGAAGGAAGAGCATCCTTTCAATGGCACTTGTCTCTGCTGGAGGTTTAGGTATGAAATTAGATTTGTTTTACTCTAGTGTGGCACATATGGAAAGCTGGATGGGATAAACCAGGGAATCATAATGATGCACATAGAAGTGTTTGTACCTGTGTGATACAGGGAGGAAGGAGAGGAGGGAGTGTGTAAGGTAAGGAGGGTCAGAGGCCTCACGCCATCGAGAAGGGCTGTGGGAGCACAGGGTGTTGTGTTGGAACCATTTCCTGCTTTTGCCAAAACACACAGGCAAGAGGAGGAGATGGTGTGAGGATGATGGCTGTGTGTGTTGGGTGCTGCCATCTCATAGGGGGCTTGGGCAGCTCCCACCCCTGCCAGGCACTCTGAGCAGGGGCACCTGGGAAACTCAGCTGTCATCAGGGGAGAGCATCTGCCTTGATTTTGTGATCAGGTGGTGACATCCAAATAGATTTTCAGTCTCCTCTGGTCCAGGGGAGATGAATCTCTCCTCAGATGCCCAGCAGCAGATCGATCCCATTGCCTGGACACCAGGAGGGCCTTGCAGAAGCATGTGAAAGTCTTTCCTAGAGAATCAGAAGTGCACAGAGATGCAGAGCAGAGACATCATACCTCACAAGCCTGCAGGCTGGGAACAAATATGCTTCAGATCTAACCTTCTAAGTCTTCAGCCAGGAGAAGCCTTGGCTTCTCTGGTGCCTACCTGGAGTTTGGGAAATGTATCCACAGCATTAGCTGGATCAAGAGGCTAGATGTACCATATGTAGACAGCACTTGCCTCACTCCCCACTGCACCCAGCACCCACTGCAGGAGTGAGTGCTGATGAGCTGGGTGCTGGTGCCACTCTCCCCAAGTCAGGATGGCTCTCTCAGCCCACTGCCATTTGCAAATTGGCCCAAACTGTCAAAAAAGCCATTTTTTCCATCTTAGTTTTAAGGTTGCTATGAGGCTATGTCTAGTCCCAGAACCCAGGTTTGGCTGGACGTTGTAGGCAGTGTGTTCCTGCAGCTTCTTATTTTGCTATCTCCCTTAACTTCCCAGTTTCTTGTTCTCCTCCTACACGGCAGTTGCTGTGTTTTGCCCCCAAAAATGGTGCTGGTTTCATCTGTCTTCAGTGTGTGTTTTTAGAACAGATGCCAGGCTGTGCCACCTCTCCTCCTCGCACACGGCGACATGCGGATGTGTGCAGGCATTTGTGTATCTTCCTATACATTGCTTTTTTACACAGGCAGGGAAACAGAGGGATTAAAACACATGTGCATATGTTTTCCTTCCCAGATATATTTTGGAAAATATGAGTCAGCAGCAGGCAAGAACATATTACATAATCTCTGGGAGCAAAGGAAGCCTTGCAGTGTGTTAGGAGGCAGGCTTTCTGCAAGCTGCGTTGTTGAACATGGTTTTGGTACCACACGCTGGCATGTGCCTCTCGGTCAAGTCACCTTATCCCTGTCGCAGGCACTCATGTCTGATCCAGAACTGAGCCCAGTAGCCATGGCTTTGGTTGTATTTTTACCTCCTCCAAGAACAGCAGGAGAATCTCAGGGCTGTGAGGATGAGACCGACTTTTCTCCTCTTCCTTAACATGTTCTCCGGCTAAGGCTACGTGATGTTCCTTTTTGGTTCCCCCTCCTTCCTCTCCCCACCTCCTGCTGTTCTCTTACAAAAGCTCAGGGCTGAGAGGATTGGCACATGAGTGCAGCTGGAAAGAGGTGTTGTCCCCCCTCCACCTCCCTTTTGCTCATGGCCACCCACCTCTACCGCCTCCACCCAAATGGGAGAGTGAAGTCAACATCCACTTTTAGCCCTCGTCTCCTGCTCTTGTTCCAAACAGCGCCTTGTGGAGCTCGTGGGCTGTGCCTGCTGTAAGCAGAGGGTGAAGCTCTGAGGGGGCTGAACACCCTTTTAATGGCTTCTGCAGCCAGGAGAGCACTTGTCTGGTCCCATCGGCGGTCATGCTTTCGTATGCCTTAACGTAAGGGGATGAGAGGGGATGTGTGGTTTGCTTCTCGTTCACTAAGCATTGCAGGGAGTGAGGAGCATCATGAATTATGGAGAGACTGAGGAGCACAAACAAAAAAAATCCAGCTCAGTCAGACAGCAGTAGCATCATGGGTTTGAGTCCTACATCCTGGGCTACAGTGGATGCTGTGAGTCGTGGCACACATGGAGGGATGGGAAGCAGTGGGGACACTGAGCCGAGCATGGCAGTTGGATGCTCTCATTCTCTTGACAGTGGCTGGAAAGCTGCCCAGTGGAAAAGAACCTGGAGGTGCTGTTTGACAGTGGCTGAAGATGAGCCAGCAGTATGCCCAGGTGGGCAAGAAGGCCAACAGCATCCTGAATTGGATCAGCACTAGTGTGGCAGCAGAACTAGGGCAGGGATCATGCTCCTGGACTGGGAACTGGTGAGGCAACACCTGGAATCCTGGGTTCAGTTTTGGGCCTCTTGCTCCAGGAAGGCCATTGAGGTGCTGGAGAGTGTCCAGAGAAGGGCAGTGAAGGTGGTGAAGGGTCTAGAGCACAAATCTTGTGAGGAGCAGTTAAGGGAACAGGGGTTATTCAGCCTAGAGAAGAGGATGCTCAGGGGAGACCTTCTCACTCCTTGAAAGGAGATTGGAGTTGGTCTCTTCTCCTAAGGAACAAGTGATGGGACAAGAGGAAATGGCCTCAAGTTATACCAGGGGAGGTTTAGGTCAGATATTAGTGACAATTACTTCCCCGAAAGAGTGGTAAAGCATTGGTACAGGCTTCCCAGGGCAGTGGTGGAGTTACCATCCCTGGAGGTGTTTAAGAGCCATGGAGGTGTGGTGCTGAGGGACATGGTTTAGTAGCACGGTGGTTGGACTTGATGATCTTAGGGGTATCGTTCGGTCAGTTTTTCCCTCTCTAATACTAGGCTTAATTCTAGGCTGTTCACTGAAATCTGAGTTTCTGTAGAATGCTCTGAAAGCCAAGAAGGGGAATGGGTGCTAACAGAGTTAAAGGAAATAAAGAAAAGGACTTGTCTGTTTATTTTTAATTTGCCTAATAAAAGCAAAAGGTTTTGAACTGCTCTCATCTCCCAGGGCACTGCAAATACTTCTGCTGTGGTTAAGCTCATAGTCCTCTTTCAAGCAAAGAGAAAGCTCATTCGTGGGTTTAAAATATCAAAGGCTTCCCAAGGAGATGGTAAATTGTCATGCTGGCTGAAACCAGGAGTGCAAGTAGCACCATTCCCTGTCTGGGACAGTGTCTGAGACACACAGTGTAGAAAAAATTGAGAGAGGCACCAATAATTGATGGTGATAGAATAACCTGTTTATCCAGAGCACTCCATCTTCACCCCCATTAGCTCACATGTTTCTGATGCTTGAAGACAAGAGAATTTTAATCTCCCAGGGCTGGGCTTTTTAGGGAGCTTTTCCCCATTTCCAGCCTCTCTGTAGTCCCATGAGGGAATGCTGCAGAGGCCATTTCACCTTTCTACATCATTGTTTCTCTCTCTCTCTGTGCAAGGTGGAGAAGGAAATTGCCCTTTCCTCTTAAATGATTTGACAGCTGAGGAGGAAGAGGACTGTATTAAAGGCAGAAGGGATTATAGCAAGCTGAGGACTGCTGAAAAATGCCTCTCTGCCCTTTGCAGAGGAGGAGATAGGCTTTGCAGGGGGGGTTCTGGTACAGCAGAGCTCCCACCCTCTGCTTCCTCCTTCAGCTAAAAGCAGCATTGTGAATTCCACCTGAGATCCCAACAGAGATGAGATGCCCAATGCTGTCAGCAGGGTTCCACTGAAGATTAATTTGGCCTCAGCTCTTTTGCATATGTGGCATTGGATCGTATCCTTATTGTCAGTGTTGTAAACTGCAGTCAGCTAGCTGGGGTCTCTGTACCTCTGTAGAGACTCCAGTGGTAACTCATTAATAATACTGCTGCTTTCTGTTATTAATTGATTCAAATTAGGTGTTTTTTTGGTTCTCTAAGCCTTCTGTGGTATTTTTGTGCAATGAAGAAATTAATCTGCATTATGCAGAAATACCTAAGTAAAAATAGTAGCTTTTGAGTAGTGGTTTCTTAGGCTTTCATGGTGTAAGTTCCAGGGCAGAACTGTTCAGAGTAACCAGAAATCCTCACCTCATGGACAGGAATAAGATACAGGAGAGGCTCAGAGCACACAAAGGAACACAAAAGCCACCCAAGGTACCCCAGGCCAGTGCTGGGATCCCCCAGAAGTGCTGTCTCCTAGAGACGTGCCATCTCTCTGACCAAGTGACATCAGCTCGCCTCTCACTTCCCCTGTTTCCTCTTAAAGCATCCCCATTTGGCCATCCACTCCCCAAAAGGAAGGTTGTTCCCTGGGGCATGTTCCCTCCACTTTTGTCAAACCTGGCAGGAAACGTCTGTAGTGGTTAGTCTCAGATGGCCATGAAAGACTTCCACTTGTGCCTTTGAACAGTCCTCCCACAGCTGAAAGCATCTCACTGTCACTAGCACTGAGTTTAGGTTTCTTTTCTTGTCCTTTTTTTCCTTGGTGTTTCTACTGCAGACAGTTGTTTTCCAACTCAGGTTGAAATTCAAGCAATAATAATACCACTACTTGACATTCTTCTTTCCAGCACCTTAAAAATAGTTTTCTGAAGTTGAGTTACTTAAAAGCCTTTGTGCTATATAAATACTTGAGCACTTTTTCTATTTTAAAATGGAAGTGGTTGCCTCAAACCCCTCAAAAGTCAAATGAAGATCAAAGCCTTGGGACTACCAGCAGTTCGCTGCATTATCCACAGGAGCTCAAGACTAAGGTTGTATAGGATAAGTGCAGAGGGAATTCTGTGCTAATAAGAGCCCTATGGATCTGTAAAACTCAACCCTAATGCTCTTGAGGGTTGGGCTTGGTGTCTGACATTTCTGCTGCTGGCCTGGCTGGTTTATCACCTTGGTTTCACATCTGTCCTTGTGCAACAATGGCTGATGATAGCACTTGCCCTTTCCAAGGGTAGCTGGACCTGCTTTACAAGCCTTTCAGAAAAGCAGAGCTGTTTTCCTTTAGTCTATCCTTTCTCACTATTTTCCTCCCTCGCTGTGGCTTCTGAGCAGGACTCAGGATAATAGTGGAATTTATATCCTGGGGTATGTGACAAGGGTGTCCTGAGGCTTCAGAGCACCTCACAAAACGATTGCCTCTGAAAAATGCTCATAGGTTTCTCCCTGACCCCTCTCAGTAGCTGTAGTCAGTGCCCACAGTGAGTATCTTCGCCACTGACCAACTATTCACAGGGAAATAACTAACTGTGTAATCCTTGTGAAAATAAAACAGAAAAGTGGATGCAGAGCAATTTGGCCCTAAGAAGAGCGAAAAGAAAAAGAGAGTTCAAAATCCAAGGAGTGGCTGTTGAAATGCAAAAGGATCTGGAAGGCAAAAGATGCCAGAATAAAATCTGAAACGGAAATGAGCAATGTTTTTACAGCATTGTGTAACTCCTGTTCATGGCCATCCATCTAGAAATCTATTTGAGGCAAGGAATCAATTCAGAATTGTGGAGCAAAGCGTTGGTCTTCCAGATGTTTGCAGCTTTCTGGATTGTTATTTTCAGCTTCCTTCCACAGTTTATTTGAATCTGTTTGATCAGATCATGCAACGTAGTCATCAGAGCTGCCCAGTCATCTGGTATTTGTCTTTCACCTTATATATTCTCAGCTTGCTTAAGAGAGTGGTGGAAGTCCATCAATATTAAAGGTTTCTGGTACCTGGCAGTATTTGGTGTGTTTGTGTTGGCAGAATGAAGTCCTGAATCTAACAGATGTCATCAGTGTCATTCCTAGCAGTCTTTTGAAAGGCCAGTGTGGTGCACCTGACATTTCTCCTGAATTTGATGGCATTGGGGAAGGAGATTTTATCTTGTTTCTTGTCCATCTTGAGCTGCTGATGGCGATTTGCACTGAATCAGTTCTGGGCAAGTGCCATGCAGAGACTGAAGCAGCAATGTGTCCAGGCAGAGCTCAGCTCTGCTGCCAAGACAAGCATCCCTCTCCTCCTGGAAAGTAGATTCTGCTTCACTCTGCCTTTCATGGACTTCTCTGAGCTGTCACTTACCCAAGCTCACAGTTTGGCTTTGGCTTGTGCAGATTGCTGACAAAGGGCTTCTGCTTTGTTTTGAGAGAAATGGAGTTTGCAGTAGATTTCCCAATCTGAAGAGATTGCATTGCAGAGAAACTGTCTGTAGTCTGGGAAGGAGGTGAGGAAAAGGGGAAATGGAGACGTTTCCAAATTGAGAGTGAGCAGATGAACTACCACGGAACTACTGGAGATAGTCCAGCAGAAGAAGAAGAAAAGGGAAAGAGGGAGAAGGATACAATGCAGGAGGTAAAACTAAATATAGAGAAATGGTGTTAAAAAGGGAAAACTGGGGCTGGAGATCAGGAGAAACTAGAACATGCAGAAAATGTAATCTACTAGGCCATGGATTTGTATGTCTGGAAAATAACTGAAGTACCTTCACATGAGCCAGTTCTCACAAGATTGGAAAAAAATACCAGAACAGGTACTCAGGGAGACAGTCTTCCTTTGGCTTTGAGCAGAACAGATGATTCTGATGTGTTTCTTCAAACCCAGAGCCCCTGAATGGTTAGGAGCACAGTTTCCTCACTTACAGGTACCTCTGGGCAGCATGGCTTAAAGAAGGGGCAGTACCAGCAGGACCTGTACAAAACAGAGCTAATTTTAGTGATAACTAGAGAGGAGCAACAGACCTCCCAAGGACAGATGGATACATGAGTAGAAGGGCTCTGGAAATGGGCTATTGGTAACATGGGAGCAGAGAGGAAGGGAATATTTCATTATTATGACCTGGAGTGGATTCAAGCTTTAAACAGATGGTAGGATCTGCCAGTTTGACAGAGCTAGAAAGCTGGGTAGTGGAGACCTGCAAGCCAGTCAGCCCCATCCATCACTCTGGCTACAGTGCTTTGTGAACCTGAAAGGACTGTTTAAGTGAAAGACCAAGGTTTGGTTTGGTGATGGTGCTGCTGTAGACTGTGGTTATAGGTGCTAGGAGCTTATGCTGCAAGTAAGCCTTGGTTTTGGCTGCACTTCTAAAGAAGAAGAAACAAATAAGTGAGAGATTTCATACTCTGGAGTCAGTGTTTTGATTACTGCTTTGGAAAGCTTGATAGAGGTGGATTTGGCTGTAAGAAAAGGATATATCTTGGCAGTTCAATAGCCTATTCCAAACCTTCCTGATCTCTGTAGTGTGGTGAGAAGTCTCCTGGATTTATGGATGACCTTAGAAAGCACAGGCAGTGCACAAGGCTATGGAGGCTTATCTGTTTCCAGCAGCTTCAATATCTTGTTTTAAAAAGGCTCCTGTGTTCATTACCAAGAGCACTGAGTTCTTCTTTTAATGCAAAAAACCCGCCTCAATTCTGCAATAATTTTGTCCCATCATGTACTACTTATTCATAAACTCTCCCTACTTTATGCTAATGAACAAATCCAGAACAGGCCTTTTCCCCTCATTTTCTCTACATGCAGTAGCATCAGCCATTTGGAAACTGAGCTGAACCTCTAGGGTTCTTGCTAATCCTGATGAACCTAATGGGGGAGAACATGGAGGAGGGACTCTAGGAGTCTGGAAATGAGCCCAAGACCTTCAAAACCACTAACCAAATTCTTGTTCAACTAAAGATTCTGAGCTTTCCTAATTTCTTAGGAAGTCACAATATTCTTAGAGCTATCAGATTTTAGTTTTTCAGCTTAGGCTCTTTTAAGGGACTTGGAGCATATCTGTGAGAAGGAAAGACAGAGAGCTCTGGGGCTGCTTAGCCTGGAGAAGAGCAGCCCCAGAGGGAAGTTTAGACTAGAAGATCCCCAGAGGTCACTTCCAAGCCCCACCAGTCTGGGATTTGGGGATTCTGTAACATGTACACATGACTGCATATAAGATTGGACCCATGGAATTCTTAGGTAGTTTCTTCTGTATAGGGTTATTGTGTGTGCAGAGGCAGAGCTCTGCTGCTCATGGGTTCCTGCCCACTGTGACTCACAGCCATGGTACTTTAGTGTTGCTTTGAAGACTCTCAAAATTCCCTGGCATTTACCCAAAAAGAGCACCAATAGCCTTAAACTCAGCTCATTTCCTTGACATCACATCATGAAGCTCATCAATAGCAATCTGAGGCTCCAGCAGAGAAAGTGAAGGCGTTTTGGATTTGACACCCTCAATAGCCTTGTGGTAAATAGGTCATTAGTAACACAATAGCAGTAATAAACCACAACATGTGAGTTTAGAGAGTTAGAAATGATGGTGTGTGTGCTGCTTTCCGTTTGGTAGCAGATACTTTCTAGTGCCAGCAGAATGATTTAGGTAATATTTGCTTGTTACCCTTCATTGAGTCCATAAAGAATCTTCTCAGAGGTTTCTGTCTGGGGGTTGACAAATGCTCAGGTGCTTTTGCACCTCTGTGGTGGTTATTTCTATTAACTAATGTGAGCTTAAAAGACAGCGTGACCCCCAGGAGATCACTGCAGACTGGACCTCTGACCAGAGGAGTCTTCTCCTCATGGAGTCTTTTCCTCAGCAAGTTGCTCTTAGAGCTTGTGGTTTTTCCAGCAGGGATGTCATATGTGATAGAGAAGGCTGAAAGGGGCCAGCTTTACCTTTGAAGTTGAGGTTTAATTTTATTTTTTTTCTGTTTAAAAAAAAAAATGTGTTTGGACAGTTTGTCAGATCTGCTCAGCTGCCACATCGTGGGCAGTGAAGTGTTAGGAAGGAAAAGCAAAAAGTATTTTGATGAAGGATCGAGTCAACTCACTAATGGTTTTTGAACCTCTCCTGTGTTGACCCTGGTCCCTGCAGACATACTCCTGCTCCTCTGCTTCTCTCTCCTCTCTGGGAGAGCTTTTGGAGATGCTGAGAGAGTTGCTGGGGAGATTTGGGTGGCAGTTTTGAAGGGGATTTGCTGGAGGTTGGTGCTGTGCAGCAGAGACGCGTTGCCAGCTTCTCCTGCGTTGAAGTCTCCATCGGCTGTTTATTTTTGAACCGAGGAGGAGGAAGGCATCATCATCAAGCATTTTTATAGCTGGGGAGAAGTGGGGAGGGCAAAGTCTGTGGAGCACAAGAGACCTTCAATCTCCATGCTGGGGTTCAAGAAAAGCCCAAACCCATTCTCTCTTGTGGGTTGTATTATATTTTTTTTCCACTAGACAAACATTTAATTATTTTACCTTCATGCCACTGATGGCTCAACTGAGAGAACTACAAAAGATAATGTACTTCTATTTTTACATCTTACACTAACGAAGCTCAGGCTAGAATTTTCCCCTCTATGGTTAGCTAAGAGAAAGCAGGAAAAATTCAAAGAGGAGGAGGGAGCAAGATGCTAAATGCTTAGCGTGGTTGTGGTTGGAGAAAATGTGCAATGCCTGAGCAGAATGGAGCACTTCGAGAGCATGGAGAGAAGCTTTTTATTCAGATCAAAGTATCCCTAGAAGATGGGTTTCTCCAGGAGGAGCTGTGTGGCACAGGGTGGATGGAGGCAGTGACGGTGTCAGGGCTGTGCTGCTGGCTCTGCTTTCTTGGCAGCAGAGCTATGCACCAGGGCTGCCTTGCACAGCCCCCAGCCACCAGCATGGTCTCGCTTGCCTCTCTGTAAAGCATCCTCTTGGACTTGGCAGGATTCAAGCACTCCATCAAAAGTTCATTAATACGTTCCGCTGGAGACACACAGGCTGCATGTAGCCTGCTGGCACACGCTGAGGAGAGGAGCAGAATGGACCAGGCTGAATCAAAGAGAGCAAAAAAAATAATTAAAAGGGATTTGTGCCTTTGCTATTTGTTGAGAAATAGCTGCAGAGGAGAGGCCAGATCGTGGTGGAGGGGCTTAGGGCTGACCTGGGTTGACATGTTCATCTTAACGGTGGTGTTTGACACTGAGGCACTCCAGTGATTGATACCTCCTGAGCATCTCAGCTGGGTGGCTGCTAGACAGCATCGAGAGAGCTTGGGGCTCGCTGTCAGCCTTGGCTAAGGCTGCTGTTTGCTCTTCAGCACCAAGATGAAATTCAAGCCTAAAGTCTCTGTATCTGATTGCATGTTCTCCAGCAATTTCAGTCCCATACAGCAGAGATTTGTCTTGAAACTGAGCTCTGCTGGGAGTCAGCCTGGTAGTATTTTTCCCAGAGAGATGGTAGATGCCCCATCCCTGGACTCATTCCAGGTCAGGTTGTTTGGGGCTCTCAGCACCTTGCTCTGGTTGCAGATGTCCCTGCTGACTGCAGGGGGTTGGACTAGATGACCTCTAAAGGTCCTTTGCAGCCCAAACCATTCCCTGATTCTATGATTTGGTTTGCAGCTATGATGAAATCAGAAATTAGATCTGGGGTTGTGTATGGAGCAGCCCCTGTGAGCTGGTTGTTTCAGAGGTGAGAAACTGCTCCTGAACTGCTTAAAATGCTGCTGAAAGATTCAAATTAAAGGTCTGAGCATTTGACATTTTCTTTCATAATAGAAGAGAGTGAGTAATCAAGGTACAGAGCTGGTGAGTGATTTTATTAATTTGCTGAAGAGCAGTGCTGTCATTCAGGAGAAAATAAGACATTGCTTTTTATTTGTGAAACATGACAGGGGAAAATAAAGCATAAATCACAGAAAAGCAGCATTCACTTAGGTTTTCCAGCAGCTGATTTGAGCTAACCCAAGGGACCTGAAGGCCACAGGTCCTCAGTGTCCTTGCTTACATTTTGGGAATAATAATGTGCAATGTATGCACCTTGGAGAAAGCAGCTGTGATATTTCAGTGCTTGACTAGTGGTGTCATTGGCTCAACCTCTTCTGAAGGAGACAAAGGGAGGATGAACACCCAGTGAGAAAAACTAAGGAAAATGAGAGTGCTTGAAAGTCACTCTCAGATAACAGAAGCTCTGTACAGAAATCTGTCCTCTTACAAGGTGCCCAATAGTGGAATGATGCTTTACAGTGCCCTTAAAAAGAGCTGTTAGTAAAATTAGTCTGGAAGGGAAGGGCAACACAGAGAGGAAGATGAAATTTTACAGCCCTAACATATGGTAGATGAACAGTGTAAATCCAGGCCTGGCTGGTAGTGCCTGGAGAGCATTACTGTTAGACCCCAAGTAATGTTGCAACTCCAGTCCAATGGGACAGATGCCCAGGCCACCATCACCATAATTCATGTCCCTCTGAAGATACAGTTGTCAAGGCCAAAATCTCAACTGCCTTGAGCTCAAGAAATTGCCTGTTGTGTCTATTGTTGGTGTGGTGCAGCCTTGGGCTGCTGTGGCTGTGGTTTGTTGTGCATATATTGCAGGACTTTGACCTGTCAGAGGAACAACAACAGGTCTGTAAGGGCAGGAAGAGGATGAACCACTTGAATCAATTCAGAGCATGCTTCACAGGAAACTTTCTGGGCTGGCTGGTTCAAGAGAGACAAGGATCTACTGCAGAGAGTCCAGCAGAGGCTAGGAAGATGCTGAGGGGACTGGAGCATCCCTGGGAGGAGGAAAGGCTGAGAGCCCTAGGGCTGCTTAGCCTGGAGAAGAGCAGACCCAGAGGGGATTTGCTCAATGCTGAGCAAGAGCTAAAGGGTGGAGGCAAGAGGCTGGGGCCAGACTCTTGTGAGTGGTGCCCAGTGACAGGCCAAGGGCCAATGTGCACAAACTGGAACCCAGGAGGAGAAAATTCTTTGCTGTGAAGGTTCTGGAGCTCTGGCCCAGTCTGCCTAGAGAGGTTGTGGAGTCTCCTTCTCTGGAGAAATTCCAAAGGCATCTATCTGAAAGTGATTGTGGACAACCTATTGTGGGTGATGCGGTTGGAACAGGGAGATTGGACTGGATGATCTCTAGAGGTCCCCTCCATGCTGAGGTTCTGGCATTCTCTGCAATAAAAACCTAAATGCACATAGATTGATGGACAATGTAAAGAAAAGGGAAGGTGGGCAGCATGGTCGCATGTGATACTAAGGTTTGTCATCTGAAGCCATTGAAGGAAATGACTTCAAGTTGTGCTGGGGTAGTTCAGACTGCATATTAGTAAGAGTTTCTTCACTGAGAGGGTTATCAGGCTTTGGAACAGGCTGCCCGGGGGTAGTGGAATCACCATCTCTGGAAGCATTTAAGAAATATGCATGGTGACCTGATTTAGTGGTAAGCATGGTAGTGTTGGGTGGACAGTTGGATTTGGTGATCTCAGAGATCTTTTCCAACCATAATGATTCTATGATTCTATCTTACATCTGCAGGATCCCGTGATGGATTATTTTAGCTTTTCAGGGGAAGTTTTATCTCAAGGAAGCAAAGAGCTTAGAACATTAGGAGAACAGGAAAAAGTAAATGGCACCAGGTTAATATGGTTAATATGCTAAACTCTTGCACGTAGGAAGCCCCAAAACTTGACAGCTGGGAAAGACAACTGGATCTGTGATAAGAGCTAATGGCTGAGGCTTCCCTGCTTCACAGGAGCTGGCTTCATGGAAGGAATAGACTTTTTATTTGGTTAGTGTTTTGGACCTATAAAACTGCAAGTCATAATAGCCTGTAAAAGATTTGAGGCGAGTTGGGAATAGAGATTCCTTATTAAACTCGATGGGGTTTAGAGACTTTGTATTTCTCAGAGCAGCTCAAGGCTCTGACCTCTGTAATGTTCAACAGGATACTTGAAGAATTGAGACCAATTTAACAAGAATAGCTGCTGCCTTGGTGCTCCAGCTCTTCCATTTCTTTTCTGGCTAAAGTTAAGTTCATAATGGTCTAACTGATCCTTTTTACTAGCTAAGAAAAGTGATTGTTGTGATCTGGGCATAAGGGACTAGCTTGTGACAGATATTTTCTCAGAACCATTTGTTCGTGGCTGGAATAACAAAGTGAAATGTCATAACTCTACAGTATGTTGAAGAAGGTCAGAAATTGCTAGTCTTTGCATATTGCCAAGGTTATTTTTGGCCATTATAACAAATTATACTGTTATTAGGGAGTTTTAGGGAATTCAAAGTCCTGTGGATAAGGAGGAGACAGTTTGTGAACCGATCTCACCTGATGTCTCTTTAACAACCACCTGAAAGGAAGTTGGAGCAAGTTGGGGGAGTTGGTCTCTTCTCCCAGGTAACAAGTGATAGGACAAGAGGCAATGGCCTCAAGTTGTGCCAGGATAGGTTTAGATTAGATACTAAGAAAAGGTTCTTCATCAAGAATGTTATCAAGCATTGGAACAGTCTGCCCAGGACAGTAGTAGAGTCACCATCCCTGGAGAGATTTAAAAGCCATGGAGATGTGGTGCTGAGGCACGTGGTTTAGTGATGACTTGGCAGTGCTGGTTAATGATTGGACTTGATGATCTTAAAGGTATTTTCCAACCAGAACAATTTTATGATTCTACGATATTACCATTTTTGGTAGACAACCAAGCTGGTTGTCCACCTCAACTGTCTCCTTGTCCTTCCTCCTCCCCTAGCTGAGTTGGAGCATGGTTTGCTCTGGGTTCATTAATATGCTAATCCTTCTTCCAGGCTGCACTAGTCCCCACTCACCAGGCTTGTGGCTAATATCTGCAGTTGCTGCAGAAAAAAAGGTGATTGCCTTTCTGCATTGTTATCACAGTGCAAGAAAGCAAGGGAGGGGTTTGGTCTGGGTGGCAGAGAGGTTTTGGAGTGGTGTGCACAGTTTCTTCCTTATATCCTGTGTCATGCTCTTTAAATAGTGAATAGATGATGTCTGAGTAATTACTGTCATGGTACCTGAGTAATTAATGTTGTGGTACCTGACTGAATAATTACTGTGGTGGTACCTTCATCCTGCTTGTGGTCTCTCAGAAGCAAGGCTTGTACACTTGTGACTCTATACCCAAACAAATATTCTTAGTGTCTGCAAATTAATGGAATCAACAGATGCTTAAAAGCTCAGTGCAAAGCTTTGGTGCTTATTTTCCAGAAACACCACTGAAAGAAAGAGAATTTCATGCAGGACACTAAAAAAAAACACCAAACCAAACCCCAAAACACTGGAAAAAGCAAAGAAGAAGGAAAGTCCCTCCAGGTTTCTGTTCAAAAATTTCCCTGATGTATCTGCAGCCTACGGTTTTCTCTGCCTAGTTATCCCTTGGGTTCTTCTCAGTCTGGAATTATTTCCAGCACAGAGGATGGGAAGCAGAGATGCAGCAAAACAGGGAACCTCTTCAGCTGGAGCCGCTGAGCTCTGCCGCAGGAGGATGAGGACCAGCACCAACATCAGGCACAGCTCCTGTGCCCTCCCAGTCAGCAGCATCCTCCTGCTGGTGGGGAGCTGGGAGCTCTGCCAGCTTCTCTGCAGAGGTTGTAATCTTTAAGGCTATCGAGCAGCAACGTTTAAAAATAACAGAAAGAAATCTCCCTTCTACAAGGCACAAATGAAAAGAGGATGCTTCAGATAACAGTAATTTAAAATACTCCTGTTCACGCCTCGGGCACTGCAGTGGAAGGGCTTGCACATCCAGAGCAGATTTTCCCATGGGACAGCAGGTGCTTTCCTCATTGTCCAGCTTAGAGGAATCCAGTTTCCCTTTTCCTTTTTCTTCCCTTTCTTTATTTTCTTTATTTTTCTTTAGAATTCTTAGGATCATCCTGTGCTCATCAGCTCTGCTGCGTGGGATTTGCAGGGTGAAAAAAGCAGGTTGAGGAGGGGTAGGGAGTAGGTTATGTTGTGTTGAGCTTAATTTCTATCAGAAATGTTCCATGTTGTTAGAGAAAAGGAGTTTCTGTCCTGGTTGTAGGAAGGAAATTGGAATGAGCTGCTGTGAAGTGCTTAGAAGCTTAAAATGCAAGGCGGGTTAGCAGTTCATATATCTGAGACCTAGGGAGCTGTGTATGGATTCCTGCATCACCTTTCAGGCACCACAGAGAAATTTGGGGGTTCTGGGGGGAAGGAAACTGTAGGCAAGTGGTACTGAGTGATGCTTTACAGCCCTACAAAAAAAAAAAGGCACAGAAGCAGAAGTGATCTTGAAGGCAGTGCTGAGGAGGGTTGGAGGGAAGGTATTTGGGGCATATGGCTTTGCTGCTAGGTGTTACCTTCATCTAGTTTTGTTTTGGTGCTCCCTAACTGAGCGTGTTCCTTGTTTCTTAGGGCTGGTTAGTTTTGGTGGTATTTAATGTTTTCAGGTTACACAGATGAGCAAAATTCACTCCTCTAGAAGAGAATGACAAGCCATAGGTCTTTCCTCCACTAAAATATGTTCCAGAGCTGCAGTAGCCCAAGCTGGTCTGAAATAGAAGTGCTCATCAACTAACCAGCTTTCCAGTGGGTTGCAGAAGGGAAGAGAATTTCTCTTGGGTTGCAGATCCTTAAATCCCTGCTGAGAAACCAAAACTCAGCTGTGTTGGGTCAGGTCACTTGATCCAAATGACTGTTGAATTGCAATTGAAGGCCCCTCTAGCTTCTGCTTTCCTCTTTACATCTTGTTCCTCTGCTTTAACCTTTCCCTGTGCCTTCCTTTGGGCCAGGTCCTGACCTCAATCACAGCAGTTCCATCTGGGGCAACTGCTCTGTGGATGAGACAAAGAACTGGCTCCAAAGATGACGGTGGAATATGTCTAAGAGCAAAGTTCTGCCCTTGGGTTAATCCAGTGTTGGCTTTGAGAGGCAGAACCAGCCACTTGTACAACCCACTAAGCAATATTAGAGAAGTGTGTTGGTACTGTCTGTACAAAAGATGTGTTGGGAAGTCTGTAAGCACCACTTTACGTCAGGAAATTACATGGTCTGGAACATCAGGATGCAGCTGGTGGCAGAAGTGTGTGTCTCTGTAGTCTGTTCCTGTATGTTTGCATGGGACCGTGTAGGATTTGGTTTGCATGTTTGTGAACCTTGGGGTATATGTGCATGCTTGTTATTTATTGCTATTTATTTCAGCATGGAATACCACATATGGCTTTTATTCTCTTATTATTGTAAGATGAGAATCAAACTGAGCTTGGATACAGAAATGTCTGGGAATTAGCTGAGTATAATCATACCTTTTCTCAAATTTATATGACTTCTCTACCTTCTTTGTTTCTGTTAATTCCCTCTCCCTCCCTTAATATTGTTCCCTTTCCCAGAAATCTTGCAGGAGCAGGTAACCTGCCCTGGGACTGGAAGACCCAATCCTGATCTCATTCACACTCGTATAAACCAAACATCAAATCTATTGGAAATGGGGGAATCTAGCAGATTGACATTGATTTCCCAGCTCTGCTGCTGGTTTCTGGATTCCTGTCTGCTGGAAACTGGACTAAGAACTCTTAATTCAGGAAACAGCAATTTGAGCTTGATGGGAATATGTTGACCTTAAGCTTTTGTTAATAAAAAGTATTATACTATAAGCTTATAAAAGATAAGTACTAAAAGCTTAGTGCCCTTGGTTTGAGGAAAGCTCTTTCTGCTTTGACTATGCAACATGAAAGCTTCATGTTCTAAGCTGAAGCAGACCAACAAGCACAGACGGTGAGGCTTGGGAGAGACTTTGCAGAAGCTGAGTCTCTCTCCTTTCAGCTTGTCCAATGACTTGGTCTTTGGAGACCAACCTTGGTTTAGCATTTCTGTTCCTTGCTGTTTATGCCTTTTTTTGGGCCCTTGAATTATTTAACAGGAAAAGAAGTTGCTGAAGAAACCTCAGTCTGTGAACGAAAGTTTCTGGAGCTTTTAGCACAAGCCACAGATGTTTTTCCCCAGAGTTTGGAGGGTATTTTGAGGAGGAATTTGAGCTCGTTGGAGATAGCAGAGAAATTTTGAAAGTATGGAAAATGTTTCCATCATTCTTAAGTGCAAAGATAACTATTTATTTAAGATGAGAAAAAAAGTTCTGTGGGTGGATTGCTAAAATGATGGGGAGGGATGGAGAGACTTGGCAGTGGATAGCTTTTTCAGCTTGATTTCTTCAATGGTTTTATCAAATTCAGTTTTCTTAATGTGGATGCTCATGGAGAGTTTGAAATTCCTACTCCTGTCAAACTGAATGCCCCTTTCTTTTTCTTAAAATACAGAGGTGTTGTAGACTGCCTCCTTCCTAGAGAAGCATTGGATATGCATTGGGAAGGTGGCAGTGCTCAGCACGGTGCTTTCAGTGGGGTGGCTCAGAGCAGTTGGTCTCTGCCTGTGCTCTCTGGTATTTCACAGGTTGGAATAGAATCATAGAACATCCTGAGTTGGAAGGACCCACAAGGATCATCTGCTCCAACTCCTGTGTCCCCACAGGACAACCCTCAAAATCACACTGTGTCCAAGAGCATTGTCCAGATGCTTCTGCAATTCTGTCAGGTTTGGGGCCATGACTACTTCCCTCAGGAGCCTGTTCCAGCACTCCACCACCCTCTGGGTGGAGAACCTTTTCCTAATATCCAACCTAACCTTCCCCTGACAGAGCTTCGTGCCATTCCCTTGGGTCCTGTTGCTTGTCACCAGAGAGGAGAGATCAGGGTCTTGCCTCTCCACTTCCCCTTGCAAGGAAGCTATGGACCATAATGAGGTCTCCTCTTCTCTAGCCAAAATTGTTTACTGGGAAGCTCCTGGTCTTGCATTCCTCAGAGCTTAGCTCAGCAAGGTGCAGGCAAATCCTTGCTCTTATTTCAGGTTTTGGTTGCTGGGGGAAGCTGTGGTTTTGTTCTGCTTCTGGAATCCCTTCATTAGCCTGATGCTGAGATTTGGGTCTAATTTTACTCAGCTAGTGAAAACTGACAATTGAAGGAGGTGGTTTAAGGCTGGAATTTTTCTGCTTCTCATATTAGCAAAGCAGAATGTGGACTATTACCAGGGTAACCAAATAACCCAAGAGCAGGTTGGAGGTTTCTCATACCACACAACAGCAGAGAGCAGTATGTGGCTCTCAGGGAGAGCACAGCCTGCTGCAGCCTTCCACTGTGCACACAGGGAGAAGACTGAGCTCTGTCAGAGTGATCAAAGGCTGACAATGAGCTGACAGTGTGATAAGGCCATAAGAAAAGAAAGGTATGATCCAAGGATGTACTAGACACTGAATTTCCAGTAGAGATGAGTGCTGCTGTACCAGGCAGTGGTGCAACCTCACTTAGGCTGAAGTAGACTGATTACCAATATTCAATAGAAATGTATTTGAGCTGGAACAGGGATGAGGACAGTCAGGGAAATGGAGGATCTGTCTGTCAGGGGTAACCTGTAGAGTGCCTTGTCCAGCCTGGTAGGCTGTGACTTTGTCCTGCTGTGCTGAGACAGGAGTTGGACTGATGATACTTGTGGGTCACTTCCAACTCAGGACATTCTATGCAGGAGCATAGCTGCTCTCTACAAATGCTCTGAGGACAAAGACCTGCTGAGCAGAGGAACTGCTGAAGATGAAAGAGTGAGTAGGTGTTGGGTGATCACAGAAAAATATAGGCTCTAAGTTAGAAGGTGATTTCTGATCAACAGGCAGAAGTGGAGCATCCTCCCTTAGGGTGTCATAGGGCTAAACACCCAGAAGGATGGAGAGTGGAGATCAGAGATCACTGCAGGTGTAGTCATGGCAGTGGGAAGGGGTGTTCTGGACTACTCCAGCACAGCCTTCCCAGGGCATGAGGCTGTTGTGAGAGGCTGGTGGCCACAGGCTTTGAGCTGGCCATGGCTTATGGATGTAATTGAACTGGATACCTGGCTCTGATCCCTTTTTTCATGCTCACTTAGCTCATCCTCTTTCATTTCCCTTTGGTTCCTGCCAGTGTCCTAAAATTGTATTTATGAAAACATCAGGAAAATGATGGGTGAAGAACCATCAGGCTCAGACATAGAATAAGTAATCCTAATGTTCAGCTCTTTGGAAGTTTTTCCAACTTTTATTGCCTAAGGAGATGTCAAAGCCTCCATCAAAGGAGTAACTCTAGCTTCAACTTGTAGCTCAGGCATTGGTGCCTGTTGGGACACTGCTGCAGGTCTCTGGTCCATGTTTTACCAACATGATAAATTATGTGGTGATAACTCTTGTTGCTGGGTTTCCACGGCAACCCCTTTGCTAATTAACGCACAGTAGTGAGGGGAGGAGGGGGAAAATCTGTCTTTAATGATGAATTAATTTGACAAGATTGTCATGGTAGGAAGAGTTCTGAATAGACACTCTGAAGGTGTACAGGGGGATGTGAGCATGCTCCATGCTTGTAAGGAGAATCAACTGAGAAAGAGAAAAATATGTCTGTGTTGTTCTGACCTTGCAACATTCAGACTGAAATCCCTCTCACCATTTGGAGAGGGTTTGCCTTTCAGAAGGAAAAAAAAATCCTGAAAAATGTCTAAAAGCATAACACAAATGATTATGCTTTTTTGGTCCCTTTTTCATTGGTTGGTTGGGGTTTTTTTGTAAGACATTATACAGAGTCCCTAAATCTCAGCATGGCAGAGGTTGGAAGGGACCTCTGAGGATCCACCCACAGCAGGTTGTCCATGATCACCTCCAGGTGCCTTTGGAATCTCTCCACAGAAGGAGACTTCACAGCCTCTCTGGGCAGCCTGGGCCAGGGCTCCATAACTCTCACAGCAAAGAAGTTTCTCCTCCTGTTCACATGGAACATCCTGGGTTCTAGTTTGTGTCCATTGCCCCTTGGCCTGTCACTGGGCAGCACTCACAAGAGTCTTGTCCCAACCCTTTAGCTGTTGCTCAGCATTGAGCAGATCCCCTCTGGGGCTGCTCTTCTCCAAGCTAAGTGGCCCCAGGACTCTCAGCCTTTCCTCCTCCCAGAGATGCTCCAGTCCCCTCAGCATCTTTGCAGCCTCTGCTGGACTCTCTCCAGTAGTTTGTTGTTTCTCTTGAACTGGGGAGCCCAGAACTGAACACAATATTCCAGATGTAGCTTCATTTGGGTAGAGTAGAGAAGAAGAACCTTTCTTGACCTGCTGGTCACTCTCTTCTTAATGCACCCCAGGAGACCATTGACCTTCTTAGCCATGAGGACACATTGCTGGCTCACAGTGAACTCGTCATTCACCAGCACTTCCAGGTACCTCTCTCGGGAGCTGCTTTCCAGTAGGTCAACCCCTAACCAGTCCTGGTCCATGGGGTTATTTTTCCTCAAATCATTCTTTGGTGTTTAAACAATTAAATGAAAGCTAAGTGAATTTCAGAAGTTAAATGCATGAAAGAAACAGAACATTCACATTTAAAAATGATATTTTGTGCCAAAATAACCCTAGTTCCTCATGACTCCTCCCAATTTCCACCCACTCTACTCTTTCTTGCTCTAGTTCCCCAGCAGTGCATGTGGGATGTTAAGAGATGGGCCAAAATGAAACTGTGGATTGAGCCTGTTGGCTTGAAATTCAAAAGAGAGCCAAATGCAGCTTCACAGCCTTTCCTGACCCACCAAAGCATTGGCCTCAGAAGCACGTTAGCAAAAGTAAATCAGGAGTGAGGAAAGCAGCAACTTTGTGATGTGTGTTGGAGATGAGTCACGGATGTAGATTCCCATCAGTGGTGGCAATTAAACTCCTTTAGCACTTTGTGCACAAGGCACTGGGTTAAGTCACAGCATCCTGGCTAAATTCTTCCTTGGATAATTGTACTCAGCCTTCGTAAATCCAACCCTCCTGCAGTTTTAATTAGGTAGAGTCGTGGTTCTGCGTTAACGTGGACCACAACTTAATAGGGAGCTTGGTTAGAGACTTGTCGTCATCCTGTTAGTTATCTTGCAGCTACCTCCCATCCTGTTGTGTCTGCAGCAATTACTTACATACAGAAGTAGTGCTAGGGAAATAATAAGTGCATTTTAGCTGCTTGTTTAATGAGAGTTCACTTTTGGAAGTGAGGACACCATGCTGCTAACAGGCTCTTTGCACAACTTCTCGGTGAATTTGCTCTACTCTTGGCCAGAGCCTGCAAACTGGCAGGTCTTGAGTTGGCTGGGTCACCCCTCCCAGGATCCTGCAGGGTGAGGGGAGAGCTTAAAAGCTGTTGTGACAGTTGTGCTGGTGGAGAAGGGAGCAGAGAGGTGGAAGGTTGTGCAGTCTTGGTCTATGTAGCCAAGCTGGGCCAATGGCTTTCCATGACATGTGAGCTCCTAGAAAATTGTGTTCCTAGTGTCCAAACCTTATGGAAGAGTAATAACATTTGTTTTTTTTTCACATGGTTGCTCCTGTGAACAGATATGTGGAATCAAGGAACACCTTCCTTTACTCCTGGAGATGGCATCACAGAATCACTAAGGTTGGACTAGACCTCTAAGATCATCAAGTCCAATTATCAAGCCAACTTCACCATGCCACTAAACCATGTCCCTCAACACCACATCTACCAGGGATGGTGACTCCACCACTGCCCTGGGCAGCCTGGTCCAATGCTAGCAGAAAACAAACATGCCACACCTTGATATCAGCACATGATCCGTGCTTTAATTCCCTCAGCTCAACTGAAGTGCCAAAAATATTCCCAGTTGTGCCTCTAACACTGAATGACCCAAGGAGGAAGGGCCTGAGGGGCTTTAGAGAGTGTAAACAGCACTGTAAGTTACCTCTAGCAATAGTGCTGACACCTTTATTGAGATATTCTATAGAATTTATATATATTCTTTTTAATTAAGGCTGTTTTGGACTCTGCAATGACCTGCTTTGAAACCTTCACAAATCTTCTCTGGACTTAATTGGTTGCTGACTTGAGTTGATGAAAGTTCCTTAAGGAGCTGCATTTCCAAGGAGTATAAATAATAATGGAGATGGGATTATTTTCACCTTTTTAAGGAGAGAAGGAGAATATGTCTGAATACTAATATACCTTGTAGGACTGGTAGATTCTCAGAAGAGTGGAAAAGATGAGGCTGCACATCTAAAGAGCCACAGACCCCTTCAGCACAGCAAGGTGGAGGAATTCAAGGCAATGCCTTGAGCTCTCAACAGCACCATGTTACTTCCAGCACAGAGGTTGGGGCTGCTGTGGAAGAGATCTCCAGGATGGTAGCATCTCCAGTGGTTGGTTCTACAGGGAGACAGAACTTGCCCTGGGGAGTCACTGGTGTGTGCTGGGGTCAGAGGAGTGAGACCCTCTGCATTGCTCTGTGTGCTGCAGTCTAGAAGGGAAGAAAATCTGTTTTCTTCAAGACGAGATGTATTTGAGAGCAGATCTGGAGGACTAGGCTCTCTGAGAGTGTTTTCTTGTTTGAAATACATGAACAGACATCACTGCTGTGACACCTCTGCTGTTGTGGTGTAATAGCACTATCCTCTTACTGTCACAGCCCAGTTCATGACAGTGCCCATCCAATAGTAACAGCATCACATGTGCTAGGGAATTATTTAAACCATCATGGGACCCACTGTACACATCAGGGATGGTTTTGGTTCTTGTCTTACATCACTAAGGAGACTTTCAGTGGTCTGTCCTTAAAAGTCATGGCAGAGCCTGTTAGTCTGCTTAGCCCATTGCACAATAGCTCTCACTTGGGCACCAGCAGGCTACATCCAGCACTGGTGGAACTTCTTCTAGATAGACATCCACCCCCAAAGCTCTTTGTGGTTTGGAGAGGTTCAGGTCTCCAATAGCAAGGAAGAGAGGCTTTCTTCCATCCCACTAGGCTCTTCGGCTACTGCTGTGCTTGTCCTTTGTGCTGCAGCTCTTGTACTGCTTCCTCCTTCAAGGTAAATTGGTTTAATTTTTTTGTTGTTGATCAAAAATAAACCTTTTCCTCACCTTGTAGATCCTTTGTTTTAAATCCTTTCTTAAGGCTTTACAGTTAAAATGAAGCCTTGCTCCATTGCAGGCTCCTGGCTTTTCTCATTATGCAGAAATAATACCTCTCCTGGAACTGTTTAAGCTGTGGCTGAAATGGTAGTTTAGCTAAGCTTTTAACAGGTTAAATTTCTTTCTGGATATTAATCCTTCCAGAACCTCTGATAGAATTTGTTGCTTTTCTCTGAATCCCTCCCACGCTGTCAATATCTGTCTGGAATGAGTTGCTTGGTGCAGAACAAGCCATGGGAGGAGGAACTGTTAGCAGCATCTCACAGATCTTGCTCTCATTTCAAGGCTTTGCAAACTCCTCCCTGATTTCCTGCCACTGTGATTCTTTGCCCTGTGAGCATCTCTCCCATTGAATATGGGTTTGGAATGAGTTTGCCTCCTGTTTATTAGCTTCATTTCTCGGTTCTCAGATCTACTTGCAAGGTTTTCCTGTTTGATAGCATCAGAGAATGTCAGTGAATAATATCACCTCTTCCACATTGCAGTGAAGATGTGAAGGTATCAAAGACTGCCACAAATGTTGGGTCCTGTTTCTAGTTCCTTGCACTTGGTGTTTTTTTTTTCTTGCTTTGTGCTGCATCGCAGGATCCCTAAGTCTGTGTGACAGCAAACTCAGTCTGTGATCCAGGTTATCAAAGGCTGCAGCTGAACTGGAGGGGAAATTACCTTTTTTTCCATCATGTTACTGTAGAAATGTCACAGGCTCCTGTGAGGCAGTAGCAGACATTGGACAGCATCTTCTACCAGGTTATTAGAAGGAACCAGGACTTGAGCTGTGAAACCATCCAGCACAGCTTTGAGGTTTGTGACCTTCTCTAGAGTTGGGTTTGAACCACCCATCTACTGCCCATTCATGAGTCTCTTAACGTGTATTTGTTGTCCTGTGGTTTGGGCTCCCACCAGCCAAGGTGCTTCACAGGCAAGGAAATGGCAAAGTCCGTGGAAGGTCCACATTCAAGTGCTCTTTTTTCAGCTGAAAAAAAATCCACTGTGAGAAGGGTTGGGGAATTTTCCATTAGGTCAGAATCTCCCATCTCCATTATACAGACTTCTCTCTAAAAATTTTTATTCTAGAAGTAACAATCCTTTAAGGCATACTTTAAGCATTCTGTGTCAGGAAAACCTGTTTTTGTAATGAGTAGTAACTATAGACTGGATATAACTGAGTGTTGGTTGCTTACCAGGCAATTAATACATAGTATAGCTGAAGCTGAGCCTGAGCAGAGCCTAGGGTGAGAATTCATCTGGGCTAATGGATTCTGAACAAGCTCAACCACAGCAACTCCATTTGGGCAAGTTTCAACCCGAATCCAGGCTAGGCTGTCATCGTGCACACTCAGAGCTGTCTGTGCCTGTGTGTAGCAACCTCCCTGGACTGTCATTCATATTTTACACTAGCTTTGCTCAAAAATTGCAAAGCAGCATTGAAATTGGCTGGAATATCAGACACTAGCATTATACAGTCCTTGAAGGACTAACCTTTCAGGAAGGAAGAAAAAACAGGTTGGATAGAGCTTTGAGTAGCCTGTTCTAGTGGAAGGTGTCCCTGCCTAAGGCATGGTTGGAACAAGATGATCTTTAAGGTCCTTTCCAACCCAAACCATTCAATGATTCTATAACCCAATGCTTTTGATGATCATAGGCCTGCAGATGTTCCCAATGACTCTACTGGCATAGCTTCACATGGGCTGCACTGCTGTCAGTTCTTCTGGGGTCAATCATGTCCCACTGTGAGTTGGATGTTTTCCACCTGGAGGCTGGTATGGATTTTACATCCACTCCATTTGCCTTTCCCCTCAGGTTTGAGAGTTGACTTCTTTAATATATATATATTTCTCCTTTTTTTTTTTTTTAAGCAAAGGTGTTTTTAAAGCAACATTTTGGTTCACTCTCGAGTTGCCTCTCACCTTCATTGCCGTAACACGTCCTGATTAATGATTAATTGCACAGGACATGTTCTGACTCCAGCCTGTGTCCCGAGGTGCTTGTCGCAGCGATGATGCACTAGGTGATTACTCACCACCCTTAACCTGACAGCTGTACTTCTCTCTCTGACTGGTGAACGACCTTGGCCAGGTACTCGCGCGCTTGTGGAGATGTGTATGGTTGGAGGGCGTTGGGGATGTGCCAAGTTTCCTTTAACTTACGTGACCTTCTCCTTACCCGAAGTAAGAAAAGGGAACTGCTCTGTGAACAGATGGAGAGTTATTTCTAGAGGTAGGTGGAGGATGCAGAAAATTGCTCATTCAAAACTCTTTTTGGACAACTCAGATGTTTGCCTTAAGATAGTGTTGCAAATCCTAGTGCAAATAGCTGCTCACATCAGTGTTCAGTCCAATGGTGTGCGAATGTGATCGGCATCGAGTCCAGGAACGGAACAGTGCTGGATGACTTAATGGATCCATTAAGGAAATTAGGAAGACTCACTCTTTTAAGCAGTAGTTACAGGACAGATCGTTTGTAAGCAGAGCATAGCCAAGTTAGACTTAGAAAAAGAATAATTGTCAAATCATAGCAGGTAAAGACTAAATAATGTGGACACCAGAGTGTTTATGGATAATCCACCATGGAGGGAAGGCTGCTAAGATCAGCAGACATTTGCTGCAAACAGTTTGCTTTGCTCTTGTTGTTCCTTAATGAATCGAATCTATTAGCCAGGGAGAACATGGCGTTGCCTTGAAAACCAAATGAAATTTGGATGCCTCTTTCTGTGCATGTGGACCCAGTTTAAGGGGAACACACTGATTATGCTGTGGAGATGGGTTGGTTACAGCAGAAATGAAACAGGGTTTGCAGCTATAACTGTTCAGCTATGAAGTGCTGCAATAGGCATATGGGGAGAGATGCCTTTTAATTCCACTGCACTTTTCTTTAATGTTTGTATCCCTTGTCCTTCACCGAGAGCTTCAACAAACTGTTCTCCTGGGTGCAAAGGAGGGGGCTTAGCAGCTTTTGGGGCTCAACAGCCTCAAACTGGCCATTTGTGCCAGAGGGACTTTGCCACTGACCAAATCATATCCACGACCTCATTTATACACAGATGGTAACTGGCTCACAAACTCCCAGTCTTCATGAGATGCTTTCTGATGCTCGGGGAGCTCTATGAGTCACATTGCTCCAGCTCCGGTCTTTTTAGATGGAAATTATACATTTAAATATATACTGTGATTACATACAGCAGTGATGGGCTCATTTGAAGGAGCTGGAATGCAAGCCATTAAGTTGAGTGGCTGCCATTATATACTGTGTTTGCCAACAGAAAATAGACAATGATATTTCATCTGTGACAACTTTGCCCTCTAGACTTTGCATGGAATTATCTTGGTACATAGCTGTTTCCTTCAGCACCATCCAGGTGATAATTTTGTTATGCTAGAGAGCAAATGTGGCCTCTTCTGAATAGGGCAAGTGGAACAGAGAGGGAAAGGACTGGCACGTGTCTTGTGCAGCATGACCTGAAGAGAGGGGAAGGGTCTGGTTATACAGCAGATGAGGTGACACTGATTTGGGGTGATAGAGTCAACCACGCATCATGTCTTGCTCTCCCCTATGCTTTGGGAGCAGTGCTTTTGCACAGACTAAAATCACAGAATGGATGGGAAGGAACCTTTCATGGTCATCTAGCCCAATCCTCCTGCACTCAGCAGGGACATCTGCAACAGGAGCAGGTTGCTCAGAGCTCCAAACAACCTGACCTGCAATGGTTCCAGGATTGGGGCATCTACCAGCTCTCTGTGCAACCTGGGACGGTGTCTCACCACCCTCAATGTGAAAAATTTCTTCCTTCTATCTAGTCTAAATCTTCCTCTTTTATTTTCAAACCATCACCCGTGTCCTGTCCCAACAGGCCCTGCTAAAAAGCTGCAATCCAGTTGAGGGAGAGGGTCATGGCAAGTGTCTGCTTTGAATGACTCCCCTTAAAGAGGGTGTTTTGTCTGTGACAACTTTCCATAAAATCTGAGAAGCCATCAGACAGAGACTTTCATTCATTCCTAACCTGAATGAAGAAAAGCAGCTTAGAGGTGACAAGCTGCATATCCCCTCCCTGATCTGGCCAATCCCTCTAATAGGCTTACGGGGTCTGATGACAATCTGCAAGAGAGTTACACTCATTTAACTATCATCAATTTATTACCTTACTGAGGAGACAGCATTTTACATCCAGGATTGTCCATTGAGCTTTTTTTAGTGGGGGGAAAAAACCCTATGATAATGCAAAGTCGATTAGGAGGCAATAAAAATCTCATGGCAGGTACCTGGTATCTTGCTGTTGAAACCAAGGGAGCAATGGAACGTGCTGTGATACACACCCTGTGGTGCCACCTCTCTTCCTCCCATTGCCCCCAAAGCAGTGGACACAGCAGTTTGTGCTGTGCTAAGTGCTTCGAAGATCTACAAGTGATACAGTCCATGTAGCAAGACCTTCTTGGGCTGGGGAGGTGAGGCCAAGCCCAAGGGTCATAGAATCATAGAGTGGTTTGGAAGGGAAAGAACCTTTCAAGGTCTTCTAGTCCAACTCCCCTGCAGTCAACAGGGACACCTTCAACTAGATCAGGTTACTCAAAGCCCCAGACAACCTGACCTGGAAAGAAGGGGAGAAGCTGCTTTACATTGATTACTTTTACTGTTTGTCCTCTCAGGAGTTGACATGGATGAAAGGTGAGATGTGAATGCAAGATGGGGTTGCTATAACAACTTCAGTTCTGTCTTGCTAGGCTGGTTGTGTTATGTTATTGATTGCACATGTGGAGTGGTGGCTACCAGAGGCTGGTTGCCTGGGTGTCATCTTTGAGCTCAGAATGCATCTCACTGCTTTTAGGTCCAGGTGCTGTCATACTGAAAGACATGAGGAGGCCCTAGTGAAGCCACATCAGGAATATTGTGTCCAGTTCTGGGCTCCCCAGTTCAAGAGAAAGAAGGAACTACTGGAGAGAGTCCAGCAGAGGCCACAAAGATGCTGAGGGGACTGGAACATCTCTGGGAGGAGGAGGAAAGGCTGAGAGCTCTGGAGCTGCTTAGCCTGGAGAAAAGCAGCCCCAGAAGGGATCTGCTCAATGCTGAGCAAGAGCTAAAGGGTGGGGACAAGAGGATGGAGACAGACTCTTGTGAGTGCTGCCCAGTGACAGGCCAAGGGGCAATGGACACAAACTGGAACCCAGGAGGTTCCATCTGAACAAAAGGAGAAACTTCTTTGCTGTGAGAGTTATAGAGCCCTGTCCCAGTCTGTTCAGAGAGGATGTGGAGTCTCCTTCTCTGGAGAGATTCCAAAGGCACCTGGAGGTGATCATGGGCAACCTGCTGTGGGTAACCCTGCTTTAGCAGGGGGATTGGTCTAGATGATTCCCAGAGGTCACTTCCAACCCCTACCATACTGGGTTTCTCTGGCTTACATTTTTGCTAGAATCATTCTCTTGAAGATCATAATTTAGAATTCAAGAGCTTTAACTGGACATTTCTTATTCTGAGTGCTCATCCTGATTTTTCCTCTTGCTACCTGAGACAGAAGCAATGGGATTTTCACTGGATGGCTCCTGCTTTGCACAAGAGCAGGTGGACAAGTTCCACTTTCTGCTGGCTGACACAACCAGAGCATTACTGCCCCGTCAAGTCACCTGAAGCCAGTGGTGCTTTTTGGGGGCTCCTGGGTTGTTTCTCCAGCCATTGCTCACCTTGTGCTTGCATTTAATTAAACTCATCTGTGAGCTCAGGTTCTGCACAACAATTTCTAGATGGCATTCCCCTCTTGTGCTCATCTGCCAACAAGCCTCTCCTTGACTCTATCACCCGAGAGCTGCAGGGACTTGCACAAAGATGTCAGGAGATCAGAACAGCAAAGAAGGAGCCTGAGCAGGGAGTGTGATCAGCGTAATACATTAATCTGGACTTTAATCCAGCCTGGGCACTGATTGGCACTAATAACAGCCACCACCTTTTAAGTTCCAAGTTCTCATAGCTTACTAAAAATATCTCTCTTTTTTTAATGATATCATTTTGGCCTTATACTACAATACTGAGAGATGTGAATAATGCATGAAGCCTATTACTGAAGATGTGTTTTAATGCGTCGAGGTCTAACGTGACACGATCCAGGCATCTGCTGCATTTTAAGAGATATTTTAAACCACATTGCAGTGATTGATACCACGAAAGGGCTCTTGCTGCTTGTTCCTTCTACATCCTTGGCCATCCAGGAATAATGTTCTTGTTTTGTATTAGCAGCCCTACACTTGAATTCATTTCCTTTCATGATTTGTAGACACTGGCCAACTGTGTCAGCTTTTCTAGGACAAAGTATCTGCTAACATTTCCATTAGTTCTGGTCCTGTCACTGTATTCATTTCACTGTGAATGCCTGATGGTAGATAAGTGACTATGGGGCACGGAGTAGTCCTAGTGTGTGTGTGTGTGTTGGAGCTGTTGTCTAGGTGCCACTGCCCCCTGCTAAGCAGAGCTGGGATGGCTTAGCTGCATGTCATCACCTTTGTGGTGGCTGCTCCCGCAGCTTCACAAAATCATTAAGGTTGGAAGAGACTTCTGAGATCATCAACTCCAACCTTCAGCCTATCATCCCCATGCCATTAAACTGCATCCTTAAGTACCATATCTAGATGTCTTTTAAACCGCTCCAGGGATGGTGACTCTACCACTGCCCTGGGCAGCCTGTGCCAGGGCTTGACAACCCTTTTGGGGAAGAAATTTTTTCAGATGTCCAACCTAAACCTCCCTGGCATAACTTGAGGCTGTTTTCTTTTCCCCTGTTGCTGCTTCTGTTGGAGAAGAGAGCAACCCTCACCTCCTTCCAACCTCCTTTCAGGCAGTTGTAGAACGCAAGAAGGTCTCCCCTGATCCTTCTCTTCTCCAGATTAACCAACCCCAGTTCCTTCAGCTGCTTCTCACAAGACTTGTGCTCTAGGCCCTTCATCACCTTTGTTGCCTATTCCAACCAAAACTCTTCTGTGCAGCTGAGTGCTCTGTACTGCATCTCCTCACTGGGTCCCTTCGCTCAAGGGCTTAGTGCTCCACAGCAGCCTCTTGCCCCTCACTGTACATCCTCAGAGCCTCATTTAGATCTATATATTCTGTAATATCCGTTTTGCCTATCTGTGTTGTTCTGCACCTTAGGTAATTGAGAGAGAGCTGTATCACTCTTCCTCCGAGCCCTGCAATGGTCTGGACACATGGCTTCGATGTTATCTGGCACAGCATTTGGTGCTGCAGCAGAGCTGGGCTGGTGCTTTATTAACATTGGAGACATTGCTCAGTAAGCCTGACTGCTTCTTGCCCAACATCAGCACACTGCAGGCTCGGCCCAGAAAGATGTAACTGGGCATAAACCAGTGCATTGCTCGGCATGGTTAGCTGGGCAAGGGAGATGATGATCCCACTCTGCTCTGTGCTGTGTGTGAAGACTCATCTTGAGTGTTGTGTGCAGGTTTGGGCAGCACAATATAGGAAGGATGTGAAGCTGTTTGAGAAGGTCCAGAGGAGGCCATGAAGATGGTGAAGGGTCTAGAGAGGAAGCCATATGAGAAACACCTAGAGTCACTTGGTTTGTTCAGCTTGGGGAAGTGGAGACTGAGGGAAGACTTCGTTGTGGTCTATAACTTTCTTACAAGAGCAGGCAGTGGGGGCAGGAGCTGATCTCTTCTCTATGATGACCAATGATAGGATCCAAGGGAATGACATGAAGCTCTGCTGGGGAGAGTTAGGTTGGATATTAGGAAAAGGTTCTCCACCCAGAAGGTGGTGAAGCACGGGAACAGGCTCCCTAAGGAAGTAGTCATGACACCGAGCCTGACAGAATTCCAGAAGTATCTGGACAATGCCCTTAGACACAGGGTGTGATTTTTTGCATAGACAGGAGTTGGAATTGATGATCCTTGTCAGTACCTTCCAACTCAGGATTTGCTATGATTCTGTGAAACCAAGCTCTTGTGTTACAGAATGTTAGGGGTTGGAAGGGACCTCTGGAGATTATCTAGTCCAGTGTTTGACTAAAGGTGCTGCTCTCCCTAGAGCACCCCAAACTTTGAGTCCTGGAACTGATCTGATAATTTATCTAAGTTAAAAGATTATGGTTAGTGGTTGTTTGTAATGACTCTAGATGAAAGATGTGTCATCAGCTAAGGGAAGGCTTAATGTGCCCAATACACAAAAGAGATTGGATAGCAATTAGGGTGACATATGTGCCATCGAAGGAGAGGTCTCACCAGTGCTCTGGAGCCAATTAAAGCCCACATGGGCAGAGCTTTATTGGGGTAACTCTGTCTCATTACTCCTCCTTTTCCTTATTGCTGCCTTGCTTTTGTAGGCACTCTCAGCTCTCCCGTTGCTGTCGGAGGCTATTGTTATTAATGGGAATGACATGGACAACAACCCTAATGAGGTGGAGAGTAAGACTAATACCCTACCCTGGAGTCTACTTAGATGAGGCGAGGTGATTTCATAAGTGCCAGGTGATCTCTTCTCAAGAATATTTAAATCAATGAAAAATGTAATAACCCAATCATAATGAACCTTGGAGTCTGTACTGATTCTCCACCTTTAGATATATCATAGCATCATTGAATGGTTTAGGCTGGAAAGGACCTTTAAAGGTCAATCTAGTCCGACCCCTTGCACTCAGTGGGGACATCTGCAACTAGATCAGGTTGCTCTCAGCTCCAGACAACCTGACTTGGAATGGATTCAGGGATGGGGCATTTACTACCTCTCTGTGCAACCTGGGACAGTGTCTCACCACCCTCAGTGTGAAAAATTTCTACCTTCTATCTAGTCTAAATCTTCCTTTTTTAGTTTCAAACCATCACCCCTTGTCCTGTCCCAACAGGTCTTGCTAACTAGTCTCTCCCTATCTTGCTGATAGACCCTTTAAGTCCTGAAAGGCTGCAGTAATGACTCCCTGGAGCCTTCTCTTCTCCAGGCTGAAAAACCCCAACTCTCTCAGCCTGTCCTCACAGCAGAGAAGCTCCAGCCCTTGGATCATTTCTGTGTCCTCCTCTGGACCTGCACCACGAGGTCTATGTGTCTCCTGTGCTGAGGACTCCAGAGCTGGACCCCAGCACTGCAGGTGAGGTCTCTGCAGAGCAGAAGGGCAGAATCCTCTCCCTCAACCTGCTGGCCACAAAGCTTTCAACCAAGTGTGGTAATCTTTCCAGGATATGGGGATATCAGAGGCTCCCTCCCTCCCATCAGCCTCTTTCAGCTGAAATCCATCCATTAGTCAAATTCATCAGAGGACTTGAAAGCAGAAAGGGAAATTCTTTGCCTCATTCTTAACCTTGATGTGATTGCACCTCTTCAGAGAACAAGGAAATCAAGTGGAAATTCCCACCCATTTGCTCTGTGGGTGAGCTGTGTGGAGAATCCATGATGAGTTGGCATTATTCAGTTTGTGTCATTTCTGATGAGAGGTTTAAAAATAAATACACAGTCCCAGGAACTGTGGGGAGAGCAAAAGCACACCATGGTGGGGTAGGACAACATTTGCTTGTGCTCTTCCTTTTCAGTTGCTCCATCAACTGTGTGAACCTGTCCTGGTTGAGAAAGCCAGCAAAATGCTGGGTGGAAAATGCCATTAAAACACCAGAGGATACAGCAGCTTTTCTTCTGGGAACATGGGAAGCAAAGTGGTATTCTCATTGGGCTGGAGGTTTCCAGGTTGTTTGTGTCTCCTCTTCTACTGAGGTTACTTTGAGCATTGATTTCTTTACTCTGACTAGATACTTTTGTTTGAAGATGGTTTGGCTGCTGTAGTTCTGGCAGGGCCTATTGAATACAGTGGGAAATGCTGTTGTTATTTGACAGTGCTTTAGTGGTGTCTCTATAAAGGGCATGTCTGTAGAAGGACAATTTGAACAACTGGTGTACTCCTAACATTTCTCCAGCTCCCTTTCACAGTCTGCTCCTATTCCTGCCATCCTACTCCTGAGGAGGACATAGCTTATATAATGCTGATTTGAAAGGGAACTACCTAGAGCCGCTTTTTTTCCTCTCTATAACTCTACTGGTGCATTAATAAATTATCTGATAGAGAAAATGTTTCCATGCCTTCAGATTATTCATATTACCCAGAGGCTGTGGTCTTGGGAATCTTGGGAACTTAGAATTTTCTAAGGAGATTGTGATCTGTGGTAGACTTGGTGGGTTTTTTTGGGAAGGTGGCTCCTCTTTTAAGTGGATTTTGATCTAGTGAAGAACTCTGTGCTGGAAACTCAATGCAGAATCTTGTGGGCTAACAGTGATGATGTATCCCTCAAAGAGATAACAGATAGGTGGTAGTGGTTTGTGTGGACTAGACTCAAACCTGATCACCTCCCTGATAAAAATTCTGCTAGTTTTGTGCCTGTTTCAGTCTCCAGGGACCAGGATGTCCCTCCTTGCTTTTTCAAGTTGGCCTATATGAAACCAGTAAGAGTTGATTAGTTGCGCTCTTTAGTTTGAACAACCAACTGACAAAGTAATTGGTGTTAATAGGAGCTAGAACTTTCCTAGTGTCAATTACACCTATTGCATGTTCTCATGAGTAGGGCACTTCTGCCAAATAGCTAAATCTTCATTATGGTGAATTTATAAGGCTGAGATGTTGGGAATCCTTCTGGTGGATACAGAGAACATAGTTTTATTTACAACAGCCTTCTCATACTGAGAAACTGCTGTGTCTGGGAGACTGTGACTTAATATTTCACTATTCCTATTGTGATTTATTATTGTTAAATAGAGTTTGTTGTTACCCCTTTTTTTAGTGATGGCCAAATTGCAGATGGGATGGAAGATATTGCAAATGTAAACTTCTGCCTCACCCAATTAAACACAGAGAAATAGTAATTTCTAGGGCATGGTTCACCTCACTCAAAGGTAGACAACTGAAATAGTCAAGATGAATCACACCCCAGATGCATCTTTTTCTCTTCACTGGTTATTAAAGAGGTCCAGATGACTATCCCAGATGCTGTGTGGTAGACAACCATGGGAGAGAAGTCCCTTTCAAGGTCTTTGGCTGAGTACATCTGACCACAGTGCTAAGACCCAGATTTGAAACCAAGAGACATGAACTTTCTGGAGCAAATAGCTCCTGTGTTGAATTCTCCCAGAAAATAATATTTTACCATGACCTTTCTCTAGTTCATCATCTCCTGCTGCTGCAGATGTCAGGTTCTGTCTCTGTAACCCTGTCCTGAAAGAGTCACATAGCTCCACAGATGTAGCAAGATGTCTTGCAAAATAAATTAAACTAGATCTTCTAATTTTAAGCTCTGACATTCTCTCTATAGACCCAACCCATGCCATAGCTGGAATTTGAATTCTGCCATCCCACTGGTGTCCTTTGCTCACAGGCTGAACTGTATTTGTGTTTTGGAAGGCCAAGGCTTGCCTGCAGCCTTCCTGGCATGTGGATCCCCTCCTTGAGCCAACAAATTTTGTTATGCTGAGGGTGGTGATGCATGGTCCCAAGTTACCCAGAGAGGTGGTAGATGCCCCATCCCTGGAACCACTCCAGGTCAGGCTGTTTGGGGCTCTGAGCAACCTGCTGTAGTTGCAGATGTCCCTCCTTAAGCACAGGGGGGTTGGACTAGATGACCTTTACAGGTCCCTTTGCACCCAAACCATTCCATGAGTCTATGATACGAAGCAGAGGCCAGAAAGGACTAGCTAAAGGAGCCATTCTTCTCTCTGCTGGCACTAGACAGTGAAAATCAAGAACTTGCACCCTTTCCCCCAAGTATCAAGATGCACCTTGCAAAATCACCTCAACTCTTGACATCTTCTGAAAGTATCTTCCAGGTTTTAGAATAGAATTATAGAATACTTTAGGTTGGAAAAGATGTTTAAGATCATCAAGTCCAGCTGTTACCAGCACTGCCAGGTCACTAGAGAGTAAGAAGATCTCCCTGAGCCTCCTTTTTTCCAGACTAAATAACCCCAATTCTCTCAGCTGCTCCTCACGAGAGTTGTGCTCTAGACCCTTCACCAGCTTCACTGCCTTTCTTGGGATACACTCCAGTACCTCAATGTCCTTCTTAGAGTGAGGGATGTTAATAGCAGTAGAAGGCTGAGCACTCCCCTCTGATGTCCCCAGCCAAGCTGTGCTCCTTAGAGCTGGGATTTTGTGCCTTAGGCTCAGAAATGTGCTTTTGCAAAGTAGACTGGGAGGCTCTAAAGCACAATCTCTCTGAAGTTTGGTTCCAGTGATGTTTCTGTGGCAGTTCCTGCCCAGAACTGCCTCTCTGTGAAGTGACAGCAAAGTCTATGTCAGCTGAAGCAGAAAGAGCAGAAACACAGCTCCTGCGTAATAACTGTGCTTCTGGTTCCTCATCAGGGAAGAATGAACTAAAATACCCAGTGGCTTTCACAAAAGGAGCTAGTGTCAGACCAACCTGATTTACTTTTTGACAGCACAACTGATTTTGTAGGCAAAGGGAATGTCCTCTACCTCATTTATTTAGATAAGCTGCATGAAAGATCACTGTGAGCCACTGGTGGGAGCTAGCCATGGGAAGAAGGGGGAGATGTTACCTGTTTGTGTAGGGTCTCTGGGTGACTGTAATAAATATTTTGTGCTGTTTCACAAATCTCTGGTAAGGTCTCTCTGGGAATAGTATTTACAGTTCTGGTTATCTGTGTTGAGAAAAGATGCAGATACCAAAAAGGGCTGGTAAAAAGCTCAGGGGGAGGAAGAGCTGTCTGCTGAGACAAGTCTGGAAGAGCAGAGCTTGCTTAACCCCAGGCTGGGACAGTGTCCAGCAATATGGCAAAGGGGAGACATAAGTGAAGGAGAGGAGCTTTAGTCCTGGCAGAAGAACAGATGACTAGATGACTGTTAACTGCTCTTGAATATCATCATCACAGAATGGTTTGGGTTGGAAGGGACCTTAAAGATCATCTAGTTCTAACCCCCTGCCATGAGCAGGGATGCCACCCACTAGAGCAGGTTGCCCAGGGCACATCCAACCTGGCCTTGAACACTGCCAGGAATGGAGCATCCACAGCTTCTCCAGGTAACCTGTTCCAGTGCCTCACCACCCTCTGAGTCAAGTATTTCTTCCTAACATCTAATCTAAATCTCTCCTCTTTCAGTTAAAACCATCACTCCTTGTCCTATCACTGTCTGCCTCTGTAGAATATATATTGAGAAGGATTTCTTCAGCTCTGAAGTCTTCATTCCTTCCAGATCTCTCTTGGGGTTCTTTGTGGTTTAAACTGCCTCATATTTATGAAAGCATCCAGAAACCTTGAAAGTCTCTAGAAACCTTGATTTAGAGCAACCCAAGGTGTTGTGAGGAAGCTCTGAAACAAACAGTACTCAGCTGTTACACTGGAATCAGAAATCAATCTTTATAACTTGTTTTTCCAGATGTAGCTAGCCTGCTTTGCTGAGGGAGGGCTCAGAGCTGGGGTGAACTGAGAGTCCTACCCCATCTAACTTCGGCTGTTGCTGATTTGGATGGGCTCTTCTGGTGCCCAGCTCCTTGCAGCTGTGTATCAAAAGCCCAAACATGAGATAACCCCACACTGATACAGAGATGTCCTCTGCGATAAGCTCAGCACATCAATTAGGTCCATTGCATGACTCTGCAGTGAGACCTGGTTATTAACCTGTGCCTTTGTGTTATGTCTGCTCTCAGATGATATTGTGAGGCTCGTGTTGAAGTTCTCTCTTTGATATACTAAGAGAGTTGGGGTTGTTCATCCTGGAGAAGGCTCCAGGGAGACCTTCGTGCAGCCTTTTGGTACTTAAAGGGGCCTAGAAGAAAGATGAGAGCCTTTTTTGCAGGGCCTGTTGTGACAGGGCAAGAGGTGATGGTTTGAAACTAAAAGAGAGAGATTTAGACTAGATATGAGGAAGAAATTGTTTATGCTGAGGGTGCTGAGACACTGTTTTAGATTGGCCAGAGAGGTGGTTGATGTCCCATCCTTGGAAACATTCCAGGTCAGGTTGGCTGGGGCTCTGAGCAACCTGCTGTAGTTGCAGAGCGTCCCTGCTGGGTGCAAGGGGTTGGACTAGATGACTTTGGAAGGTCCCTTCACACCCAAACTATTCTGTGATTCTATGACCTACAAAAAAGCCATGTTTCTTTTACAGCTGGTTTTGAATTAGAAAGGATGATCTGTCAAAATTGAAGTAGGAAGAATACTGTTTTTCTTCATCTACCTCAGGAATAAGAGGTCCACGAACTAGATCTATCTTGGCCTTGAGAATGAAAGGCATTAGGTGTCAAGTTAGGCTCTTACTGCTTTGTGTACAACTGAGTCTAATAACTGAAGACCTGAAACTGCAACTGTAATTGTCCCAAACCCAAGGAGCTTGATTTCCGAGAGGAAAGTCAGTTCAAGGAAATCAGTAAATCAGGTCCTTTAATCTGTTGACTGAATTGCCTGTAGGGACTTGAATGTTCTTACATGATTGTGCTGAGATCCCTGCAGCAGTGCTGGAAGCTTTCCTGCAGGTTCTTACTGTGCAGGTAATTATTAGCAGGCATTTGGGTAAGGCAAACTTATAAAGGAGCTATTAAGAGTTTAAAAGATCATCCAGTTCCAACCGCCCTGCCATGGTGACAGGGGTGCCACCAACTAGACCAGGTTGTCCGAGACCCATGGTTGGTGCTTGCTGTCACAGCATGGTTGAAGCAGAGCTGTGGTCTGTAGGAACGGTCTCAGGCTGGGTTACATCCTCTGAGGGTGAAACTGGAATGGATTGGGGTGGAGGGAGATGGTTTTGCTTTGGCTGAGCGCTTGGGTTTTGGTGCTGCTGCTGCTGCTGTGCGTGAGCTTGCGTCGGGGCAATGGGGCTCTTATTGACTACTGCTTTTCTGTTTTTCAAAGCTGATCAGTGGTGGTTCTATTGTAAGTGCTGAGGCAGTATGGGATCACGTCACCATGGCCAACCGGGAGTTGGCGTTTAAAGCAGGAGACGTTATCAAGGTCCTGGATGCTTCCAACAAGGACTGGTGGTGGGGTCAGATTGATGATGAAGAAGGATGGTTTCCCGCCAGCTTCGTGAGGGTGAGTGACTTTCTTCTTTTTACCACTACCGTGAATCACTGCCAGCCATGCTCAGAAACAGTCAATGAATTGAACTGGTCACTGTGTGTGTTGTCATTGATGCTGTTTCCATTGTGTCTCTTGAGACTAGAGACCAGTCCTGGGACAGACTGATGCTCTCCCCAAAATGGGAAGCTGCGTCATTTCATTGTCATGAATGATATTTAATATTTCAAAGGAAGTACCAGCCACATCAGAAAACATAAGGGAACTTCTGGCACAGGTTGTCCACAGCTCTGGAGGGGAGGCTGAAGGGGAAGATCTGCCCCTGGGGTTTCCAAACCCAAGCTGCCTTCTCCCTGCAGCCCTTCTTGATGTGCAGCCCACTCATTGCTGGGCTTGTGCTGAGAAAAAACTGCCAGTTGGGCTGTCATCTTCTCCTCTGCTCTGCAGGCTGAGGTCGCTTGCTTGCCTCTTCATTTCTATTCTTGCCTGTTCCCCACCTCCTCCCTACACTTGCTCTGTATTTCTTTCCATGGAAGTCATTTGAACCAGATGCCTGCAAAGCCTTTGGGGCCTCTAGGGAAGGTGCCTGTTAACCCCTCTTTTGCTTGCAGGACCATTGCAGCAGGTTTATGCTCCTTCAGGAGCATATGGATCAGGGTCTTCTCAAGGATCTCAGAATTATTAAGGTTGGAAGTGACCTCTAACACCATCAAGTCCAACTATCGACCTATCACCACCATGCCACTAAACCACATCCCTCAGCACCACATCTCCATGGTTTTTAAACCCCTCCAGGGATGGTGAATCCACCACTACCCTAGGCAGCCTGGGCCAATGCTTAGCAACTCTTTCTGTGAAGGAATTCTTCCTAATATCCAAAATTTTTCTTAATATCCAAGATTTTTCCTAGTAGCTAAAAAGGATGGTTTAACCTGAACCCTTTTCACTTTGCTCTTCTCTCCTTCCCCCTTCCCCCACTTTGTATTTCTTCTTCTGATCATTCGTTCATAATGAGGAGGCTGAGTTTTTTTTCATCTGGTGTGCTTTGAGCCCTGCTTTCTTTAAGATGATGCCAAAAAACCTGCTTGATTTAGCCTGGGTGGTTCTAGTTTTACTTGCAAAATAATTGCTTTCCTTTCTATTTCTCATAGGCAAGTACAGGAGGAAAAGGGAATGAGGTGTTGCATAGCAGAAGATGAAAAGCAGTTCAAGTAAGGGGTGACAGGACAGACCAGACAGGTATAAACCCAAATAGGATTGATTTTAGGCTATTTTAGACTGCAGGTCTCTTGTAGTTATTCACAGGGGGTGCAGGAGAAGATCACTGTGAAGTCAGGTTCTTCTAGAAGTCATTCGGATCACTTCTGAGGACAAAACTGGGCTGGAAACCTAGTTTGCAATGAGATGTCTGACACTTCTTGCTCTCCAGCCAGATGATATGAAACCTTCTGGCAAAGCATTTGGCACTCACAAAACCTCATAGCAGGAAAAACTCACATTTGCCAAGTGCAGAGGAAAACAGTGACCTGCTGGTTCCTTTGGCCTCTTTTACAGGCATAGCTTGGGGCTTGCAACCAGAAACCAGACTTGAATTGCCTGAGGGTACAGGAATTGTTGTATCCATGCATAGCACCTGCAGGTTGTCCTCTTTTAGCTTGAGACTTGACTAGAAGAAAGGGAGAGAGAGGAAAGCCACAGAGCTTGGAGAGCATGAGTTTTCAAGGAGAAATTGGATGATGAAGAAATGCTTGTTGGGGATGCTAAAAAGCACAACATAGGAGAAGTCATATTTGGAGCTAGTAATGGTGATTAGTTTCCTGCAGGGAGCTGCTGCACTCAAGGAGAAAGTTATGAAAACCCATAAGTCATTAGAGAGGTGGATAAGAACTCCAGAACTGGATTTAAGACAGAAAAATGAGCTGAGTTTAGGACAGATGAAGGTATCTCGGTTGTATTTTAGGGCATGTTATTAAGTGAGTATGCTGGACAACCACAGCATGCAACCATCAATCCTGTGATGAGCTGCACAGTGTCTTTGGATGTCCTGCCAACCTTTAGGGATCTGAGAGTGTGGGAGGTGCAACTGGAAAAAAAAACAACAGCAGGAATTTTAAACAGGATTTCATGTTCTTGTAGTGGTGATGCTACTTGTTGCCCTTCTCCCTTTGATGGGTGACACAGCCTTGGGCTGCCTTTGCATGACATGGTACAAAGGAGTTTTGAGGTAGCAGCATGTACAGTGTCCACATCTGTCAAAAATATAGGCTTAGTGTTTGTAGGGAGGAATTTCCAGCCCAGAATAATAATTCAGCACTGCAAATGGATCAACTGTAGGACCTTGAGGGCCTCCTTTAGAAAACAGAGTAAGTAACAAACCAAAGTTTTGATTGCAAAGCACAGCAACAAACCTTTGAAATGGCTCAGGTGAGACTCAAACCCTCCAAGCACAGGAAATGAAATGGCATCATGTTTTGGTTCTGATATATTTCCACTGAAAAAGAAATAATAAAAGGAAAGTTTAGGGATGTTCAGAAATCTTTCCATAGGGACATGGCAGATTACACCCATCCTGGGCAGAGAAGGACATTTATTTTGTTCTAAAGCTCTCCTTCATCTCTTTGGATCCCATGGGGCAAGCTGAGTTTCCAGAACACATTTCTCCTCATCTCAACCACTCTTCCTTCCTTATATTTACTAAACTAAGCTAAAGAGCAGATCTGGGCTTGAGGAGACTTTATTCCCAACTTCTTGTAGTGGCTGGTGATGAGTTGTTGTGCAGAAATGAAGGGTAATGGTCTTCCAAAGATGGTGTAATTCTTTGTGGTCCATAGCTCTCACACAGGAGGAACTTCAGCTCCTTGCTCTGTCTCATCACTGCCTAGGTTTCCCCCAAGTGTTGTCATTTTAGATTGATTTTCCTTCTGAAAAGCTGCCTTTGACCCACTTTATTTGCTGCTGCTGGAGAAGTGCTAGATAAATTGGTGTAAGCTTTCAAGGAGTAAAAGGAGACTCTAAACTCAGAGCCTTGTCTTAGTGCCTAACTGCTCACATGCTTTATTGGGTAGGTGGGTTTAGCTGCTCTCCTTAGGAGCTGTGACTGCTCTGTGCTGCAGGGGTAGCTCCAAGAGGCAGCCACATCTTGCTGCCCCATTTGCTTTTTTTTCCCCCCACCTTCAAAATCTCATTGTATGTGGATTTGGATACAGCAGCACATCCCTCACCTGCTTTCCCATCCACTGCAGTTGCTGTGTTAGCATTTCCCAGTGTAAAGGAGCTTTTTCTCCTCCCGTGGCAAATCCAGCATCAAAATAGCTTCTGGGAGAGGTATCTCAGCACTGTGCAGGCTCAGGATGCATTGCAGAAGTGTGTGTGTGTGTGTGTGTGTGGGGAGCTGGAGGGGTTTTTGTTTGAAAGTCAAGGAGCTTCTGAGCATCCAAAGGCTGCCTGTGCTGATTGCAGCTACCATCATCATGACAGCTCCTGCCGCTCAGCTCAGCATCCCTCAGGTCCCCAAAGGTTCAGGTGACAGCACTTGGGACCTTTGCAGGTGCAAAACAAGTGTTTTGGAGCCATTCTTTGAATCAGGTTAACTAGGCACAAATTGTTGTAGCCCCTTCCCTGTCCTCTGCCAAAGTGGTTGTGAAGGAAGGTCCTTCCCCTGAATGAGGCAGTGGGCCTGGAATGGTTTGTGCAATGAGCTGCTGAGCTTCTGCTCTTCCCTCTTTGCATCAGATAGAGGTCTTTTCCAACTATAATGATTCTATGATTCTAAGATCATCACGTCCAATCATCAGCCTGTCACCCCTATGCCACTAAACCATGTCACTAAGTGCCACATCTGTATGTTTTTTAAACCCTTCTAAGGATAGTGACTCCACTACTGCCCTGGAAAGCAGGGTCAAGCAGGCTTGACAACCAACCCTTTTGGGGAAGAAGTTGTTCCTAATATCCAACCGGAACCTGGCACAACTTCAGGCTATTTTCTCTTGTCCTGTCACTTGTTCCCTGGGAGAAGAGACCAACCCCCACCTTACTCCAACCTCCTTTCAGGGAGTTGAAGAGAGTGAGAAGGTCTAGTTGTTGCAACAGGACAAAGGGTGATGGTTTTAAACTAAAAGAGGGAAATTTAGGCTAGATCTAAGGAAGACATTTTTTACACTGAGGGTGGTGAGATGCTGTCCCAGGTTGCCCAGAGAGATGAGAGATGCTCCATCCCTGGAACTATTGCAGTTCAGGTTGTTTGGGGCTCTGAGTAACCTGCTCTAGTTGTACATGTCCCTGCTGAGCGCAGGGGAGTTGAACCAGATGACTTTGAAAGATTTCTTCCAAACCAAACCATTCTGTGACAGTGTAATACTATGATTTGGTACCAGTTTTGGTGGAGGTTGGGATGCTCATGCTGCTCATAACATATTTGTTATGAAGTGGCTGGTAAGCAGAGATGGCAACAGCTCTCTGGAACGTTCTGCCTGTGTCATCAATCTGCCATGTTTCTAGTTTTGAGCTAGAACCTCTTAGCTGCTGGTTTTGTCTTTGTGAGTATCCAGTGAAAGGACATTAGTAACCAAGATGTCTGGTAAAATGTTTGTTTTATCATGCTGTCTGGTTATTATGAGACTATCAGCCCTCAGTGCCTGTTCAAGTCCAATGTCCTCTATATTCAGTGTATGCATTCAGCAGCCTAAATATATAATAATTAAAAGGAGCTGATGTTGGAATGGTGCCACTTGGTGATTGTGCACCATTTGGGTATAGCTGAACACTGATAAATCACATTTCTACAGATTTGATATAAATCACATATAATATTAACTAGCACAATGAAATGATCAACTCTCTCTGGCTCCCAGAACTGGGTCTTTAGGCAAAAAGGGCTACTTTTTTTTTAATTTGACTATTTTATTTTTGCCTGCCTCTGCAAGTTATGGCATTAGGCAGGAGCTGGTTATGACTTCCTAATCCCAGAATCCCAGCGTGGTGGGAATTGGAAGGGACCTCTTGAGATCATCTAGTCCAACCCTGCTAAAGCAGGGTCACCCACAGCAGGTTGCCCAGAATCCACCTCCAGGTGGGTTTGGAATCTCTCCAGAGAAGGAGACTCCACAGCCTTATTTATTCTTAAGAAAAAAGAAGGATGGATGTGGTAATTTGGTCTGGTATCCCCCATGTCACAGCCCTTGATTGCTGAGGAGGACAGGACAGGAGCAAGAGAGACTTCTTGAAATCCAAGTGAGCAGCAGAGCTGACAAGCTGCCAGGGACCTCAAGTCCCATCTCTGCTCTGTGGAGAGCTTCAGAGGGGAGGCAGCCACCTATTCAGAGCAGGGAAGACTGAGGAGAGGAGGTGAAACTGGGACAAAAGTAGACTTTTGAAGTCACTTTTCTAAAAACAAAACCAAAAACCTAGTGAACACTGCTTACAGGTGACTGTGGACTAGGCTGGAACACGAACCTTTGCAGTATTGTCTAAAGCAACTAAATATGACATTTAATAAGTTACTGGGGAAAAAAATAGTGTCACCCCCAGTTTGCCTCTTCCACCTTCCTGTCGCCCGCAGCACACCATCACTGTGGTTTGAGCAAGAAGGCCAGTGAAGCAGAGAGGATCTGGCTTGGGGTGGTAGTGTTGGGTCAGAGGGGACAATTAACACTTGGACTGCAGCCTTCCCTTGCCCCCCAGCACAGCCCAGCTCTTTCTTAAGAGGATTTGAGAGGTGAAGTTGCAAATCCAGCCACACTGCGTTAGACCAAAGGTGCATCCTGGCAAATTATTGCTCCTGGTTGAGTACATGAGCGTGATGAGCCCAGAGTGATGCACTGGACCCCATATTTCAAGGTATGCTTGAGCTTTTCTATACCCTTGGCTTCAAAGTGAAGTCTGTCAACCTCCAAAAGAGTGACAAGAAATCCTAGAATTGTTTAGGTTACTCAGTGTCTCACCATCCTCAGCATAAACAATTCCTTCTTTAGATCTAGTCTAAACCTCCCTCTTTTAGTTTCAAGCCATCACCCCTTGTCCCACCCCAACAGGTCCTGCTAAAATGTCTGACTCCATCTGTCTTCTAGGCTCCTTTAAGTCCTGAAAGGCTGCAAGAAGGTCTCCACAATAAGTTCAATATTTGGTTTTTATTGTAATGATGGACAGAAAATTCACTGTCCTGATGATCCTTTTCCATTGTTTTTTGCATTTTGTTCCAATGTAGAGGATTCAGTGCCCAGGGGTGCTTCACCCTGTCCAAAGCTGCCCTCAGCCCCGCTCCCAGCAGGCTGTAGGAGACTCACTTAGCCAATCTGATCACAGTGTGGTTCTGGGATCACAATTTCAGGATGCTGAGATGGGGCATTCGCCTGAGCAGGAAAGGCTCTTCATGTGAAATGATGAGGAAAGCTGCTGTGAAATGGAAATCAATGCTCATTCACAAATCCTGGCCTGGGAAGCTTACAGCAAAACTCAGTGCCACATCCCAGTTAGCCTGGGCTGATGGTCATGTTGGTTCCAATTCCTGAACTGGGAATATCTTGACCTTCTTAAATCACTCACCTCTAGAGGCTTTATCACAGAAGCATGATTCCCAGCTTGGTGGGGTTGGAAGGGACATCTAGAGATCACCTAGTCCAAACCCCCTTCTAAAGCAGGGTCACCCACAGCAGGTTGCCCAGGATCACCTCCAGGTGCCTTTGGAATCTCTCCAGAGAAGGAGACTCCACAACCTCTCTGGGCAGCTTGGGCTAGGGCTCTTGCACCCTTATAGGAAAGAAGCTTTTCCTCATGATCAGATGGAACCACCTGGGATCCAGTTTGTGCCCATTGCCCCTTTTGATGTCACTGGGCACCACTGACAAAAGTCTAGCCCCATCCTCTTGCCCCTACACTTTACCTTTTGCTCAGCATTGAGCTGATCCTCTCTGGCTCTGCTCTTCTCCAGGCTAAGCAGCCCCAGGGCTCTCAGCCTTTCCTCCTCCCAGTTATGTTCCAGTCCCCTCAGCATCTTTGCAGCCTCTGCTGGACTCTCTGGGACTGGTTGCACCTGTATCACAAAGGAGCATCTGTCTGGTTTGTAAGCTGTGGTGGACACCACAGCACATGGCTGGCAAGAACATCTCCATTGCTGTACAGAGGCAGACCATCCAGTATTTCCCAGACTTGTGCAACCCAAGACCCAGCCTGCTTTCACTCCTTGGCTTCTTGATGCTTTTAGGAGTCAGCCTGTTGCTCTTCCCTCTTCTCTTCACAGCTATGGGTGAACCAAGAAGATGGAGTGGAGGAGGGAACCAGCGATGTGCAGAATGGCCATTTGGATCCAAGTGCCGACTGCCTGTGTCTCGGCAGGACCGTTCAGAACCGAGACCAGATGAGAGCCAATGTCATCAATGAAATCATGAGCACGGAGCGCCACTACATCAAGCACCTCAAGGACATTTGTGAGGTAAGTGGGGGGTTGTGATGCTGAGGTTCTGCAGCAGGACATGGGATGGGCCGTTGAGAGCTGAGGACTGGGTTTGTTGTTGGGTGATGAGGGAGAAAGATGCAGTGTGTTTGAGTAGTATGTCTAATAGCAGCATCTGTCAATAAGTATTGATACTTCTGAGAGATATTTGCTGGATCTGGTAATTACTTACCATTTGTATTAACTGAAAGTGTGATTTTCTGACCTTTTTTCCATACCTCTCTGACTGAAAAATGATGAGGTTGAGATCCTTCAAGCGGTCCTTTTAATTAAAACCCAATGCCATCTACTTCTGAACTTGTGATTGAGGAAATTAGGTTGTAATTAAAGCAATCAGTTACCCATTTCATCTGCGTCTTTCATATTGGGTTCACAATTTCCCCTGGCTCAGGGTGGCTCCTGTTTGCCTTTTCTTATGGTGACACTAAGAGCAAAACATTTTCACCACAGGAAATGAAGTGTGTTACGTTTATTCAGTGTAAGGGAACTAGCAAGCAAAAGAACTTTGGTGACTGACTCCATGCATCCTCAACTTGTGCTCTAGACCCTTCACCAGCTTTGTTGCCCTTCTTTGAACATACTCCAGTACCTCAATGTCCTTCCTGGAGTGAGTGGCCCCAAACTGAACCCAGGATTTGAGGTGAGGCCTCAGGAACAATCCCTGCCCTAGTCCTGCTCGTCACACTAGTGCTGACCCAAGCCAGGATGTTGCTGGCCTTCTTTGCCACCTGGGCACACTGCTGGCTCATCTTCAGCCAGTGCTGACCAACCCCTCCAGGTCCTTTTTCCACTGGGCAGCTTTCCAGCCACTCTGCCCCAAACCTGGAGTGTTCATATGACCCAAGTCCAGGACCTGGCACTTGGCCTTGTTGAACCTCATCCCATTGGCCTTGGCCCATTGATCCAGCCTGGCCAGATCCCTCTATAGAGCCTCCCTACTCTTTATGTAAGAGTTAACCATTACAAGTGTTCCTTACTGTCCTTGCAGCACATGTAATTAGTGCCATAAGCAAAGCCCAGAGTGGAGTGCACGTGATGCAGTGTGTTGCAGGACAGCTTGGACATTATCTGTAGAGCATATCACTAAGAAGAAGTTTGTTAGCACCAAAATCAAAGTCCATGGCTTTCAGCTCATCCCTCTGAACATTTGAGATTTAGACATCCTGTGCCTAGTCTTTGCAGAGTCAATGTGGTTGAAACCCAAGGTGAATTCCTCTTAGAAGGAGGTCTTCCTCCCTTCATACTCACCACTTCCCTGTTGACAAAGCAAAGCAGCCATCCAAAAAACATCTATGATGCTTTTCAAATGTGGAAGAGTCTTGGGATTTCAGTTGGGAATCAAATGAGCTTAATTCCACTGTGCTATTTCAGTCCAAGAGCTTTGCATTGAGGAAGGGAAGAACTGCAGGAACTTCTCCACATTTTACTTCTTTTCCTGCCTTTGCACTTTTCTGTGGAAAAACTAAGTAAGCCTTAACCTGTATTTCCCAGCCATGTCACCATGCTTTTGCCAAATCAGATTCTCCAGAGGTACAGGCAGGTTTAGCTCCAGTGGCATCTGTGGGATAACAGTGATTTACAGCACCTAATGATGCGTCCCAGATATGAAAGAGATCTCTAAGGCTCTTTCTTTGCTCTCCATGATGCAAAATGGTATTGAGGAGATAAATCTTACCTCCAGGTAGAGCACTAGAAAATGATTCAGCTGCCTCTCTTCAAGAAGGAGGAGGAGTGAAATGGGCATTCTCATCTGGAAAATGATGGGCAGTCCCTGGCTGGAGAGAGCCTCATTGTGCTGGGTTTAATCAGAGCAATCCATTTGCCTCAAGAAGGCTTGGGGACAGCTCAGTCATTGCAGGCATATGGGCACGGCATGACATGACTTCTTCTGTCTATGCCTAGGAGGAGGGGAGCTGGAGAAGGAGAGGTGCTCAGCCTGAACTCCTACCAGTGCTCCTGGAGGAGTTTGATTGAAGGTGGGATTTGTGCTGAAGAACGAGTAGATGCACCAGCCCAACAGTGCTGCTGACCGTGGCGAGCTCCCCTCTTCCTTCTGTTCCTTATTTTGAGGTGTCAGGATGAACAGCAATGATATGAGGGATTGGAAGGGGTGGAAGAGAAGTTCTTGCTAGATGGCAAAGGTTGAGCCTGATTTAGTCCTGAGTTTAGCAGCGTGTAGTTGTTATACTCTTGTTGCTGAGCTATAATGAATAACAAATCCAAAGAGCAGTGAGGCACCTTACAACGTGAGAATGCTGTTGGAGGATTGTAGCCTCTGCTAGGTGATTAAGAGCCCTCCAATTGTGCTTTTCTGCTTCAGGGTGTATTTATTTCCACTAGCTGCTACTATATTATTATACAGTATGTTATTATTGATAATATTCATGGCACTAGCCCTGCCAAATCAGGAGCTCACAAGCTAGCCAGCTCCAGAATGAGAACGACCTGTGCAAGCCAAGACCTGCGTGAAGCAGCTGACATGGAGAGGACTTCCCCCTCACAGCAAAGCCATCCTGCCCCAACAGCTGCTGCTGCTGTGCCTTCTGAAATGTCACCAAGGGGAAAAGAAAGAAAAAAGAATTTAGCCTTAAGAAAATAGCCAGCAATAGGGATTTCAGGCTTAATGGTTAAGAGCTTAGAATCCCAGCATTGTAGGGGTTGAAAGTGACCTCTGAGGATCATCCAGTCCAAGTGTCTTGCTAAAGCAGGTTGACTCACTGCAGGTTGACCACGATCACCTCCAGCTGGGTTTGGAATCTCTCCAGAGAAGGAGACTCCACAACCTCTCTGGGCAGCCTGGGCCAGGGCTCCATAACACTCGCAGCAAAGAAGTTGTTTTTCATGTTCAGATGGAACCTCCTTGGTTCCAGTTTGTGTCCATTGCCCCTTGGCCTGTCCCTGGGCACCACTGAGAAGAGTCTGGCCCCATCCTCTTGCCCCCACACTTTAGCTCTTGCTCAGCGTTCAGCAGATCCTCTCTGGGTTTGCTCTTCTCCAGGCTAAGCAGCCCCAGGGCTCTCAGCTTTTCCTTCTCCCAGAGATGCAGGTGAAGTGAGCAGGATTTGGACTAGCATATGGATTGGACCAGCATATGGATTAGTAACACGAGGCTAGATTTAAGGAAGTGTTAGAGGGAGAAATGACAGAGCTTGGATGGGAACAGTGAGGCAATTGGGAGATTAAAGGAAACCTCCATCTGATGAGTAATTTGGAGGTGGGAGGTTAGCAAGGCCAGCCACCTTCCAGCACTGTGTTTTGCTCTTTTTCAAGCAATATCACTTTGAATTTATTTTTTAATAACATTGCCTGGATTTACACCTAAGCTTTGCTTTGGTGCCAGGACAGCTCTGTATGGTCATGGAAAAGATCCTGATGGCATCTCAGTGTGTTGAGCTGAATCTGTTGTGCAGAGCTGATGGGACAAGTTCTCACGTGGTCTGGATGCTATTACCCTGACTCATTCTCAGAGATGGAGGAAAAAAACCACCTTTTTTTGTGCTGCCTCAGAGCAAAGCAGCATAAAACCTTCTTGGCAGTAATGTGGCCTTGCTTTAGAGGACTTCATCTGAGGAGCTGCTGGCTCCTTTGTGTGACCAGTTTCTCATCTGTTTTTCTGTAGAAAGCTTTTTGGATCTCTGGGGATATATATACTCTGTTCTCCAGTGTGCAATTTGTAGTTGTCTTTCCATCCTGGTTGTGTACACCACATTCTTCTGGCTTGGAGCTTTTTTGGAGGAACAGGCTTGTGTTCCTGCAGGACTTTATATTTTAGGTGGACCTCAGTACAGTCACAGTGTCTGACATTCAGCACTTGCTGTAGAGCCATATTTGAGTAAGTGCTTTAGTGTCCTGACTGTCTGGGACCAGACATGGCTCTAGTTTGTCTTTTCAGCTCAAACAGATCAGCAGTTTCAGCATTGTGCTTGTGCTTATTCTTGTATGTGCATATCAGCCCAGTGCTCTCCTGGTCTGGAGAATAGTATTTTTATAGCCCAAATGGTGCTGGCCCAAACTGCAGGATGCTTTGCAGGACAGTAGACAGCCCCAGACTGGCTCAAATATGGAAAAAACCTGGAATATCATCACAACTGCCTTTGAAGGTATAGCCTGCAGTGGCTGTCATAGAATCATTACGGTTGGAAAAGACCTCTGAGATCTCTGAGTCCAACCATCCACCCAACACTACCATGCTCACCCCTAAACCATGTCCACAAGCACAACATCTACATGTTTTTTGAACACTTGCATGGATGGTGATTCCACCACTTCCCAAGGCAGCCTGTTCCAATGCTTGATAACCCTCTTGGTGAGGAAATTCTTCCTAATCTCTAATCTGAATCTCCCCTGGCACAACTTGAAGCTATTTCCTCTTGTCCTATCTCTCGTTACCTGGAAGAAGAGATGAACCCCCACCTTACAACCACCTCCTTTCAGGGAGTTATAGAGAGCAAGAAGGTCTCCCCTGAGCCTCCTCTTCATCTCCTCGTTCTCTCCTTCAGCTGGACAAGAAGAGTAATGGATGGATGGACAGGTGAATGGATGGATGGACCACCTCTCCTAACTATCTCTAAACCCATTCAAGGGTGGAGAAAACTTAGCACTTAACCTCCTGCAAATACTTTCCAACTTTGACCTGTACTTCAGGGACTACATGGAAAAGTACTTTAAAGAGAGACAGTCTGACCAGCTATTTTTAGGAGTTCATTGAGCAAAACCCTCGCCAACAGCTGCTCGTCAGTCAGCTCTCCCTTCTCTGAGCAAACCTGATGGGATGAGCAGAAGGGAGATGACATTGGTTTATGTAACAGAAGTAAATTTACTGGAAAAACACAGCAGGAGCCAGCAAGGAGGCTGCTGCAGAATGTTCTGTGGAGATCTTCCATCTCCCCTTTGCTGGCTTGTGCTGGAAGCCAACCACCCAAACACACAAGCTGGAGAGAGGATAAGGCTTGGGAACTAGGTGTGTTCTTTTATTTTCCCTCGTGGTTTTGCAGGTGCCTGTGCAGAACTGTGCTGCTTCAGCTTCTCTGAAACTCATGACTCAGGCAAAGTGATGAACCAGCACAGGGAGGATGGAGACTGTTCAAGACCATAGTAGCAGCCAATAGCAACCCCAGGGCTGAAAGATGTTCGCACAGATCATCCAGTGACTGATGTCATGGAACAGTGTGTGAGAAAGGAGGTTGGCTCCAGGCAGCAGGGCAAAGGTCTAGACACAAACGGCTTGCAGCAGTCACTCAGCACTGCTAGCACCAAAGCTAGTGTCAAAAAGAGCCTGACCTCCTGGGCAGGTGCACATCTTCTTTCTTTTTGTCTTGAAAGCTGCTCTGAGATAAGCAGGTAAACATAACAAGCAGCATGGAAAGATATTCTGCATTATTCTTTGCTAGTCTCAATTTTTCTTTGCCATGCAACTGTCCTGCGATGTGGGAACCAGGCCTGCTCTCATTCCTCCTGGCCTTGAAACATCACAGAATCCCAGCATGATGGGGGTTGGAAGGGACATCTAGGTATCACCTAGTCCAACCCTCCTGCTAAAGCAGGGTCACCCACAGCAGGTTGGCCAGGATCACCTCCAGGTGCCTTTGGATTTTCTGCAGAAAAGGAGACTCCACAACCTCTCTGGGCAGCCTCGGCCAGGGCTCTGGCACCCTCACAGCAAAGAAGTTGTTTTTCATGTTCAGATGCAACCTCCTGGGCTCCAGTTTGTGTCCGTTGCCCCTTGTCCTGTCACCAGGCACCACTGAGAAGAGTCTGGCCCCATCCTCTTGCCCCTACCCTTTAGCTCTTGCTCAGCATTGAGCAGATTCCCTCTGGTGCAGGATTCTACACTTGCTCTTATTGAACTTCGTGAGGTGGTTCTTGTCCAGCTCTCAGCCTGTCCAGGTGTTGCTGAATAGTAGCACAGCCTGACAGAGCAGCAACTCCTTCTAGTTCTGTATCATCAGCAAACTTGCTGAGGGTCCCCTCTGTCCTTTCATCCTGGTCATTGATGAAGATGTTGAACAAGACTGGACCCAGTACTGACCCTGGGGTACATTACTACCTACAGTCCTACAAGTAGACTGCGCTACTGATCCCAATGAGAAAAATGAGAGAGGGAAACCCAGGAAAATGAGTCATCAAGGAGCTCCTGGAAGAAAAGAGACCTAGATTTAGTAAATGCAGAAGGTATTCCATAGCCCAAACTTCCGAGCTGAAAAAGCCACCAGCCTTAGGGTGACAGTCTCCTTCTATCTAAGCTGGACATCACAGAGGTTGATTCTTTGCCAGGTCTGCCAAAGTTGCATTTATCATTCATCTCTTTGAAGTTCTCCCTCCCAGGAACCACATGGTGAGGCTGAAGGAGAGTTTATTATAGCGTTGCCATAGTTCTCTTTGTGGACCAGCAGCTGCGTGTCACCAGCTGCCGCTTCGGCTGTGACTAAGCATCTAGAGTTCCCAAATATAGCCATTCCACTGGAGCTCTTGGCAATTTTTTCCCCTTCCTTTTTTCTTCTCTTCCTATATAATAAAGGCAGCCAAAGTCATCTCATGATGACCCCCATGTTATGTTTTTTTGGGTCAGGAGGACACAGTCCAGACCAGGCCATTTTCTGACTTTGTTTTTACATGTGTCTCCTCAAGAAAACCTAAGATCATCCTCAGTGTGAGTGCTTGGGTTGTGTTATAGATTGTTCTCCCTTACTCCTTGCAGGGTTACTTAAAGCAGTGCCGGAAGAGGAGGGATATGTTCAGTGATGAACAACTAAAGATCATCTTTGGTAACATTGAAGATATCTACAGATTTCAGATGGGTTTTGTCCGGGACCTGGAGAAACAGTACAACAACGAGGATCCCCATCTCAGTGAAATTGGGCCATGTTTCCTTGAACACGTAAGTTCATTTGGCATTTCTGTTTGGTAGTTTTGGGGTTTGTTTTATGAGGGGAGGAATGGGAGGGGAAGAGCAGAGAAAGAGGTGGCAACCACTTGGAGTGACTGTTCTAGTTACATATCTCAGAATACTCCATGACCTTCCATTTAACTTGTGAGATACAGGAGCAGGGAGAATTCAAAGTAAAGCATGGAGTTGGAGAATTCCCTAGGATGTTTTTGAATCCCAACACCTTTTCACATCCATCCTTATTTACGTTAGGTAGTGACAATGCCCTTCTGCTCTGCTCTGGGGGAGACCTCAACTGCAGTGCTGGGTCCAGCTCTGGAGTCTTCAGCACAGGAGAGACATGGACCTCAGCACTTGAACCCACCCTTTACCTACCGAGACCTCAGTGACCTGTCAGTGTGCAGATCCTTCCCTGCCTCCCTTTTCCCTCAGAGTCACCATGCAACACCTCCTCCAAGCAGGAGAAGTCCTCTAGGAGCTATCCTCCCTTCTCCTGCTTGTGTATTCTTTCTTCTTTAGTTGGGATGTCTTCTCAACGACAAGGTGGGTGGTTGCCTTCTCACAGTGCTTGTCTGACATCTCCTCCCTGCTGTGCGCATCCCTTTTCTCCTCCCTCTCACAGCAAGATGGCTTCTGGATCTACTCGGAGTACTGTAACAACCACTTGGATGCATGCATGGAGCTCTCCAAGCTGATGAAAGACAGCAGGTACCAGCACTTCTTCGAGGCGTGTCGCCTATTGCAGCAGATGATTGACATTGCCATTGACGGTTTCCTTCTGACGCCAGTGCAGAAGATCTGCAAATACCCACTGCAGCTCGCAGAGCTTCTCAAGTACACGGCACAGGATCACAGGTACTGCCACCTCTTAGCACATGGAAGGATTCTCCTCACTCTTTCTTTACACACACAGGGCTTGGGTTGGTTTTTTTTACTCTCTTGTTTTCTGTTTGTTTGGGGTTTTTTTCTGTTCAGCCTTTTCTCTTCCAGCCATCTTGTATACATTGAAGCAGGGCAAAGGTTCAGTAGACAGCTAGAAAGCTCCTCAAAGCACTGATTCTCAGTAGAGCCAAACTCATCTTTGTTGTAATCAGACATGTGAACTAATTACCCTTGGTTGTATGTTGTGATGCTACCCATTATAGTGGAAAAATTACCTAATTAGCCCTCAGTGGTTAGAAAGGCTCATTCCTTTGTCCTGAAGAGGACCTCAGCACATAGAAAGTAGATCTGTAACTCCAACCTGACTATGCTCGGATTTGGGGAGAATTCAGACCTTTCCCTGCTTCTCAGCCTCGTTCTATCTCTAATTTTGCCCTTGGATTTAGGTTTAAAGGAGTTCCCAGCAGCTTGATTATGTCCCAAAATTTCCATGATCTGTTTTGCTGAATCAGGCCCCCCTAAGAGTAGATCTTCTCCTGCCTTGCCAGTTGGCTTCCTTTTTTCCAAAACCCATTTCAAAGGAAGTGCCTCAGAGAACACAACAGATGTTTCAGAAACTTCTGCAAGTGTTTGATTGGGTTTTTGGGGTTTGTTTTTCCCCAAACCCAACTCTAAAAGTGCAGAGAGATGTGATGTGAGCACAGAGATGCATTGATTTGCTGTGACTTGATTCACTAGTTTGATTCATACTCCCTGAATGCCCAGTTCCAAATCACCAATTTGGACATGGATTTGGGTCCAGATCCAATTTCTGGTTTTCCTTCATAATGAGACTGAATCAAACTTGGGAATGAACTCATGAGAACATTAGGATACCAGAAAGCAGCTCTAGCATCCCAGATGCTGTGGCTTGGTTGTTGTTTTTTTTCCCCTTACCAGCCATGTGATGTCCCCACAGTACTTTCCAGGGTGAATTCAGATGTGGCTTTACAATGGGAAAACATTGGCATGGGCTTCCCAGGCCAGTGGTGGAGTCACCATCCCTGGAAGGGCTTAAAAAGACATGGAGATGTGGTGCTGAGGGACATGGTTTAGTGGTGACCTGGCAGTGCTGATTAATGGTTGGACTTGATGATCTTAAAGGTCTCTTCCAACCAAAACAGTTCTGTGATTCAAAGAGCCCTGCAGGGACCAATCCTCCAGTCAACCCAGCTCACATCCCAGACAAGCTTAATGCCAGAAATGGAGCAGATGAGGCACAGAAAGTGTGCCTTACTCTCCACCACAGGATTCTGTACTGGAGCTGTACAGAAAACCCAGGCTGAGCTTGGTTCCCTGCTTGAAATGCAAATTTTTCTCCTCTTGAAATTGTATTTTTGGGATCAGGGGTGAGGTGAGCAAAGCCTGAAAATGGGAAAGGGAATAATCTTTGGGGAATGTCATATTATGATCATATCAGACCCAGGGAAAAGTCAGATAGCTGGAGATTGGAATACCATCAGGGTCAGCTATGAACAGGAGAGGCTGGAAGCCAACTGGGGAGCTTCAGCTGGGCCCATTAATCAGGCAGTGAGTTGTCCTCATGCACTTGCAGTTTGACAGTTCTCACAATTGGATTGTGAGGCTGGAACAGAAGCTGGAAAATTATAGAGTGGACTAATACAATGAAATCAGGCTCATCGTTGGCTGGATTAGGAGTCTCTTAGGCACTCTGATTAGAATTTAATATGTAGAAAATACTGTTTAAATCAATTGAACCATCCAGGGAGTAAGGGAGAGCTCAGAAAGGACCAGGACTCCTAGTGAAAGCATCTGCGTTAGCTTCATCTAGCAGTGGGACATTCTATTCTTTTCTGGTTTTCCCTTCCTCTTCACTGGTATGGTACTTGCAGAGTTATGGATCTGCCCTGTGCCAGGTCAAGAGGACACAGTTGAAACCAGGAGCCTGACCTCGCTCCCTCAAGTTAGGATGTGATATTTGGAAAGAGGTTAGACTTGCATTCTGGTTGAGGTCTGTAAAGAGGGCACTGCAGCCCCACTATAATTGACAAACCATTTATTTACCTTGATTTCATAGTTAATGCTATTCTATTATTATTTGACTAGCCAAGTGCTTTGCTTCTGTTACTTCTTCTTCTAAGTTTTTGCCAGACATAGGCTAGGAGCCCCAGAAGTTCAGTTACAGAATGTTAGGGGGTTGGAATGGACCTCTGGAGATCATCTAGTCATGACTCTCTCTTCATTATTACATGAAAAAAAAAATCTGCAGGGGTTTCCTCTTCAAACAGGCCATTAGAATTAGGGAATTAACATCACTGAGATAAACTTCAGCTCGATTGGCACCAACCCATTCTACAAGGAGACAGCCCTGGGGCTGGTTCCAGAGCCTGGCTCCTTTCAGCAGCTTTATTGTTTTGAGGCTGGATGATTGATCTGAATTTTTCACAAAGCCACATCTGTTCACCTCTAAAACATTTAATCCAGCTTAATATGAATTAAATATATGAAAGTCCCAAGTGCAGCTTAGGTTGTCCTGAGCATTCCTGCTGTAGAGCTGAGCCAGAGTTAAGAGCATATGGACATGGTACATGAGAAAGAGGAGATACTGCGAATGGGGGGATTGACACTTGGGGAAGGGTCTAGAGCACAAGTCTTGTGAGGAGCAGCTGAGGGATCTGGGGTTGTTTAGTCTGGAGAAGAGGAGGCTCAGGGAGGCCTTCTTGCTCTCTACAACTCCCTGAAAGGAGGTTGTAGTAAGTTGGGGGTTGGTCTCGTCTCCCAAGGAACAAGTGCTAGGAACAAGAGAAAATGCATTCAAGTTGTGCCAGGAGAGATTCAGATTGGAGATTAGGAAGAATTTCTTCACCACGAAGGTTATCAGGCATTGGAACAGGCTGCCCAGGGAGACGGTGGAATCACCATCCCTGGAAGAGTTCAGAAAATATGTAGATGTGGTGCTGAGAGACATGGTTTAGTGGTGAGCATGGTGGTGTTGGGTGGATGGTTGGACTTGATGATTCTATGACACTTGCCTCCTTTCTTTGCTTGAGTGTAATTATGAGGAGATTGTGCCTGTCTCTAAACCCTGCACCTCTCCCTACATCTACAGATCCTTTCTGGCCATAGTGAGAACCCTACAAGAATTCATGGACAGTTTGAGAACCAGACTAACATCTCTCTGGCATAGCTCCAGTTCTCCCTTACACACTCAGGCACTCACTTCATATGAATGACCCCACAAAGCAAAGCACAAGAAGTTCTTCACTGTCTATCATGATAGGCAGCCCATGCTCTGTTCTTCTCTGCTTCATTGAAGGACTAGTCCTGGTCTTCTGGAATTTGTAGGATTTAAAATTTTTTTACATCAGCTAGAATTTTGATATGAGAATAGAGTAAAAATTGAAAACTCAAGTTTTGATCCAAGCAAGGAGTGGCTTAATGATCTTAGAGGTCTCTTCCAACCTTAATGATTCTGTCATTCTGTAATATTCTGTTGTATCTCATCTTGTGATGGTTTCTGGATCACGTGGGGACAGATCTAATTCACAGCATCCTCACCCCTATTTTAGCTGTCACCAGTACAACTCCTAGCAATAATCAATGAAGCCATTCCCCCTGCAGCTGCCCAGCATTGCAGGTTTTCTCATTAGTCAGCAATCGATAGCAACCCTTAAGTTAATAATATATTGTGGTGGTGTTATGGCAGCTGGCCTTCTCTGTCTTTCCAATTGAAATGAACATTAAAGTTTCTTGGACTGGAGAAGAAGGCACAGGACAGAAATCAATGGCATCGATTGCAGCATTACTTTTGGAAAAGACTGATCATCATCTTTGCTGGCCCTGGTGGGAGCCTGCTTTCACTCATCCTTATTCTACTCACAGGCACATTCAAGGGAGGGGAAAAAAAAATCACTTTGATTTGCTCTCCTGAAGTCTGCAGTAAGAGTGAATGCCATGGGAGAAATGCTCTGTGGCACTGTGTCACCTCATGGCTTAGAAGGCTCCAGCTTTGTGTCTAATTGAAAAACACATTCTAATGTTCATTTCAAAAATGGGAAAATCCAGCCCCAAAGATACAGGCTGTAAAAATGCTGAGACTTTCCTTTGGGATGCTTTTTAGCTGAGCACCTTAAGACCTTACAGAGCAATATTCCTGACTATTGCATGTTGGATTGGTGGATGCTAGACTGTTGCAAACCAGCCGATCATCTGCTCTTGGTGATGATCCAGAAAGATATTGCTGATGGAAAAAACACAGTATCCTAGTAATGAATGGTAAATCCTACCTGTATTTCTGTGTAAATGCACATCAGGCTCCATTTCATGGTCTTTTCTTTTGTATTTGACAGTGACTACAGGTATGTGGCTGCTGCTCTTGCCGTCATGAGGAATGTGACTCTACAGATCAACGAGCGGAAGCGGAGGTTGGAGAACATTGACAAGATAGCTCAGTGGCAAGCCTCCGTTCTGGACTGGGAGGTACAGTAAATGCTCAGCCCTGATTTAAGTGCTATAATGCTAGAGAAAGTAAATTGCATGCAGTTGTTGGATTATCCAAGACCATATCACAGAAACATAGAAGTGGAAGGGACCCATAAGGATTATCAAGTCCAACTCCTGTCTATGCACAGGACAGCCCCAAAAGTCACACTATGTGCCTGAGGTTTTGTCCAGATGCTTCTTGAATTCTTTCAGGTTTGGCAGCATAACTACTTCCCTTGGAAGTCTTTTCCAGTGCTCCACCACCCAGAACAGGTTGCCTAGGATCATATTCAGGTGGGTTTGGAATCTCTCCAGAGGGAGACTCCACGACCTCTCCAGGCAGCCTGGGCCCGGACTCCATCACCCTCAGCATCACATCCCCAATAGAGTTCATTTCACACAACCTAGTCTTAAGATTAAGCTTGGGACAGAGAAGACGTATTTTTACAGGCTTCAGAGATGGTACTTAAGATGTAAAATGTTACTCAAGAAAATTCAGGGTACAGTTCCAATTTCATCAGTAGAGATCTGGAGTAACTTTTGCAATTAAGTAATTAAGATTTGGCTCAACCTCTCTGTGCATTCTGGCTCTGGGCTTTGTCACTGGGGAAGAAGTAGGGAAAGAGGGAGCAAAAAGCCCTAGAAATCATGACAGGTTAAGAAAATGGAGAGAACTTGTCTGGTGGTTGCTTTATGATTAGAAGCCAAAACATCAGGCTTGAAGTGAGAGATGCTATTTGCACATTTAAAATGAGTACCCACTTGAAGCTCTTCCTGATCCACCCCTGTGTGTAGTGATGGTGTAATTAAGGAGCTGAGAAGCACAGGCAAGGCAAAGTCAGCAGAAGGATTCCTCTCTAGCAGACCTTCAGTCTCCTGCATTTTTGCCACATCTTTAAGCCAGACTAAAATTATATTCTCCTTTTCTTTTCATTCCAGATTTTCTTTTTCTTTAAATCATTGTATGGATGTAATCTGTAAACAGGGCTTTTGAGGCAGATCAAGGACAGATGTTTTTGTAACTCCCTCTCCATGTTGTCATTGACCCATATGTTTAGTGAGTGGATACTTAGAGTGATGGAACAACCTTTCTTCTTCCTCATGGTCATGAAGACCTGGAACAACTCCCCGTTTAAGTCAATGGGATCATCCTGTGTAAATTAGGAGATAAGAAAGATGCATTAATTCTTTTTTTATTATTTCTGGAAAAGATCTAGGAAGGCTGGGGGAGAGGAAGAAAAATCAAGTGCATCACTTTCTGATAGTGTATGCTCCTTGACTGAATTAGTTTTCTTGTTATCCAGAAGGTTGGATTCAACCCTGGACCTCTTGATAAAACATTAAATGCAGCAGCAGATTTGCTTGATTGTTTTGGTGTTGCCTACTGCAGAGAAATCTCTGTCTCACTGACACAGAAACTCAGTCTTAGAGTTTAGAAAACTGCTCTTGAGGAGGCACAGGACCATCAGGTACATCTTCAGCCTTCAGTAGATTCCATGTGATGAGCTAATGGATGTCACTTGTAAGAAATGCCAAGACTCTCATTGTAAATAAATCTAGATTCAATTCCAAGGCAGTGAATACTCCTGTGTGAGTGGAAAGCCAAGGTGACCTCCACATGGAATCTATGCACTAGCAGTTTCTTTTTCTCTTCCATTTTTTTCCAGTTTCTTTTTCTCTTCCATTAGCTCAGTTGATAATTCATTTTTATTTAGCCATATCCTTGATAATTCTTTCCTTCTTAGCCTTAGCCATATCCTTTGTAATTCATTCCTGCTTAGCAGTTCCCATTCTTTATCTTCATCCTATCCTCAGCAACTTGCCAAATCATTCTTCCAGGCTTTTTTTTTAACTCTTCCAAATTTTAAGCAGCAACAATATTGCAGCAACATCCTTCAGCTTCTCATAGTACAGCAAAACCTGCTGCTGCTGTTGCTGCTGCTTGGAGACATGGTGGGAATACAGCTGTTGCCCCCATTCCAAGGAGAACACCCTTCCTGCCATTTTTATTCTGTACTTTGGATCAAGAAGAGTTGTGCTAAGAATACTAGAGGATGAGAGGCAGAACACAAGGTAAAGATATTCCCTAATTCCCACTGTGTTGTCACTTGGTGAATTATTCCAGCAGCAACCCAGGCTAAATGCTTAAGCACATTGAAGTCTCCTATTTGGGGAAGTGTCTGGTTTTCCTCAACATCTCTAGCCCAACCATGCTAACTCTCTGATTTCAAGTTGCATTTCCATCTCTAAATTTCCCTATGTTTTGTAATAAGATTTTAGGAAAAGATTTTTGAAGAAGAAATTCAGACCAAACAAAAATAATTGGCAAGGGAATAGTTGATGTGCCTACACACACCTTGTGTACAAGAACATCTTTGTGCAAGGAGAGGGTGTTACTGGGAATGTATAGGCTGATCCTAAAACAAGTAGGAAAAGTAGGTGCCATGTCCTGGCTAATTTAAGCAGAAGGGATTTTACTGAATCCCGTGGAGTTGTGCCTATGTTTTTCAGGAATCATTTCCATCCCCCAAGCTTTTGTGCTTGGCTCCATGAAGGCGAATTTCAGGGTCAGCATTTGAGAAATATAAATATCAATGTGTTAACCAAGGCCAGATTATTTATTTATTTATTTGGTCTAAGAAGTCACATCAGCAGGGTCTGATGGTTTAAACTGACTGAGAAAGGGTGGCCAGACTCCAGTGGCAGCTGATAAGCTGCTGTGGCAGCCAGGGCATGAAGTCTTAAGGAATTATTGGCAGCTTTGGCTGCTTTCGACAAGTAATGACTGAGGAGAACCTTAAGGGAAGATTCTGATCTCCCTGACTGCTGTAAATTTGAAATAATCCCAATCAGTGTGAAATGTGTCCCTCTATAATTTGTAGGAATGTGGTCTTGACCTGGATTGGACTCTTGCCACATATGACTCACTCCTTTATTTTGTAACCTGAATTCCCAATCTATAAACAGAGCTGGAGAGGTGCTGCCACTGCCCACACCGAATTCTTGAGTGCTTTTTGTCCTTTCAGTTGTTAATGGTGCAGAATGTAGGGCTTCCACCACCTCCTGCCGAGACCTTTCAATGGCTGAGAGCTCTCCTGGTTGTGAAGTGTTTCCTGATGTTCAACCTCTTATTTCCCTTCACTCAGCATCATCCCCTTGCTCATAGTTAAATACCCTCAGATCAAACCGGGGATCTTTAAAGGCAGGCAGGCAAAACTGGCACATGAGGTTAACTGGAGTGGGTTCAGAACAGCCTGTGAAGTCTCCTCTGGGTCAGACTTGAAACAGGGCAAAGCAGAGCCCATCCTGGGCAGCCTTTATGGGCTCAGTCCCTGCTCATGCTCTTGTCTTCTGAGCGAGAGTTACAGAGCTCAGAAGTGAGTGGGTAATAGCTAGGTATACACACACACCCCCCCAGAGCTGTAAAGAGAGGATTTCCACAAAGTCCATCATCACTGCTAAATCCTTGCAAGCCCCAGTTTGGGCAGTGCTGTGTTTATAGGCACACAAATGAGACAGTGGGAGCAAAGGAGCAGCCTGTCACAGGATCACAGAGTCATCTAGGTTGGAAGAGACCTTTAAGATCATCAAGTCCAACCATTAACCTAACCCTGCCAGGTCACCACTAAACCATGTCCCTCAGCACCACATCTCCATGGTTTTTCAACCCCTCCAGGGATGGTGACTCCACCACTGCCCTAGGCAACCTGTGCCAGGGCTTGACACCACTTCTGGGGAAGGAATTCTTCCTTGTGTCCAACCTAAACCTCCCTTGGCACAACTTGAGGCTGTTTTCTCTTGTTTCTCCTTGGCAGAAGAGACCAACCTCCACCTCACTCCAACATCCTTCAGGTAGTTGTAGAGAATAAGGACTCCCCTGAACCTCCTTTTCTCCAGACTAACCAACCCCAGTTCCCTCAGCTGCTCCTCACAAGACATGTGCTCTAGACCCTTCACCAGCTTCATTGTCCTTCTTTGGACATGCTCCAGTGTCTTTGCCTTCCTCTCTCTGCCTGTTCCTGTGCAGTCTTTGCTGGACTGGACAGCCATCAGAAGAGCATGTTCAGCACTCTCCTGCCCTCCTCATGGCTTCTGCAAGCCCATGGAGGCAAAGCTGTTAAGTTTGCATGCTTGCTATTTACTTGGGCGAGACTGTGGTGTCCACCACAGCCATGAGTGCCCATGACAGATAACGTGGCACCCATTCCTTCAAGGGGATCTGTGGAGATCTCCAAGGCAGTGTCTGGATGTTTGGCACAATAGACAGCCTTGCTTATCAGCCTGGATTAGTTTTAAGCTGCTATTTAAACAGATGACTTTGGTTTGTGTAGAGATCTAGATATGTATACCAAAGATCCCCATGGGTTGCCACTGTGGCAAGTCTCAAGAGTATTAAATAGAATCATTTGGGTTGGAAGGGACCTCTGGTGGTCATCTAGTCCAACCCCCCTGCAGTGGGCAGGGACATCCCCCTCTAGATCAGGTTGCCCAGAGCCCTGTCAAGGCAACAAGTGCAGGTGGAAGGAAAAATATATATATAACTAGGAAATACCATGAACACTGTCCTTTGAAATTTCTTCCCATTCTTGTTATTTACAGATCCTGTAAATCAAGACTCAGTGCCCTTAATTGTGTAATATATAATAATTGGCCTTAGCTTAATATTACATTATTGAATCCAAGAATGACATGGAAGAAAAGATGTATGCAACCAGTGTGTTTTTTTCTGAGTGAGGACAGCCTGATGAGAAATCCTCCTGGGAAAACAACAAAAAAAATTACATCAGGGACTGAAACAGATCCTTCTGTTTTTTAATTCTTCCCTTTTTTTTTCCTTCCCAGCAACAGAAGGTATCAAAACCCCAGGCCTGGTGAGAAGGACAACATTTCTCTTGCTTTCCTTTTTCTGATCTCTCCATAGCCCAGGGTGCTAATCAGCCTGTCAATCTCTAATTAAAGAGCAGCAGTGTCAGACAAGCAGAGCCCAGCTCTCTCTCCCAGGAAAGGGGATTTAGTGCCCAGCAGAGACAGCAAAGAGCCATGTCAGGAGGTGGGCTTGGGCACAGGGGAGCAGCTCCCATGGGCTGATGAGTATTTCTGAGCCTGGGACAACACCTGCTCAGGGATTGCTCATGGGAAGAAGGAGCAGGACAGACTGGGAGGTGTAATGTGCCTGCTCTTGTCGTGTTGGTGCTCCCAACAGCATTTCTTTCATGCCATTGGGAAAAACCCTTTGGTTCCTCCTAGTTCCTCATTACAGAAAGTGGCGGTCACCTATAGCAAGATTGGGCAGCTGATGAGGGACATCTTCCATAGCAGCAGCAGAGCTGAGCCTCTGCTGCAACAGTCAGGATTAGACCTAGGACTTTCTATGTCATTCTGGTGCTGGCAAGCTTGAGGGAGCATGAAACACACATCCAACTGAGATCTGGGTGACCTTCTGCTCCCATTACTGCACACCAAGGTGTGAGGTGATGGTTGGTCTCTTCTCCCAAGGAATAAGGAATAAGACAAGAGGAAATGGCTACAAGTTGTGCCAGGTTGGACATTAGGAACAACTTCTTCCCTGAAAGAGTGGTTAAGCATTGGCACAGGCTGCCCAGGGCTGTGGTGGAGTCACCATCCCTGGAAACGTTCAAAAATGTGTAGACATGGCACTTAGCATTTCTGGACTCTGCCTGTGACTGCATGAAGAAGAGAGGAGTCAGCTTTCTTTTTGCTGCCCTTGGCATGGTGCAGGATGCACAGTGAGAAGCCTTGGTGCAGGTTAAGAGGGTTGAGGGTTTTTTCTTATAGACTTATAGGACAACTCAGGTTGGAAGAGACCTCAAGGAGCTCATCTAGCCTTCTCTTGGCCATTTTGCTGCTGTGCTCTGCTGGAGTAGGATATGTGTCAGTTCAGAGTAACTACAAGTTCAGCTTTGTCCTTTTGCAGCAGTATTTCACAGAATGGTTGAGATTGGAATGGATCTTTAAAGGTCATCTGGTCCAATCCCCCTGAAGTAAGCATCTTCAGCTACAGCAGGTTGCTCAGAACTCTCAACTTCCAGAAGGATATAGATGATCCAATCTCTTGGATCAAAATGGAAAAGAATTTTTTTTTCCCTAGTTTTATGTAGGATTGGAGGGATCCAGACCTTGGACAGGCTTTAGAGAAGGACTGGGAGAAGTGTTGTGGAAAGCCTCCCTCAAGTCAGAACTAAGTTGTGAGGCATGCTGGGCTAGTCATGTCAGCAGTGGAGCAGAAAAGTAAATGCCACCCAACAGCTGCACTAGCAGAAGACGTATATAACTGTTGAAAGTTAAAAGAGAAAAAATAATGCCTTTCAAGGTTGACTGCATCTGCTGTAGGAGACTCTGGCAGCACAACCACACTGGTGTCCTGCTCTAGCAGCCCAGGGCTTGAGGAACAGGCAAGGCTGTGGAGATGATGCTCTTAGGGACTGAGGCTGGCCAGTTGTGTGCTAGGCCAAAACTATGTAATATATATGTTTTGCTAATCCAGGTTTGGAAATCATCTATTTCTAGCCTGTAGTCTATATATATAGATAGATAGATAGTTTTCCCAACATAAAAATTGCAATCCAAATCCCATCATTTCAAATCTGATTTTTTTTTTTTATTATTATATTGCTTGCAAGAACTATACAGTTTGGATTCAGCTAATCAAGTAGAAGTGTTTACAGAGTCCTCTGTCCTCAGGCTTGAGCAGGAGTAAAAACTGGCTGTCTATTTTTAGTAGCCAGCCTATTCTAGGCTCTCCTGCTCTCATAAAGCTCCCATCTCCTTCCAGGGAGTTGTAGAGAGCGAAAAGGTCTCCCCTGAGCTTCCTCTTCTCCAGACTATTTCAGATCCTGACACCACAATCTCCCATGAGGTGCAGCCCATCCCTTCTAGGAACAACCTTCTGTGCTTCTGGGAAGTTCTCCCTAATTAGCTGTTCAGATACCACAGCCCCCAAAGTGAGAGAGGTAGATAAATACCTCACCAAGGTGACTTGAAAGGTTGTGCTGGAGCATGAGGATGCAGAGAGTCAATGAAGTTGCTGTTGTCACAGGTCCCAGGGACTCAGGCAGTCACTTCCAATCAATGCTGAGAGGTTAATTACACATGTACCTGAACAGCAGCCTGAAATCCTCACCAAGAAATTAGGGATGGAGATGACTCTTCATTGCTTTGGCACCCACCAGTGTAGGCAGTACCAGCACGTCTGTCTAGATGCCCTCCATAGCTGGCAGAACCTTTACAAGCTGCTTGTTGAGATTTTGGGACAGTCTTGTCCCAGAAATTGGTTCTAGTTTGGTATCAAAGCCAAAACTGCACTAGTTTCAGAGCCAAAAAAAAAAAACAGAAGAGATTTTTCTCTCCTTTGCTCCTTGAATCCTGCTGGTTACCTTTTAGCTGAAGTCATCCTGCTGCCTTCTGTGGTGTTCCAGAGTGAGATGCCCACGGAGATGCCCACAGGGCAGGTGGTGGTGAATTCACCCATTTTTAATAAATAGATTTTAATTAACTTTTTAAAAAGTCCAGCTCATCCCAATTAGTGGAGGGTGACTGCATTTGTTCTCTCGACGAGTGGGAGAGGGAGTGCTGTGGTTTTGAGACCATCTGCTCATGAATCCTTCAAAAAAAATCAGAGAGGAAAAACAAGCACTAGCTGGAGGCAGAAGAAGGGTGAGCACATTTTGGCAGCTGGCCCGGGAGGCCTGGGGTTGGGGGGGCTGGAGGAGGCTGCCAGAGGAGCCAGGGTGGTCCTGACAGTTTTTTGGAGATGGGGAGCTCTAATGAGCTATGGGAGAAGGGATTGCAGTTGCCTGAGTGTGTGGGAAGAGAGGCAACAATCTGGAGAGGTGAGTTTTGGTAGCTCACAGGTAGGGGAATTGATACCCAGTGTAGATGACTTTGGTAGCTGGTCAGATGTCAGGAGGAGGATGTGCTGGGTTCAGTTTTGGGCCCCTCACTATACAAGAAAGATGCTGAGGAGCTAGATGATGTCTAATGAAGAGCAACAAAGGTGTAAAGGGTCTAGAGCACAAGTCTTGTGAGGAGCAGCTGAGGGAACTGGGGTTGTTTAGTCTGGAGAAGAGGAGGCTCAGGGGAGGCCTTCTTGTTCTCTACAACTCCCTGAAAGGAGGTGGAAGTAAGGTGGGGGTTGGTCTCTTCTGCCAAGGAACAAGCAACAAGACAAGAGGAAGCAGCCTCAAGTTGTGCCAGGGCAGGTTAAGGTTGGACATGAGGAACAATTTCTTCCCTGAAAGAGTGGTTAAGCATTGGAACAGGCTGCTCAGGGCAGTGGTGGAATCACCATCCCTGGAGGTGTTAAAGAAGCTATGCAGACATGGCATTTCACAACATGGTTTAGTGGCCATGGTGGTATTGGCTTGATGATCTTAGAGGTCTTTTCCAACCTTAATGATTCTCTGATTCTGTGCTATTTTAAAGGGAAGGGGTGCCAGCATGCTGGTTACCTACCCTGAATACAAAGTGGCTCTGTCATGGGCAGGAGGAAAGGGCTTGAGGATGCCACCAGCACCTGCAGCATGATCCAGGGCCTGGGGGTACCTGGAGGAGGCAGGAGCAGGGACAGTATCTGGAGCAGCTCTTCCCTGATCACAATGTGAATATTGATTGTGCTTCCTGTCCACAGTTCATTTATTTCCCTTCTTTCAGAATTTTCCCCTATCTCCAGTTTGTGGTCTGAAGTGAGATGGGGTGACTTTGAGAGCTGTAGAAGGGCCAAAAATATTACATATTTCTTACTTGTCCCCATCCTGCAAAGAGAAATAAGTCCAGTGCCCTGGCTGGGAGCAGAGGTTGACTTGGCTTGGTTCTCTGTGCCCTCCAGGGGGATGATATCTTGGACCGCAGCTCGGAGCTGATCTACACGGGAGAGATGTCCTGGATTTATCAGCCTTATGGACGCAACCAGCAGCGTGTTTTCTTTCTCTTTGATCACCAGATGGTTCTCTGCAAGAAGGTAAGGACATCCAGGGAGACAACAGCACGGCTTAAGGGCGTGCTGTGGACAGGCTTTCCAGTCCAAAGGGGTTTTTTAGGGCAAGGTGGTTGTTTGCTACACGTGCAGAAGAGGGCATGGATAGCACTGGGGAAAGGCAATCCAGGGGCTAGAAGTACTGAGTTACAGTATGGTAAGTACACCATGACAGAGGGAGGTTTGTGCTCACAGCAAATCCAGCCTCCACTTCTTACATTTCATGCCTTTTTCTCCTGTGCCCCTTGTTTGGCTTGTTGCCTCACTTCTACTTCTGGGTTTTGGCTGCAGCAAATGATCTGGGATTAGATAGCCCTGGAATTTCTGTCTGAGCTATGCAGCCTGGCACTTGGGCTGACAACTCAATTACTGCATTAAAATGATGATGACTGCCTCTCCAAGAAATATCAGACAGCAGCCTGGTCTATGACAGAGTATGTCTGCTGTCACTTGGTGAAGTGCATTTTAAGCCTCATCCTCAAGTAGCTGCTCTGCTGGGTGCTATAGGCTGTATCTCAGCCATGGAACCCACCAGGAAGGTAGAGAAAGGTAGTGAGGAATCACAGAATAATGGAAGGGTTAGAGTTGGAAGGGGCCTTGCAAGGTCATCTAATCCAACCCCCTGCACTCTGCAACTAGAGCACATTGCTTAGAGACCCAAACAACTTGACCTGGAATGGTTCCAGGAATGGGACATTCTACCAGCTCTCTGGGCAACCTGGGCCAATGTTTCACCACACTCAGGGTGAAAAATTTCTTCCTTATGTCTAGTCTAAATCTCTCTCTCTTAGTTTCAAACCATCACCCCTTTTCCTGTCCCAACAGACCCTGCTAAAAAGTCTCTCCCCATCTTTCTGATAGGCCCTTTAAGCCTGGAAGGCTGCAAGAAGCAGCCTGGAGCCACAGTAGGGTCTTCCTATACTGATGCTAACACATTGTAGTACTAATAGCAGCAGATGAACTGTATTTTGGAGCAACTGTGTTCAGCAGCAGCATCATAGCTGTGTTGCTGTCACGCTGCTAAGGTGCTCCCAGCTCATCACCATCACAACCATTCAAAGTGACAGAGCTCATGAGCCCTGGGTTCCTCTGTCTTCTGACATTTTCACTGAAGCTCTGCAGAGAACTGTGCAGAGAGAGTCCCCTGGACCCACTTCAGGTGGGAGCAGGGGTGAGCTGCAGACATCTCTGGCCAAACATACCGGGGCTGTGTTCCTGTCACATCTGATGTGCTCAGGATGGGTTGAGCAAGCCCCATGCCACCTGGCAGCCCCCCAGGAGTGCCCTGTGCTGCAGGGAGCAGCATGGGCGAGGGTGTGGGTGGCTCCTGACTCACTGTGGCATCACTGCCTACTGCCACCGGATGCCCAGCCACGGGCCTGTGCAGTTCAGTGGGTGGCACTTGCTTCTCCTGAGTCATGGTTGACTGAAATTTTGCCTTCTGGAATGCATGTGCTTATTTTTTTCTTCCCTTCCTCGTTGCTGTGCCTTGTACTTCTTTCCCAGCTCTGTCAAAACAACAACAAAACCACAGAGCAACAATACCAGAACCAGATGTTCAAAGAACTGTCAATATGAGTCTGGAAGTATGCAGCTGGATTTAGCTTTCCATCTTGACCTCCTACACTTTGGTTGTGACCCTGAATTTCCCATTCATAAGGCAGCATCTAGTCTGACTTGTGCTGGGTCAGATCCAGAGAGGTATCAAGTGTTCCCTTAATTCCCAGGAAAATCAGAGCCAGGGATCCATGGTCATCAGTAGGAGTGGAGAGTATTCAGCAATTCCTAGCAGGCTGCTGAGGGCTTGAAAAGTTCTTTCAGCATGCTAAGAATGTTGGTATGACAGTGTCCTCTCCCCTGATGTGTTCAAAAGGCATTTGCTGGTGGGGGGGTGAGGAAATGCTGCACAAGAAATGCCTCCCCAGGAATACGAGTGATGGCACTTGTTGGATCCAGTGGCAAAGCTAAGACCTTTCCTTGGTTGCCAGTGTCAGCTCTACTGCCTCAGACTGAGAAATCCCTAACACATTTCCATGGCCACCACATCTTGGAGAACTGACAGGGCTTCAGACAGAGACCTCGTTTGTGAAAATGAGTAATTAGAAAGGGCTGCATTCAAATGTGCTTGACAGATGTTATCTCCACCACTGTGGGTATATTTAAGTCTTCCTTCCAGGCAGGAAACTTGCAGTAAGATTTCTGAGGGCTGCATGAAGAAGAGCAGCAGCAGCAGGTGGAGAAGCTGATGCTATGGCAGCCAGCTTTCATTCCTGGCAAACATCTTGCAAAGCAGCTTGTGTGAGAAGATTTTTCACAAAAAAAATGGTTTCTGAGCTTTACAGATAAATCTCTTTGGTATAGGTTTTGCCATCAGAGATGACACTGATTGCTTCCTAATAGAATCATAGAAGGGTTAGAGTTGGAAGGGAACTTTCAGGGTCATCTAGCCCAACACCCCTGCACTCAGCAGGGACTGACCATAGTTTTGCAGGAGGACTCATGCTCGTGAGCTGCACTGACCAGAGCCAGCAACCTGCTAATGTCCTGCTGACTGGAGAGGCTGGAGCTGCCTTTTCTCTGCTCTCTGGGTAATGGCAGAGAGGGACCAGCAGACTCTAGAGAGGTCATGAGGATGCAGGAGATGGAGAGAGAAAAACATCAGCATGAGCCAGAGAAGCCAGCTGGAGGAGGGCAGGAGAAGGCTCCTGGGTTGTTAGTTGCTAATTCAGTGGTAAAATCCAGAAAGGGCTGAATTTAGAGTCCTTCACAGTCTGTGTTTTCTTTTCTGGGTAGGGAACAGGTTTAGCCTACTCATCTAGCAAATGCAAGATGCTCTCCAGTACACTCTGAGCCTAATTTATCACTCCTGTAATTGCAGGGGGTGTAAATTTGGCCCAGAAGCCAAACCTCCAGAGCTGAAAATCTAAGCCTCCTCCTGCTGTGGCCTTTCAGCAGCTCAGTTTTAAGCCCCTGGGAACAAACTGGAGAGACCAGAAAAGCCAAGTGACGTGTCTGCAGAAGGGTTTCCCATCTCCTTCTGTTCTTAGTTCTTTGGGAATAGTCACCCTCAGCTTGCTGCTTTGCAGCCAATGTGGCTGCGCTTGAGGTGGAACAAGGCATCCCAGTACCACTTGATGTTCCATTAAATCCATGGAACAAAAATAGCATTTCCACAGAAATGCTTTTCAGCTCCAATCCTCCCCCGCTCAGATCCCACACTGCAGCTCCATGGAGCTGGCAAGGATGAATCAAACGTCTTCTTTCCAAACTCAGGAGACAGACACTGCTGAATAATTTGGCAGGACTCTGGCGACCTCCCCAGCACAGCTGTCCTTGTGCAAGGAGGAGTTACGTAAACAGTGCAGGGATTTTGGCTCCTCTCTTCCCAGAGCAGCCCCTGGGGGGACTTGTAAGGACTTGACCTATCCTAGGAAGTTTGTGGTAGGAATAATGGCTGAGCTTGTGTGGTGGAGGTGCTGTTACATCCCCTTGGTTTTATTTCCACCCATCCCTCATTGCATTTTTGCAGACCCCACTTCCCTGCTCCTACAGGCTGGCTCAGCCCAAATTCCTGTATCTGACTGTGTGATAGCAAAGCTCCCAGGCACTGGCATCCAACCACTTAGCTAGGCTTAGGTTTATTTTCTGGTAGCAAAAATATTTAGGACAAAATCACTGAGAAGGGTTCATTGAGTTTGAGAGTCTCGCTTGGACAGAAGGGAGACTGAGTTTTGCTGGCTCCAAGAGGGTCCATGAGGATGGTGTGTAACTGTTGTGCCTTCAGGCCGCAGGAGGGTTAAGTTAAATGAATAAATGCTATGGAAAACCATCCCTTTGGTGTTCAGGGAGAGCAGGCTGGGATGCTCCTTCAAAGGGTTGCTTTAAGTTAGATTAGATTTTAAAAATGTAGGCTGTGACTCTTTCTTTAAAAAGCCAAAGAGTGCTGAAAGCCCTTCTGACTGAAGACACCCAAAGACATGGGCAGGTGGCAGTGTGCCACGCTCCCGTTGCTCACGGCAGGCTGGGCAGAGTGAAGACAGAAAGCAGGCAGGCAGGAAAATCAGGACAAATTTCAGGAGTAAATGGTAAAATGCTGCTTGCTCCCTCAGCTTCTGCCATTCTGCTTGGCAGTCACAGCCCAGGTCAAGGAGAAATCAGAGAGGGAGCTGAGAGCCACCCCTTAGTGCAAAAGGCATCTATCTCAGCCTTTTCCAAACCTCTGCCTTTTCCACCTCATGGATTGGATTGTTAGTATGGACCCTGGTTTAGTCTTTTCCCATCAGGTGTTCACCAAGCTGTAGAGCTTGCCTCTAGGTGGGTCTCTCTTTAGCCTCATCCTTAGATCTTCATGCTCCTTTGATACCTGAAGAACACATCATCTTCTGGGTAAAAACAGTCTACAGGAACTGCTGCTTTTTTATACTGAGCACCTTGCTACTACCTTGCTGCCTTGTCTGAAACAAGCCTGGTTGAGTTTTATCTGCTCACTGGGTGAAGCTCTAGGCCTTTCAGCCCCATGAGCACTTGCAGGGGCTGTTGCTTCACCAGTGATGCTCCGCACTCCAAACCATGATCTCTGAGCAACGTGCTCTAGTTGCAGATGTCCCTACTGACTGCAGGGGGATTGGACTAGATGACTTTGGAACATCCCTTCCCACCCAAACCATTCTATGGCCCTTAGGCCACCCTTTACCTCACAGGAGGGATGGAGGGATCTGTGCTGTGCTGCCACCTGCAAAGCCTCCTCTCTTGCCTCCCTTTGGTCTACCAGCTCCAGATCTTGAAGCATGCCACATGAAGCTCTTCATACAAGGCTTTGAGCTGCTAGAGGTCCACCATCCAAGGCTTTCCATGTGTCTTCCAGTGATTACTTAGTTACAGCTCCCAGTTGCCCTGTAAAATAAGCAGATAGCATTATTCTTGTATTATAGACAGCGAAGGACCGAGGGAGAAGTTGCTTTTAACTCAAAAGCCTGCAGCCAGTCCCTGCCAGCCTCAGGAGCTGTGCTCAGAAGACCTGACTGCATCCATGTACTCAGAGTACTTAATTCCTCCCACTGTCATTTGGAAACTACTTTGCCATTGGAACATGCAGGATTTTTGGTATCCAGGAGGACCAATAACCTACCTATGCAATGAGAGGCTCCTGATGGATTGTTCTGTGGCTGACATCTTTTCCATTGTCAGCTCATCGAAGGGATCTAATGACTCATGGCTGGAAATGGCTCTCTTTCTCTACTCGTGTTTTACAGATGAGTTGTTTTACGCATGAGAAGCAGAGTGTGACCTAGCATAGAGTAAACCTTGACAAAAATGTGCCATCCTAAAATCATAACCTTTGCTTAAGACCTCCCCACCTATCCCTGCACACCTCCCACTAAGAAATAGCCAGGAAGAGTTTCTGACATGCAGGAAGATGGCTCACACAAAGCTAACAGGACCAAGTTTCATGGGACATGTACCAGGCCAGGTCCTCTCAAGTGCTTACCTGTGTCTTCTGTTGGACTGGAAAATGTCTTCCTTGTGTGTTGCTTAAGGCATTGAATAGCTTTTAATTCTAATGCCATTTTGCACTGTCCATGGACTGCACGGGCAAATTGTTCTCCTTGTGGTTAATACTGTATTTCCTCTGTAGCATCACCAGAGGGTTTGACTCTTCCAGGGTCTTGCACAACCACAGTGTGGAAGTGCTAGCACATTTAGCTATGGCCTGGAGCACTCATCACAGGAAGGAAGTGGTTGGTTAAACCTAGAGAGCAAGACAAGTCAAAGACAATTTAATAGTAAAGAGTTAGTGAACAGTCAGATAAACAGGTGCAGTCTTTTCTACAGGTATCTGTATCCATTGCAGGAATTTGGGGTAGGTGCATAATTCACCATGGAAGCCACTTCCCAACCTCACATCTTCAGGTTTTCCAATAAAAGTTCAGCCTTGGTTTTCTTATGATAGAATCATTTTGGTTGAAAGAGACCTTTAGGATCATCAAGTGCAACCATTAACCTAACACTGCCAGGTCACCACTAAACTATGTCCCTCAGCACCACATCTCCATGGCTTTTCAACCCCTCCAGGGATGGTGACTCCACCACTGCCTTGGGCAGCCTGTGCCAGGGCTTGACAACCCTTTTGAGGAAGAAACCTGAACCTCCACTGGCACAACTTGAGGCTGTTTCCTTTTGGCCTATTGCTTGTTATCTGAGAGAGGAGACCAATCCCCACCTGGCTTCAACCTCCTTTCAGGGAGTTGTAGAGAGTGAGGTCTCCCCTGAACCTCCTTTTCACCAGGCTAAACAACCCCAGTTCCCTCAGCTGCTCCTCACAAGCTTTGCGCTCTAGACTTTTAGCAATAGTCACAAATGAGATGTTTTTTCTTTCACGTACAGCTAAAGTCACCTCTATTCTTTGGAGAGGGGACAGTGAAATGAGGATATTTAAGTCAGGGTGAGAGCTGGAGGAAATAACCAGAGCAGGTCACAGAGGCAGGTAGATCCTCCTGAGCACAGCTGCTACCTCAGGCACAAGCACTTCAGCTGTAAACCTCCAACAAAGCCAATGCAGAGAGCAGAACTGTGATGGGTTTACATAACATGTCAGAACTTTGGTTTGTGCTCCCATCAAATGGTAGGTTTTTTTGGCTTCATCTTTTCCTCGTGAATCCTGAGTACACATTACGTGAGCAGACTGCAGAGCGTTGTTCAGAAGAGCTTAATTAACCTCAGCTAGGGAAAGAAAAGGCAACCATTGAAGCTGTAGGGTAAAAAAAAAAAGATCATATTTAGACAAATAAGTGCAAATGACCTAGATGCATCCATTTCCTTCAGAGCCATGCAACACAAGCTGGAGGCTCTCTGCAGAAGCTGCAGCTTTGTGTCCTGCTCCTCATGCTTTGCTGTCCCAGTTGGTGTCATGGGGCTTCTCCCACACCACCCCTGAAGTCTGCACTAATCCTGCCTGCTCTCAGCCCCTTTCCTCCTCCATCTGTCACCTTTCTCCTAAACATTATCAAAACACAGAGCTGGGAAGGACCCCAGGAGATAAGCTATTCCCTTCCTGGATTAAGTATGCTCAGAACATCTCTGATGGATATTTGTCTAACCTTATTGTTGAAGATCTCCAAGGAATACTGTCCCAAGACTACCCTCTTTTGTCTCTTCTACAGTTTAACTGTTCTTACAGCTAGAAAGAATTTTTTTTCAGATAGCTCATCCTCTTCTCCCTTGTGGTAAATTAAGCCAAGCCACAATCAAAATGGAGAATAATTGATCACCAGCCTCCATAGAAGAGAAGCAGCTTTCACATATTGGCATACCAACAGCAACAGCACATTCCTTTCTTTTTTTTGTCCTTTTGAGATTAAACAACTCCATTTCTTTGCCCTTTCCCACTGATCAGGAGGTTTTCAGAGGTTTGGGGTTTGTTTGTTTGTTTCTTTTTATATTTCCTTGATCTTTTCTGATTTAACTACAAAAAAATAATTTTGTACAGACATTCAAAACTAGGCAGTGTAAACCAGCTAGTCCTGAATTAACTGTGGACAGGATAATATGGGATACTCTACTAATATAGCTAGTATATAAATGAAGGTAAATTCTATAGTTTAATAGTTTCTTCCTAATGTTATCCCTGGGATGATCAGGAGTAATAGGAGCAGCCTGTCCCAGCTGTCATTTCTGCCTCTCCTCAAGACTGAGCTCCTCCCAACAGTGTGGCTACTTATTGTGGAATCACCCAGTGGTTTGGGTGGGAAGGAACCTTTCAAGGTAATCTAGTCCAGCCCCCTTCACTCAGCAGGGACATCTGCAACTAGAGCAGGCTGCTCAGAGCCCCAAACAACCTGACCTGGAATGATTTCCAAGATGGGGCATCTACCACCTCTCTGAGCAACCTGGGACAGTGTCTCACTACCCTCAGCATGAAAAAATTCTTCCTTAGATCTGGTCTAAATCTTCCTATTTTAGCTTCAACCATAACCCCTTGTCCTATCACAACAGGTCCTGCTAAAAATCTCTCTCCATCTTTCTGATAGGCCCTTTAAGTCCTGAAAGGCTGTAAGAAGGTCTCCCTTGAGCCTTCTCTTCTCCAGGCTGAACAACCCTAACTCTTTCAACCTGTCCTCACAGCAGAGAGGTTCTAGCCCTCAGATCATTTCTGTGATCTCCTCTGGACCTGCTCCATGAGGTCTACCCTCAGGTGCTCAACCTCCAGGAAGAGTGGAAACCCCCATCTCTCCTTTTTTGTACTTGCTGTTAATTAAGTGCTAAATAGCTTAATCATGCACATGCTTTAAGTCTTAGGCTTTATGTAAGAGACCCCAAGGCCCAAGCTTGGTGTGGGAGTTTCAGGATCTGATTCTTAGTTAAACACTGAATATGATGTGTGTGGAATTGAGTAGCTTTTTGGGTAGTTTAGGGTCATAACTCAAACCATGACAAACAGATTTGGTTGTGGAAGTTATAGGCATCAAGGAGGTAAGAAGAAAAAAAAATCAACTGGATCAAGATGTTAAAACCAGGGTGTAATGAGGCAGAGAGAGGTCAGCAGTTCTTTGAACTGAGAATTAGGGTGGTTTTCTCACCAGTGGGTTGCTTATGAATTGGAAATGGATTCCAAGGAGAAGGGCAGAGACCATCTGCTTTGACACTAAGAACGTGTTTGGAAAACAGAGATCTGCACTGTCAAGTCTGCCCTACCTGAGCCTATTTCTCAAGATTTATGCTTCTCCACAGCCTTGTTTGTAGCTCAGGAATCCCATCAGGCCAGTGGCCTGTGTTTTCCAGGTTTCTCATCATGTGGAACAGAGCTTTCCATTATGGAAAATGATGGAAGTCTGTTACCTCCTCCAAAGCATTTCTTCATGTAGACAAGCAAAATTTTGCAGCATGATGATTTGTATTTTGGGTTTTTTTTTTCTGCCTGTGATTTACCCTATTTGTTTAACCAGCAACAGGTATGTAGCACAGCAGGTGATGCTTGAAGAATCTGACCAGGATTTACCATTCCTTCTTTCTTCTCTTCAGCCCTCCCATGAATTCCTGCTGAGCTCAGGCTCTGTAAGTATCTTACCACCAACCCATCTCTCCTTTCCTCTCTGTAGGACCTGATACGAAGAGATATTCTGTATTATAAAGGTCGCATAGACATGGATAAATATGAAGTGGTGGATATAGAAGATGGGAGAGATGATGACTTCAATGTCAGCATGAAGAATGCCTTCAAACTTCATAACAAGGAGACTGAGGAAATGCACTTATTCTTTGCCAAGAAACTGGAGGAGAAGTTACGATGGCTTAGAGCTTTCAGAGAAGAGAGGAAGATGGTAAAAGAAGATGAAAAAATAGGTGAGGAATGTGAAATGAATCTAAGGTTGTTAGTAATGCTTAATTTTGCCCCAACTGTTGGAGAAACCTACGTGTTTGTTTTCTTTTTCTAGTAGAATTACAGTTCAATCTTGTTCAAATATCCTTGGTTGCTCTCCTAGTCATTAATATAGGTCTCTTCCCAATTCAGTTACTGGTATTTTTGGCCCTCAACAAATAAACCCTGCCCATAGCTTTAAGCCTGGACCTCCATGGGTGTTGTGGAAGGAAGTCTTTAGCTGTCTGACTTCAGAGCCTCCTGGCTGCATCATTTGTCCTGCAGTTAAGCATGCCCCGTGCAGGGTAGGAGGGCAGCAAAGTCAATGGCTCATCAGCCATGCCCTTCCCTCAGCCTCAGCCCATAAATTGCCTGTAACCAGTGTCAGCTCAGGCTCAGCTTGTGCTGCTCAGCTGTGAAGCACTGGGCAGATTTATGATACTGTATAAATCCTCATGGGTCTAATCTTGCTTTCCATAACAGCCCCTGCCTGGGGGAGATTAGAGAAGTCCTCTCCAGGAAGGTTGCCTTCTCACTCAAACACCTGCCCCTACATGCAGATCCTTTGCCTCTTAGGACCTTCTGTGTTTGCCAAAGAGTGCAGAACAGGCCCCGTTGCCCCTCCCTGCCTCCCCAAAAGACAAGAGAAGCTTTGTGAGCAACCTTCTGAGTTGTGTTTGCTGTGTGTTCCCTTTTCCAGGCTTTGAGATTTCGGAAAATCAAAAGCGGCAAGCGGCAATGACAGTAAAGAAAGTCAGTAAGCAAAAAGGTAACCGGCAACACGCTCTGTGCCTGGTGATGTGAGGGTGGAGAGGGCTGGGCTGAATCCTGCTGGGTTAGGATCCAGCATCCCCCCCTTCAGCTTCCCCCTCCTCCCCATGCTGTTTATTTTTTTATTATTATTATTTTTTTATATAAAATACCGTTTGTGCTTTGTATCTTTTCTTAATGTATCTGTGGGCCAAATTAATCTCTGGTCTGATGTGGTTGAAGCCAGTGGAGTTTCACCAGAGATGAATTTGATCTTGTTGTCTCCAGTCTGATGTCCAGAAGCTGTCCCTGGTGGGGGGGACAGAAATCTGATGGCAGATGTTTATTGCAGGTGGAAATGGGAGTGAGTGCGGAGATGTGTAGGAGTTCTGCTAATTCCCAAAGTCTCCTGTTAGCAAAGGAAGAAAGGTGGCTAAATTACTTGAGATGGTGAGGGATCTCCCCCTTCCCTGCTTTGGGAAAAGGGACACTTGTGTTTTCTGGGGCTACCTGTAACTCTTTCAGGACAGCACAATACATCAGCTCTAGGAAATTAAGTATCTTAGTAAAGACATTTTCTCTCTCTAGCATCAGATTGATTTCCCTACCCAGGTAGGCTACAGCCAACTAATAAATGCCATGTGAGATGTTCCAGGGTCTTAACTGGCCAAGCAGCCAACGTTCATTACCTCTTGCAATAACTCTTGCAGCTACAGGTTTTGAAACACTAAACCAGGAGAGAAAGTCAGAGAGGACATTTTTCACGTTCTCCAAAGCTTCACGAAGTGGTAGAGGTATCAATTCATTAACTAAAGTTCCACGTGGCACCACCAGGCCTATCAGTGGGGTCTGAGAGAACTCATAACTACTTGGCTTTAGGTAGTTCCAGGCAGATTTGTCTCAGCTCTGTGCAGGCATTGGGTTGTGTGTTGCAGAAATTGGAGGAGCTCTTTGCTTTCTGCCTCACCTGTTTGTTGTCTACTGGCTTTGCTGGTCCGGTAGTGGTTTGTTAGGCCAGCTGTAAACTCCTTGGTTTGCTGTGTCTTTCCATTTTCATTAGTCTTCTCCTTTCTACTAATTTCCTATGTTGTCTTCTGAGATGTTCTCTAAAAACTCTCCTGGCCAGATTTTCTAAGCTCAGAGTATGCACACACCCAAAGATGGGCTCAGGGACATGTCTCTTGCACAGCGTCCATGTAGGTCAGGGGGCAACGGACGCTGTCAAGAGCTTGGTTTTGCAGGTCCATCCCTCACCACTAAGCATGCTTGTCCCAGCACGGAAGCAACCATGGAGATGATGGAAAAATCAGAGAAACTCACTTGCATGATGGCTGTGACAAAACCAGTTTAAATGATTAGTTAATTATATTATTAATTAATTAAGGGATTAATTAATAATTGCACTGGCCAGTCGTTAAGTGGCACAGTTCAAAGGTGCCTTGAGCATGCTCTACCAGTATTCCCACTTAAATCACTGGACTTGTATCCTGAGGAATACAATATGCCTAACTGGACTTACTTCTTTGGCAGCGATTGCTCTCGTGTCCTTTCTCTTCCTCTCTCTTTCTCTCGGAGATGACAAGGGAGGGGCTGTGGTCTTAGACTTCTCTGGCTGTAAACTTAATTAGCTGCTAAAACACCAGTCAGCATTTCTTTTATGAGGAACGAGCTTGTGCTCTAACACTGGTGGTTCATTTTCTGAGCTGGAGTCCTCAAGTCAGGTAGAAATTCAGGCAAGTGTCAAGTTAAGAGAAGCCTGATTGGCTTTAAGACATGAAATCTGGAAAAAAAGCCCCAAACCCCCAATAAACAGGGTCATTAAATTAGTAGCTCTCTTTCTGTTGTCCTACATCATGGTTATTGTAGCCCAGTCTCAGATTAATTAAATTTAAGTACTGGCACTGAACATTTTGCTGAAAACTCTCCTTACTCTGTGCTTTGTCTTGCACCCATGAGCCCAAGGGAGGCATGAGACTGCTCAAGCTGGGAGCTGGTGGCATTGCTCCCAAGAGGGAGGTGGGAGGAAATTCCTGGGAGGTACCTTTTAGGGACTGATTTTGTGGATCTTGCCATCTGCACTTTACATATATTGCCAAGAATTATTTTTTCCAAAGACTTTGGCAAGTACGTAGGGCTGGGCTGCTGAGGCTGAGGTGCAGCTCCCAGGGCTGGGAGAGATGAAGGAGCCTTTTAGGAGTAGGAATACTTCCACTGCACCCAACTGAATGATTTGCTCATTTCAAAGTGCAGGCTTTGCAGTATAGGTCTCGGTTGCTACAGAAAGGCTTGAGGGCTCCACAGCCTGATCTGACATGCAGAGAGCTCTGCTCCTGTTTCAGTGGATGCCTATTAGAGACTTGTTGCTAGATTATCTCAATGTTCCCTCCATCTCTTAAATGGGAGCCCATGGTAATTTCCCTGTCATAAAATACTTAAGGAAGAGAGAAAAGCCATGAAGGAGGTGAGATGGAAAATGCAATCAGCTTTGTTAGAGGTGAAGCAGAAAAACATTTTTCAAATAGTGTAAACTGCCACTTATTTCATGCACTGTTGTACCACTACACACCTCCCAGAAGTATTACTCTGGAGCTGGCTGATGTGTGTCTGAGAGGAAGCATTTAAAACTACCACTCACTGCAGTGAGTGAGGGATTGATGCTGAGAGATTGGCTGAGAGCAAGAGGATTATGGAATCATTTTGATTGGAAGAGATCTTTAAGATTAGCAAGCCCAACTGTTAATCAGCACTGCCAGGTCACCATTAAACCATGTCCCTCAGCACCACACCTCCACAACTTTTAAACCTCTCCATAATGTTGACTTCACCACTAACCTGGGCAGACTTCGTTCCTTTTGGGGAAGAAATTGTTCCTAATATCCAGCCTGAACTTCCCTTGGTGCAGCTTGAGGCTGTTTCCTCTTGTCCTATCACTTGTTACCTGGGAGAAGAGAGCAAACCCCATGTCACTCCAGCCTCCTTTCAGGGAGTTGTAGAGAGTAAGAAGGAAAGAAAAAAAAAAAAAGCCCCTTCAAACTCTGTTTCTTAAACTAATGGGAACTTGATCCAGGTGAATAAGAATGCAACTCCCCACATTTTCAGAAGCTTTTGATGGCTAAATGAAGGTCTTCCATGGGCCACAGGTCAGCCCCATCTGGAAGCAGCCCTCCTCCCGACGCTCACATCATCCAGTTCCAAAGCTTCCTTCCAAATCAATGCAATGATGCACAAGGTCAGATTTCAGCTGTAGACTAGGATTTGCACTACTTACTAGATTGGGCAAAAGGTAATGATATTAGAGCAGGTGCCTTAAGACAGCATTAAACCAATTTTTAGCCTTCTTTAAGTCCATTAGACATAAAGTAAATGGGTATAGTTGGCTCTGCACCTTCCCAACAGAGAAAAGCACTGTTTGTTGTTGTGGTTTGTTTTTTCTTTTTTTTTTTTTCTTTTTGTATTGATTTTTTGGAGAGTTTTGCCTCTTGGTTACTGCCCTTTAGCTTCTTTCAATGTCAGTGTGGGAACTGGGACTAGAATTCAGTGTGGTGTCTCCTAGAAATAGTAAAGTACCAGAGAAATTTCTTTTTTTTTTTTGGCTCACAAAAACAACAAAAAACTCCACAGCCCTTTTTTAAGCTACAGCCAGCCAAGTGTGTATGTAGCTTTTCTGCAGGTAGGTCCAGGTACCACTGAGGACCTTCATTGCTGAGGACACCACTTTGTGACTAACACAGTGGAAACAAGTCTAAAGCTCCCTTGAAGAATGGAGTCCTTGTGGATCTCCATCCTTAGTGTAGACTCAGGATTATCTAGGGTACTTTTTCCCATTCCTAAGCATCTGAATACAGAAGGCTGATGATTTCAGAAACATTCAGTTACTTTTCTGATCCCCAGCTTTGTCCACCCTGTTCCCATGCAGGACAGTGTGTACCTAGAAGGGTTTTTTGCTAGTGTTACTAGAAGCTGTCAGCCAAGGTGGGTCAGAGATTAGATATTTCAGTGCCTAAGAAGGAGATCTCATTCTTAAAGCACCATTCCCCACTTAGTGTTCCCACTGGGGAGAATGAAATGCTGCTCAAATTTCAACAAGTGACCTTAGTGCTGGGTATGAGGGTGTCCTACCCCAGGAGAGCTCTTAAGACCCATCCTATGAACCATCTCCTTCATGTCCTCTCTGTCCTGTGTATTCTCCTCTGTGCTGTGTCACAGCTTCACCAAAGCAGATGCCCTCAGCCCAGACAAGTCCTTAGCCTGGTGGCCCAGGACTTGCAGAAGGAGGAAGATTCAATCCCCACCACCCTTAGCCCTGAGCTTAGAAGGATGCTGTCATTAAATCTGCCCATAAATACTCAGCTATGAAAATCCAGCAGGGGTTAAATCCTTAGCCAGCACAAACTGCTTTGGCCTCCAGTAAAACACCTTCTGAATCACTGAGTTTTCCTGCTAACTCCTTCCTTTCTGAGCACTTAAGCTCACCCCAAACTACATCATAAAAAAAAAAAAATCCCAAACCCTTGACCCTAACACCCAACAGCTTTCCTCTGGCTTCTCTCATGCCTGCACTTCAAGCTCTCCCCCAGCCCATCTGTGTAGCAGAACGAGACTTGTGGTGGCATCATCCAGCTGGTGAGGACAGGTCTCACCAGGTAGCAGCAGCTGTAGGTACCTCCTGTGGTTCTCCTCTTGAAAGCTCTTTTATCGCATCTTCCTCGCTAACAAGATTGATGTGGCCCTGACATGTTTCCTCATCCTGTTCTCATAGGCTTAGCCTGGGGGGGATTGAAGGAGCTTGAGCAAAGGTAGACTGAGCACTGAGACAAAGAGGGACGTATGCATTTGCAGATAATTAGGATCACCTCCCTTTTCTCACAGAGCTTTGGAGGTGGAAGAATGGAGCTAATGGTGTTTCCCCACAGAGTCAGAGAAATCACGGAGCTCAGCCCATTGCTTGTAGAAGACAGATCCAACCCAAATCTCCAAAGGCAGGTGTTAGGCAGTGCCTGTCTGCAGCTCACTCAAGAGTCACAGAAGGGACCCACAAGGATCACTGAGTCCAACTCCTGTCTATGCACAGGACAACCCCAAAGACACACCATGTGTTTTAAGAACATTGTCCAGATGCTTCTTGAATTCAGTGGGAGTTGATGCCTTGACTGCATTGCATCCCTGGGGAGCCTGTTCTAGTGCTCTACCACTCTCTGGGTGAAGAACCTTTACCTGAACATCCCCTGGCAGAGCTTCATGCCATTCCCAAGAGTTCATGGCGTGCTTTGTGTCTACAAGCAGTATTCTCACTGATGATGACAGTGTAGATAGATGGCTTTGCATTCCCAGCTGGAGTCAGCAGTATTGTTTGTGAGCTGCTTGGATGTCCGGGCTAAGGAAATCATGAATTAATTGTTGGCTAGGAGACCTCTAAAGGTGGTACTGGTGGCTTGTAAATGGGCACACGATTCGGAGCAAATTCTCCAGGGGAGTTTTGTGGTGAGATGTGAAACCTCTTGGGCTTTCGTTCAGCCCTCATTTGAGGAGCCAAGGTGCTGACATCACTGTCATGTTGGGATTCTAGCCGAAACAAGTCAGTCAGCCCAGATACTCCTGTGCTTTCAGTTTGATGAGATATCTTAGGTGAGGGGCAGAGTTGCTACCCAGAGGAGACTGCAGTTTAGGGCAGTGATGGATGAGCTGATCAATGAAACTGATGGAGCGGTCTTTGCTATCAGTCTGCAGAAAGCTGGAAGAGAAGGAGGCTCTATGAATACGAGATAGGATGAATTAGTTTTCACCTAGCTTTTATTGATAAATCTTGCCTTGCTTAGCTTTTGCTTATGACATGAGGTATCATTATCTTAATGTCTGGTCAAATGACATCAGGTTGCAGGAACAGACTTGATAGACTAAGGAAGGTCATTACCTCAGTATCTGTAGATGCTGTGGTTGGCTGTGGAATAGCCAGGACACAAGATGACTATTCTCCTCTGTTGCAGTTAGTCCTTTTCCCTCCCTCTTTGCCAAAACAGAGAAGTTAGGCTAGTAGATAGGACAAGGAGCTAAGGCACGTTCTCCTCACCAGTACCACCCCTTGTAATATCTACCTCTGCCAGGCCATGGAGTAAACCCCCTTCTGGGTAAAAAGCCATGGCTAACACACCAATTAAATTCCTCTTGAGTGTGATAAACTGTGAGTCGAGTAGTTTACAGGTGGAAATGTAGTCAGTAGATGCCCAGGACTGCCTTCAGAGACAGATGTTTCCTGTTCACAGCTGCAATCCACACCTCTTGCTGTGAAACTTAGGTCTACCATCAGGGAGCTGAACCAAAGTCAGATCCAGTGTAGTTGGCTAACTCTAAACGCAACAGCAACCAAGTGAATAGTGGTGAAGTGCTTTGAGATCCTCTGTGGAAACGTGCTGAAGAAAGGCAAAGGGCTGTACCCCTTCAGCCATTGCTGCCTCTGAGTTCTTTACCTTGCCCCTGCTGCAGGAGTAATTAACCATACAACAATTAGTGTCCTTGAGGTGTGCTCCTAGCTACCCCATGCTGTGTACAGGCTGCAATATTCAGGAGGAAAGGGCATTGATGAGATTTTTGAACACGGCTCCTGAAGGATGCAATTTGGCTCAGCTTTTGTTGAAATCGGAGGGAGGTGAAAGGTTCCTTGGCACAGCACTTTGTCCTCTCCTACCAGCAGCCTCCATTCAACCAGGAGCAAAACCAGATATTGGTATTTTATTGTCTCCCACTCAACTCTGGATAAAGAACAGCAAGATACCTAGACAGCTAGGTAGAAAAAAAGCCTATGCAACAGCTCCTGATCAAAGCATAAGCTAAAATCTCAAAGGTTGAGGATGGAATAAACAGCTCATAAGGCAAGTTTCCATGGTTATATGCAGGCAAATCCAAGTGTATTGTGCGTGTGTGTGTTTTGTATTAAATCTGGGAAGGTGCAGTGTGGATCTAGCTTGTCCTGCTTTATTCTACCTGGGTCTGTCTGCACGTGTCCATGTGGCTTGCCCTTGGGTTACCAGCATGCTCCCAAATCTTCAAGTCCTACTGAAAGTCATGTTGTAATCTCAAATAGAAGAGACACTGTAGGGAAAAAGAAATTAGAAAGGGAAAAAAAAAAAAAAAGAAACCATTTTAAATCTTTATAATTGCTTTCTTTTGAGCTGAGAAATCAGAAAGATTCCAAGTGACGTTGCCTAGTTCTAAAAAAAGACTTGATCTCATCTGACAGCACAGCGTCTCTCTCCATCAGATTTGTCTAGCCAAATTACAAATCCTGGAGTTTTCTCTCTCTCATTCCAAACAGCTTTCCACAACCCTCTCCCTGCTGAACGATCTTGCTCTGCAGCTTCAGCCTTTGGATGCTGCTGGAGTGCAGAATGAGGCATGAACCAGCAGAAGGAGCTCCAAGGCTGGTCATTGCTCTAGCGCTGCTTTGGAAAGGCAGTGGCTAGAAATCATTACTCACCCATTGATTCCTTAAGGCTCTTTGTGCTTGGAATTCTGTTCACCAAGCAGCCCAGAATTCCACTGGAGAAGAGCTTTGCTCTGTCAAATTGCAGTGGAGTGATGGCTTACACAAGAGTTCTGATGAGCAAACCGCTTCAGAGCAGAATGTAGGAAGAAACCTAACCTGTCATGCTTTTCCCCAGAATTGCTCTTTCTTAGGGTTTGAAGATGTGCAGATTAGGTGAATCTCCCTCACCCCAGCCCCTGTATTCCACCTTTGTCAGGAACATAGGTAGGCTCCCCCCTAAAAAGCCATTCTTGGGGCACCTCAAAGTGCTGTTATCACTTGACAAGCATGTTTATTCTTACAGTTTTCACAAGCAGATCTGTTCTTCTGGCATTATCAACCTGGCTTGCCAGAGCACCACTGGGTTTAGTTGCATGTCCCCAACCCCATGGTGATTGTGCATGCTGTTGAGGGCCACAGTTCTGATAAGTCAAGGTGGTGGAGGCCATTTGATAAAGATGATAAATATGCAAACCTTCAGCTGCTTGTTCATGTAGAACCAACCAGAAGCTCTTGATGTTCATCCAGCTTAGATGGTAATGCTGATAGCTTAGGTCCTGGCTTGAGCAGGGCCATGCATTTGAGGATATGGACCACAGCTTGGAGAATATGGGTCTGAGCTTCTTCACGGAGGGAAGTGAACTTGTGTGTGTGGGTATGTTTCAAGCAAGGATAGATATTTTTCAGGTGTTTGGAACAAAAAAAAGGCTATTTTGTGAGAGAACTGAACAGGGTTTGCTAGTGATCTGGCCAGGGGAGTCTGCCTTTTTCTCTTTTGGAGAAGACAGACTATGGATTCCATTCTGTGCAGTGTAACTCCATCAATGTCAGTGGACTTCAGCCAAGACTGTCCTTTCTCTACTCCTTCAGCCTTCCAAGTGCATACTATTTTGCTGATCCAGGAGATTTCTTAGCATTTCTGTATCATGATTAAAATGCATTAGTGCACCCTACACAAATTGGTTGAGAGGCACTGAAGAGCTCAGCAGATGGGATGCATCACGAGGCTGACTGCTGCTCTGCAGCCACAGGATGCAGAAGACATTGGACCATGTCATTAAAACAATGTGGTTTTAAGGTCTTCCAAAGCTAGAAACAATTGTCCCTTAGCTTTAGATTCACAGCTCTTTTGTGCTGTAGAACCTTAGTTAGTAATCTTGGTGGCACAAAGACTATTTGCCTTTGGAGTTTTCCTCGTCCATTGGATCACTGGAAGATCCAAACCACTTAGCAGACAGGAGAAGATATATTTCCCAGCTCTAGCTATGTAAGGGACCTGCACCCAATCCTAACCTTCCCACATATCCTACAATTTCTCACCAGTCTCTGCTAGGAAAAGTGGCCAAGGCACTGGAGGCTGGTGGCCTCCAGGAGAATGTCTACACTCTTGTATGGGCTCAAGGCTAGAGTTTGTCATCCAGAGCAGATCTACAGTTGGTTCCACTGCCCAACTGTTGATCTGCTTTCTAGCAAGCCAACTCAGAGTAGGACAATGGTAGAAGAAGGAACAGAAGAGGTAAGGCAGAGATGAGCTCAAGGCCACGCTCTACCCTTACGGGATGTTGATGCTTAAGTCTCAGAATTCAAATTGATGGTTGGGGCCTGCCAACACAGATGGTACAGAAGTTGTATCAGGCATCCTAGAACTGACCTGCTCCAGGTTTGAGCCCGGGACAGTGAGGGCTCTGGGGCTGCTCTCTGCTCTTCAGACTTTCTGTGGGAGAGAGGAGCTTATGAAAGACGGAGTTAGAAAGTGTGTTGATGAGTAACTGCACACCAGCATGCAGCTGCAGAACATCTCCAGGTTGTTCTTTTCAAAGAATTTTGAAATACTAATGGTGATGAATCTGTTGAAGGTTAATCAGCATGAATCACAGAGTGGTTTTTGTCCACCATAAGGAAAGGTCTTGGTTGCTCCCTACAGTGGACAGAGAGCTGCGTGACTTGGTGGTATTTGCAGTAAAGAAGGAGAAATCAGTTAGATATAGTCCAGATGACATCTCCATTTGGTCTGAACCTTTTGAGGATTTTAACAACCCTTGACTGGTAAATCCTATAGTAAGGGGAAGCGAATTAATTCACTTTCCTGAAGCTAATACTAAAGCCTTAGCTTTGTATCTACAAGAGGTCCTGAATTACAATGCAGCAATAGCTAGAGTTGTCTGATGAGCTCCATGAGCCTAGAAGTTGTCTGATGAGCTCTGTGAGTGCCTTTTGTGAGGCTTTTTCCTTTGTCTGTAAGTACCCAACTGTGTGCAGCCTTCCTGTGCCCTGGGCTGGCCCATGCTGGTCCGTCAAAGCATGTTTCTGTGTGTGGGTAGGAAGCGTGAACTTGAATGCAAAGAGTCACATTTCTTGTACACACCTTGCTGTGGTACCTGGGTGCTAATCACCATATTTTGCCTTCTCTAGCACCTTCCCAGCCGAGGATCTCAAAGTGTTTTACAAACATTAATTAATTTAGCTTCACCACCCTGGTGTGAGGTAGGTGGGGGATGCCATCCCGCTTTCCAGATGAGGACCCTGATCTACTTGGGTAGAGTCGCCTCGCTCCTGCAGTTAAAACCAGGGGAGGTGATGGCCTCAAGATAGCCCTCGTGAAGCCAACCACCTGACACGCGGCCGGGGCCTGCCCTCCCTGCAGAAGGAAGAGCAGTTCTGCCTCCAGCTGAGGGGATCCAGAGATGGCCAGAGCTTACAGCAACCTGCTCCAGAGCCCTCCTCCTCTCTCCTCCTTCCAGCCCTTCTCTGGTGTTGTGGTTTCCAGCCGATCACGCTGCCCTGAGGCTGAAGGAGGGGTTATCCCTCATCAGCGGTGTTGCGGGGGAAGGAAATACAGAAATAGCTCTGTTGGTGTTCCCTGTAGTCTACACTTTGGTGGTGACACTTCTATCTACACCATCCTCTACAACAGGCTGTATAGGTCCCAGCTTGCTGAAGATCCCTTTTTCCATGGGAAGGTTTAAGAGTAGCATCCCCTGAACATGCTCTGGCACAGGAGCCTTGCCTTTCCTATGTGAGAATGACAGATGTAGAACCTGCAAGTGTAGCCTTGCCAGTCCATCCATTGCTACCAGTCTGAACTGAGCAGAATCAGCCTTTTCTGCGTTGCCTGCAGCTGTTTTTTGGCTGAAGCTAGACTGGTATATGTCAAACAAACCCTATGGAAAAGTCCTACAAACTTTGCTGAAGAAAAGCATGAGTTATTCATTGTGTAGGAAGAACAGGTCCCTGCAGTGTAGTGCTTCCACCAAAGCAGCTCTGCTCTGTTCTGGTGCAGGATCTGGTGCCAAGTGGTCCGCAGGGCTGGTCACCATTGGAGCATGCTGGGGCAGAACTGTAGCTGGGAGGGAGGGTGAAAAAGAGCTTGGAAGTAGCAAGTGACAAATTTGTGAGCGGGTTGAACGCAACTGTCTGCCTTTGTCTGAGCAGGTGGATGCTGCCTATGGCCTGGCCACATTAGATCACCCAGGACTTTTCCATCAGGGCAGGCGAAACTCTGCCAATGCAAAAGTAATGGATCTTCTCCAAATCTTCATCTCGTGATCCTAGTGTAGGTAGCTCCAAGCAGAGAGCTGAGGCAGTGACTTCATTCCTCCATAGATTGGCCATCTCTAGCACATCTCCCTGTGGTTTGGGACCCTGGTTGTTAAGCGATAAGAAGCGAGAGCATGACGAAGAAAGACTATTGACCCAATTGCACTTTGACTGATCTGTTTCTTTTTCCCCCCAATCCTCGATGCAGGTGTGAGCTACTCCAAGTCGGTTCCTCCAGCCTACCCACCACCCCAGGATCCATTAAATCAGGGACAATACATGGTGACAGATGGCATATCCCAGTCCCAGGTCTTCGAGTTCACCGAACCCAGACGCAGCCAGGCACCATTCTGGCAAAACTTCAGCAGGTTAACACCATTCAAAAAATAATACCTAGAGAGATGGAGAATTTTAACTTAAAAGAACTAAAATTTAAAAATAAAAATAAATAAAATTATATTTATAGATGGACCTTTTTTCGGAGAAGCACTGTTGCAACTAAATATATATACATATATATATATATATATATATACAGATACACACATTTTAAAAATAATAATAATGTATATACATATATGTATATATATAGAAGGACCAAAAACTTTTTTTGTTGTTTTTGGGAAGCAATCTGCTACTAGATACTAGGAAGCACCAATGATTTCTAACCATGTGACCTGTTTGATTTTATTCCATTGGTCAGACATTGTTTGTTTGGTTGTTTTGGGTTTGTTTTCTTTTTTCTTTCTTCTTCATTTTCATCCAAGTTGTCAGTGGCATCCCAGAATGCTTTTATTGCTTGTGTGAAGTCGTCATCCAAGTTCCTCATGGACTATGTTGGTGTATATTTTATTTGATTTTATTTATGGGCGGGGTGGGTGGTGTTGTTTGCTTGGTTTTGTTGGAGTGCTGGGAGCTCTCTGCTCCCTCTCCCTCTCTGTCCCTTGCCCTTGGCTGTCCCTGGAGTCCCCATTTCAGTGGAGAGCATTAACCTCTTTCCCCCATCCTGCATTCCCTGGTCTGACTCGTGCCTGTCTGGATGTGCTCCCTTGTGCACCATGCTCTGCTGCGCAGTATTTCTCTGGCTTTAACTGTTCTGTTGAGGTGAAAACCAGCAGAAAGGGCTCTCAGCTGCTTAGGGAGTGAGAGGTGGAGTTTCCTCAGTTCATTTTTTTTCTTTTTTAGAATATTTTTAAGCACTCTCTTTTTCTCAGTTCAGTGTGATCTGTTCACACTCAGAATCAGACTGAGAAAAGGCTATAGCAGGGGCTTTTACTTCTTTTGCTTTTTGTTTCATTTCTTGGGGGGGAATGTTATCTTTTGAGTTATTTTCTTTTGAAGCTGAGACATGACTCTGAAAAGCCCACTCCTATCTTTGTGTTCCGTGCAAAGATAAAAGCTTACAGACTGATGGCTTCATGCCCTTCCATCCCAGCTCGAGGAAAACTGGCTATTAGGCTCCAACAAATGGCCACTTTTCTTCCTTCAGGAACTAAGGTCCCATCCTCTTGGCCACACTCACTCCTGCACACTCCTGAACCCCTAATTGCCAGTTGTAGGCTCAGTAATCTCCAAAGTGAGGACTGTGGCTGCTCTCGCTCCCTGCTCTACTCTGTTGAGTCTAAGATCCCTGAATCCTTCACTTGAGCATTGACCTTCTGAGCAGAGCAGGAGCTGCCAGCAGTGACCCATTAGCAGGAAGGTCATTGCCCAAGTAATTGGAATTATTTCCCTGATACTCAATGCACCTGAGCTGCAGAGGAGTTGAGAACTGCCCTTCAGGAAAGCTATGTATGTCACCTGAGAACTGTAGCCATATGACCATGGTCATGTCACCTAATCCATATCAAAGATCAGTTTAATCTCTAGGGCATCAGCAGAGGTGTCTCGGTGGCAGTGGGCTCTGGAGTGAGCAGCTCAATGCTCCAGGTCCCTTTCTCTCTCTTTTTCTCCCTCTGGAGATTCCTAGCTCTGTTTTTCCAAGACAATTCCTACAGCTGGAACTTTGAGGACATTTGGTTGCAAGCGCAAAAGCTTCTCTTTGAGCTTGTAAAACAACTCATTGTGCACTAGGATGGTTTGGCTTTGGAGTGGGGTTTGGTTTTTTGGTGTGTGTGTGTGTTTTTTGGTTTTTTTCTTTTTTCCTAGGGCAAATGAGGCTCTTTAACCAGGTTTAGAAGATGAACTTAAAGGCTTTGCAGAGCTCTTCTGCAAGCTCCTTTGAAAATGAGGCATGAAGTGATTGATGATGGTACTCAGCATCTTCTTTGGAATCTGATGAACTTCAACTAGGGTGGAGAGCCATGATTTTTTTTTTTCTTTCCTAAGAAATAGAAGTGAATGGGAAGATCAGAAAGTGTGATTTCAGCATTTCCCTGGAGCCTGTTTCATTTCAGGGCATATTACAAGGCAGTGGCTGTATTACTATTTTTCTTTTTAAGTACAAAAACAGTCTCAGCACTTTGGAGCCATCTAGAAACTACCAGTGAAGAGCAAAGACAGAGGAGTGTTTTGGGGAGGCAGAGTGGCCTCTCTGGGACAGGCAGCAGCCAAGCACCAGGAAACCCAACTAGGAAGCAGTTTTCTTTCAGAAATTATTTTTCTGCTCTTTTGTCCCTTTGCATTTTTACAGTCAGATTTTAATGTACTCTGGAAGATGCAGCAGATAATGGTTTTGTTTCTTCAGCAGAATGGGTACTTAGAGCCGTGAGTGAGATGGGTTCTTGGAAGTTATCTGAGATGGGTTCCTATTTCTGAATGGTTGGAGAGATGCAGCAGAGAGAGAGAGAGAGAGAAAGAGAGAGAGAGATTACAAACTGTTGTCAACATGATGAAAAATCTCACTTACTCCTTTACCTTTTTAATTGCTTAGGGGGAAAACAAAAACAAAACAAAGAGTACTAACCCATTAGTTAAGCCTGTTCATTTACTGTTTTGTGCCTCAGAGAGTGAGAATGAGCCATCCATAATTTTTATGAGAAGATGCTTCCTAACTATTCAGCACTAGGACAAAAGCAACACCACCGCCACACCATTCTTTGCATCCCAAATCAAGACTGGCTTGATCTGACGAGGCCACTTGTTGGACTCAGCAGCTTCTTTTCTTGAAAGGAAAGCCAAAGCAGACCTAGCATTGCTGGTGCTCGCCGCGGCCGGCGGCAGGCAGAGCGTTGGAGGGAAGAGGGCAATGGCCTTCAAGAAAGCTCTTCCCCCTCCCTAAATTGCCAAGGTGCTGCACGAGATGGAGGAGCGTTGGCACAGAGAAGAACCAGCACTGGGTTCTGGTGGTGGGGAGGGAGGGTTTCCACTTTTTTTCCTGCCTGCTGTGGCTTTTCCCAGTGGGGAGCAGGGCTGGGCTGCTCTCCTCTCCTCCCTGGGGCTGGAAGCGCTGGGAGCAGCGCGGACACAGGCAGACCAGGGGCATCTTGGCTGAGCATCTGATCCAAGACGTTGAGCAGGAGGCCAGACAGGAGGAACCTTCTTAACCATTCCATATGCAGGAACGAGAGAGTTGTAACAAAACGTGTGTGTTTACGGCATTTCTCTGGCTGAACTTATATATATATATATATATATCTCTCTGAGACAAAGAGACCCTCAACCCTAGGTAAATGACATGCATCTCCCTTTGACCTAGACACTAGAACAGAGGATCTAAATTCAAGACTTTTCGCCTCTCCACCCTCTCCCCCCCTCAGAAAATGAATCAAATGAGAACCAAACCTAGGTGCATCTACCAGTTGTAAATAGAAAAATACTACATAGAGAAAAAAATATATTTGCAACCTGTTTCAGTTTCTGGGCAGTCCCTGGCTGTCCACTGCAATGTTATTGATAGTACACTGTGGTGCTTTGGGTTTCTGGTTTTGTTCTCTTTATGCTCTGTCATCTTCTCATTGCAGCTACATTTCAGGGAACATGTATATTTAGTAGCTATTGTAAGTTCTGCATGGCATCACCAAGCTTATTTTTTCCTTAAGAAGAAGAAAAAGAAGAAAGGCTTGTAGGAGTTTCAAGGCACTATGATGACAGGGACTTGTAGCAGAGAATTTAACAAAAAAAATCTAAAAAAAATAAAAAAAAATAAAAAAGAGGTTTTTAAAATTCTAGTTTGAAGCCAAATACTGATATTTTAGTGCTTTTGGGGTTTTAACAGTAAGAGAAAAAAAAAAACAAACACAGAAAAAAAGAAAAAAAAAAAAGAAAAAGGAAAAAAAAAAATAAGAAAAAAAAGGATTTTGGTAACCCAGCTGATCCGCACTTGCCAGTTTTATTATTTTGTTTATATTGGACTGTTTGACCCTGTCAAACAAGTGTCAAAGTTGTGTGTATAAAACAAAAACAAAAGAAAAAGTGTTTAAAAAAAAAGTGTTGTAAAGACACTGAGCCTTATGAAAATATTTATGGAATTCAATAAAAAGAAGTGAAAAGGACATCTGAAGGCATTTTAAATCATTTTCCTCAGAGTGGTATCCCTCTTCCCCTGCAAAAGGCTGAGCAGGGATCGCTGGGGTGGGCTCCAGCCTGGCAGCAAAGCCAACAACACAAAATAGCTAAAACCCAGCTTTTTTCTGGACTTCTCCTTCCCTTTGCTCTGTGTCCTCCATCTGAAGGGAGTGAAATGATGGAGGTTCCACCGCTGACCAAATGCCACCTTGCAAATGCTGCCAGGGCTTGCTCCAAGTGGAGCTTGGATCAAGTCTACTGTGAAATGGGGGGTAAAAATGATTTTTGCCACTGCCTTTTGCTCAGCTCCTACCCTGATGAGAAGACAGCTGAGTTTTCTCACCACACCTAATCACAAACCTGTTGGGAGCCACCTACCAAGCAATTCAGAGCATGTGGAAGTAGAGCAGGGGGTGGTGGGATTGAGGGGAGGGAGCCTGGCCCCACAGAGGTGAAACCCAGGAGGTGATAGGCAGGTTCCTGCCCACCTTTGCCCTTGGTGTGGAGGGAGAAGTGCCCACAGGGAGAAGGAAGCAGGTGCTGTTCCCCTGAAAGGCAAAGTGCCCTCTCCAGAAAGATCTCACAGGTAAGAGTAGTTGATTTGTGTATTTCTAGATAGCCCAAAGAGTTTTAACCAGAGGCTATCACACCATGGCATGCAGACCTGGTGGTGGTTGGGGCGATACCTCCCAGTAGACGCCCCACAAAACCCAAGCAACTCTACGGAGAGAGGGAGAGAGGAGGAGACAGGAGAGAGACAAAAGCTATGAGTGCAAATGCTTCTGCGGGACCAGAGTTTGAGGAGGTTCAGGAGCAGGTTCACCCAGAGCTCCAACATCACAGCTTCACATTTGCCTCCTGCTTCTGCAATACCTCAAGCCAAGCTTTTTGTTTGTTTTGTTTTTTTTCCTTTTCTCTTGCTTACATTGTTGCTTGCAGCGAAGACGACATTGGTGCCATGCTTGGGCTCAAATGATCCTGGTTCTTCATGACTGAAGTCCCTCAGGACGATTGGCACAGCACCAGTCCAGAGTCTTCTACTGGGGAGTGCAGACCCAGAAATGCAGTTCCATAGAAAAACCTCCCCATGAAGGACACCTCCTACCCACACCACCCTCTTTGCTGGCTAAAAAGAAAAGTTTGCCAGGATTTTCCTGAAGAGGAGGGAGGTGGTTAGGGGAACTATGAGCTATATGCATTGTCCAAGATGTGTCATACACTAAAAAAAGCCCTGATGAATGGAATGGGGAAGAAACTCAACCACCCAGGCTATGTGCTGGGAGCAAGAGCACCATCAAAGCTTACTCAGAAGCAATGGATGATCTCCATGCCCTGCAACACCCTCCTAGCCCTGGCTGCTTTCCTGACGTTGGAGAAGAGCAAGCCATGGATGGGACCATCACCACAGCCTCTAGTCAATAGTTAATGACAATATTTCTTTGCTTCTAGCTTTCTCCAGCTGTCCAGCATCCAGCCAGCTGCTCCGACCTTTGGTTGCATAAAACAAAAACCAAAACCAAAGAAACCCAGTTTAAAATCCATAGAAACATAGACTGCTTTGGCTTGGGAGGAACCTTTAGAAGTCATCTTGTAGAAACCCCCCTGCACTCAGTGGGTACATCTCCAACTAGAGCAGGTTGTTCAGAGCCACAAACAACCTGACCTGGAATGGATTCAAGGATGGGGCATCTACCACCTCTCTGGCCAATCTGGGACAGGGTCTCACCAACCTCAGGTTAAACAATTTCTTCTTTATATCAAGTCTAAATCTCCTTTTTTCAGTTTCAAACCACCACCCCTTGTCCTGTCCCAACAGGTCCTGCTAAAAATTCTCTCCCCATCTTTCTTCTAGGCCCTTTAAGTCCTGAAAGGCTGCAAGAAAGTTTCCCTGGAGCCTTCTCTTCTCCAGGCTGAACAAGCCCAACTCTCTCAGCCTGTCCTCACAGCACAGGGGTTCCAACCTCCTCTGGACCCACTCCAACAGGTCCAGGTCCTTTTTCTGCTGTGGACTCCAGAGCTGGACCTAGCACTCTAGCTAAGGGTCTAAACTGACTCTCCAAGGTGGCAGCAGGGGCACACCAGGACACACATGCCTAGCTGATCTCTCAGACCTTGGTTCAGAACTTCACTGAACCACATGGCTTTGGCCATCATCTTGCACCAGAGCTTTTGTTACATAGGCATCAAAGTACAGCATCTAGCCCTCAGAGTGAATGATGATCAGGTAGGGAAATGACCCAAAATGAACATCTACCTGCCTGCTGTGATGGTCTCTCATGCTCCATCAGGCACTTTTGCAGTCGCTGAGCTGTGAGGCTGAGGGCACCTTGTCGTGGAAAACCCTTGGGAAAAAGAAGCCAGCCATGTAGAGGTGGCAGCTTCTGTGGGCAGAGTAAGGCCCTAGCTCCACTTGGGATCTGCAATAGAAAGAGTAAAGGTTTTTTGGCTGATAAGGTTTGTGACACAACAGGAATGGTGTAGGACTGGCTCCATACACCAAAGCCATCCCTGGTGTCTCCATCTGTATTCCAAACTGAGTAGTGATGCTGGGATTACAGAGTACAATCCACACCAAACAACAGATGTCCTTTGTAGTGTCTAGCTCATAGCAGCACTGAGGTTTGCACCAAGAGTGCAGGAGCAGGTCAGCATCCTCCAAAGCATGGAATACGTCATCTCTGCTGGGTTTATAAGGAACAACCTGGAATTGGATGGCATTTTGAGTGGAGATGACGTATATGCACACAGGGCTTTGTTCTTGCCCTGGTGCTGTGAGAGCAGAGAGCTAGATCCTGCCTGGCTTTTATACCTCTAGTACTGCTGGAGGGGAGCAGACATCTAGGTTTGCTAGGATCTAGGTCCTTCAGAATAAACCATGGTATTAAATAGGCTTATAACTAAGCTCTGAGACTCAGTGGTATCTTCCTGACTGGTCCTGGTGGAAGACAACTTCAAGGTGGCAATGCCAAACAAACAACAGCCAGCACCCATCCGTGTACAACAACCATCCGGAGTCTCCTTTGAATGAGGGGATTTTTCCTTAGAATTGTGTTAACTGAGGTTTAAAAATACCCACAAAACCCAAAACAAATTTCATTCCTGTCTGGTTTCTGAACTGGTATAAATTGGAACAACCCCAGTGACCTATCACAAACTTATTACAGGCTGTCAGTCACCACTGGTCTTGATCCAAGTCTATAGTGACTGGATTGATCCAGCCTGGAAATGCTTGGAGATAGTTTAACTTAGCAAGAAAGCATCTCTTCCTCCTGAGGCCAGTGACTTTTTAAGGCAGGTTTTGGGCAGGCTGGGTTGATACTCCATCACACTCACTGCAAACTGCTGCAGAAAGGTTGACCTTGCCAGTCCTCTACAGAAGTGGACATCGCTCCTGTCGTCATGTCAGACAGTTCCTTGTCACTGGCCATTTCTTCATCCTGGGCAAGAACTGCCCTGTCTCCGTGGGTGGGCTGAGCAGAGCTTTGTTGAGCCATATTGCCCAGGTCATTTTCATATCAATTTGATGCCTGCTGACCTGAACACTGGATAGCTTTGCCACCATCAGGCACTCCTGCACAGCCTTGGCTGCAGATTTGAGGGGGGGGGGGGAGGCAGGAGGTTGTGTTGAGTCAAATGTATTATTTCTTTCCAGTTTATATTTCAGTTTGGAACCCAGCTCTGTGATGTTGGTGGCTGTGGTCAGCTGTGGAGGGCTCCTCATGCTCCCAGGGTCACTCAAGTGACACAAGTCTGTGGTAGCCACTAAAAGCCTTATCCCTACAGGCAAATCACTGGTGCCCATGACCTGGGTGGGTGCTGTGTGTACACCTGAGGACGGTCAGGGACACAGAGTGTTCTTCTCTCCTCCAAGCAAGGAGAGCTCTGTGTTGCCACCTGCCTTACCAGAGCCCTGATCCTACAGGCTGGTTTTTGAGGGAATATGTGACCAATGCACTGCTTTCCTCAAAGTTTCACTCCCCTACAGATAAAGGGCAGCAAGAGAGGAGTCCCTGGCCAGCCCTGCTGCTGCGGTGGTTTCGTGCTATTCAAAGGAAATCCAGAGTCTTTGGACCAGGAAAAGAAAACAGGAGCACATACAATAAATACTGATAGATGTGGTGACAGCCAAAATGGGTGGTGTGGTCTCTGGGTCTGCTCCCAGGACCGTTTGTGCCCAATCTCTAAAGGACTGCAAGTGTGCAGGTTCCTCCAAACCCACTGACTGCCTTTGGTCCTGCTGAACCTCCACCTGAAGGCATCTGCTGCTTGCCAGTGACAGGAAAGGTGATCTAAAGGGGTTTTGCCATGGGAGGTAGGTATCCTGCCTGTAGCATCTACCCCAGCTGGGATCCTGGCTGTGGGCAGGGTTGACGGGAATGGGGGGGAGGGAGAAAACAAATGGAAAACCCAAGAAATGGTTGTCTGCCTCAGAGAAGGAGCTGACAAAGGGCTGGGGAGGCAAGGGAAGGGGACAGCCAAATCACTCAGATGTATCATGCTGCTGTTATCAGTGTTGCTAGTGCAGTCACATTGGCCTTAACTCTACTGTCTGGATCTACCATTAAACACATGTCATTCTTTTTTTTTTGTTGCCTGATTACAGATGAGTGGTTTCAGCTTCACAGCTAACAGTGCAACCCAAGGGTTCCCTTAATGACATACCTGGACAAGGAGAACCAAGTTAGTTGTTGTTGTGTGTGGCTACAATGGGGAGTAACAACACTTACCCGGAGCAGGGAAGCAGGTGGTTGGGTTTTCTTATCCAGTTCTTGCACCGTGGCCATGCTGATGCTGCTAGGTCTCCAACAGATGGGAAACTGGACTGTGGAATCATCTAGTCTCCTGGGAGGGGAGCGAAAAAAAGAAATCAGAGCACATACCCATGAGGCAGCATCTACCAAAGCCAATGTTCACTGTCAGAGTGTTCCCTCATGCTCCCCAGACAGACCCACTGTCAGATAAAGATTAGAAGCAGGGTCAGGAGCCAAGTCCTTCTCTGCAGGGCTGCTCTCCATCACTCAATCCTCCAGCCTGGATTGATATCAGGTGGTGCCCCAACTCAGGTGCAGGACTTTGCACTTGGTTTTATTGAACCTCATGAGGTTCAACACTTCTCCAGCCTGTGCTGGTCCCTCTGGATGGATCCCTCAGGCCTATCAAGCACATCACTCAGCTTGGTGTCATCTGCAAACTTGCTGAGGGTGCACTTGATCCAACTGTCTATGTCAGTGATTGCACTGAGCAGCACTTGTCCCAGCACAAGCCAGTTGTGTTCCCATAGACAGCCACATGTTAGTGCTACCCATGGAGAGGGTTAAAGGCCACACTCATCCTGTACCAAACACAAAGCTGTTGCTGGAAGCAAAAACCTGATATATACCTTGGTAGAAATGCCAGTTTGAATTCCACCTCCACCAAGTTCCAGTGCCTGTGCTATACCCAGGCTGGAGGATGAGGAATTCTAAGAGGGCAACAGGAAAAAAAAGGGCACTGCCTGCAGTGACAGATATTATTTCTACCTGCCTCATACCGTGTGAGCTCTTTGTACCAGCAGGATCTGCTCCCTTGGATCTGCTAACACGTGTGGCCACTGCCAGGTGCACAGAGGGTTTGAAGACCAACAGATCTATTGCAATGGGCTATCCCTGTGCCAGTGGAAACAGATGGTTTCAATAAATAACCATGTCTCTGCAGTGGTTCTTTCCAAACATTGCAGTGGAGACCTTTCAAGGGAAACTAAGCATGAAAAAATTAAAACACAAAACCCTAACCCAGCTAGGAAAGCTGAGCACTGTTGTTGCCTCTTGTTTGGTCTAGCAGGACCCAGAGCAAACCAGCAGGCAGACTGCAGGCTAAGTGAGCTGTGAAAAGACTCAGCAGCTGAAGGCACTGGTAATGACATGGTGACACTTGTCTAAGGAAAATATATGGATTTTTAGATTTTTTTTTTTCTTTTGAAATTGTTCCCCTTGACTGAACAGCTTGTATCAACTTAAAGCTGCTCTTGAAGAAGGGATGTGACTGTTTGGCTCCCAAGAAAAGAGTTCAAAGCTAAAGCTAGTGAATAATTAGACTGGAAGGCTAAGGTGATGGGAAGAAGGTGATGTATTGGGGACATCATTTCCATGCCATGTAGAGGGTTGAAGGCCATACTTATCCTGCACCAAACACTTTTTTCCTGGGAAGAGAAAGGCTGATGTAAACCACAGTGGAAATGACAGTTTGAATTCCATCCCCTCCCTCCCTGGTTATAATTCCTGTGCTATTCCCTGGCTGGCAGCAATTTCTGCAGCCTTTGAAAGGAACAGAAGGTTTAAGGGCTCACAACATGAGCCAAGCCAGTGCTGAGCAAAAGGAACACAGTTCAGGAATCACAGGCTCTGCTCTGATCTTTATGTCTCATCAACCCCTGCCTCTTATTGCCTTGCTGGGTGCTCCTGAGTGCCACTCCAACCTGCTGCATGGACATGTGTCCCACCACTGCCCCTCTCTGAAGAAGCAATAAGCATTTCTAGCCAGATAGACCTGGAGACAGTCACAAGCTGGCCCTGAAGAACAGCTTATGCCTCGGGCAGCTGCACAACACCATTTCCCCAGCTCATCCTTGGTAGCCCTGTGGCTAGCCCATCCCTTGGACAGCCAGCTCACTGCCTCCTGGTTCCAGAGCCTGGGATGATGCCAGAAACCACCTCCTCCACCTGCTTTCCTGGTTTAGTGCCTTGCTTTATAGTCCATCTCCCTGCTCCCCTCTTGCAGGTCACTCAAGGCAAAGTGTCTAAAGCATAGAAACACAGAATCATTAAGGTTGGAAAAGACCTCTGAGGTCATCAAGTCCAGGCATCAACCTATCACCACCATGGCAATAAACCATGCCCCTAAGTACTACATCTGTACAGGGTTTAACCCCTCCAGGATTCAATCTTGGCATTTTTGTCCACCTTACAAATGCTGCTTCCAAAATTGACTCTTCTGCATGAAGCATTTCAGTACAAAGTCTCCTCTCAGATCTGGTGGCAGGTTTCCCTCTCTCCTTCCTCCAGGCTGTCTTCAGTCTCACTAGCCAAATCTTTCCCATGCACAAGCCTCTGCCAGCCCTGGTAGCCACCATGGGGATGGCAAAGGGTTGGATCTCCTCCCACCTCCAGGCAGCTCAATCTTCTCTCAGGTGATGAGCAGGGAGGGAGTGCATTTGGCTTCTGCAGCCTGCAGAGTGAGAAGCTGGGTCAGGGGTTTGTACCCACACATCCCCTGTTTTATTGAAGTTGCTTCTTTATCCTCACCTTATTAGAGGTTTTACTGTTGACTTGCAAGATTTCAAACTTCCTTGGGAAATAAAACTCCAGTCCAAGCACCACAGGTATTTCAAGGCAGCTTTACTAATTCCTGGGGAACCCCCCCCCCCACAAATCCAAACCCACCATATATGAAATGCTCCAGAAAGGATAGAGTTGCTGAGGCAACAGTGTGGCTACCTGGGAAGGCTGGTATCAAAAGTGAACTTTATTGAGCTAAAAAGAGGGGAAAAAAGACATGAGAAGGATAATGGCAAGGAGATGAACCCACACCAGAATATCCCTTTGCTGAAATCACAGAAGGGATGAGGTCCTGCTTCTGAGAAATAAACAGGTTTTAGGAACTGGCTGTACTAAAAATAAGATTATCAGGAAACCCTTGGTTAAAGCAAAGTTCACATTACCAACACAATTAAAAGGCCTACATCATATGAGCCTTACTCATGATTGTCCCAAATTCTTATGCAATTAATCCCTGTGCTTGGGGCTGTTCTTCTAGCCTGTGCTCCAGCAAAGCCATCCCACACTCACCCTGTGAGGCACAGCTAAAATTAGTCACATTGGCTGGGTAAGAAATGCACAATCCAGTCACAAATTAGCAGAGCCAGTGGATGATGCTTGACAGTGCCCAAAAGTCCTTAGTTTCCACTCAAAAAAAAACAACAAAACCCCACACCAAAACTGCTCTGAGCTTGGCAGAAAGACAACAAGTGAATCCTCAGAGTAGGATGTGGCTGCATGCTCTCAGCACTGGAAGTGCTCACTAAATGATTTAATTAGCTGGTGCTAATCAAAAGCTCATTTTTAAGGCACTTTCCTCCACATTTTCATCTTGCCAAATGTCAAAATAATGCATTTTCAGATGCCTAAACTCTTCATAAATGCCAAATAATTTCAAGCTTCACAGTGGCAGTAATCACAACTTTGAGTACTTTGTTGTCCTTCCATCTTCATCCATCCAGGTTGTTCTGTCACTGCTCAGAGAAACACATGTTGAGAAGTGATAGGAAGAAACAATCTTGGTCCATGGGTCTTGGTTGCCATTTCCAGAGTGCTCAGTTAGAAAGACCCTCAATGCCATGAATGCAGCCCCATGTCAGCCTCAAACTGCAGTTCACAGAATCTCAGCATGGTAGGGGTTGCAAGGGACCTTTAGTGCTCATCTAGCCCAACCCCCATGCTCCAGCAGGGTAACCCACAGCAGGTTGCCCAGGATCACCTACAGGTATGTTTGGAAGCTCTCCAGAGAAGGTGATTCCACAATCCCTCTGGGCAGTTTTTCCTCCTGTTCAGATGGAACCTCCTGTGTTCCAGTTTGTGCCAATTGCCCCTTGGCCTGTCACTGGGCACCACCAAGAAGAGTCTGGCCCCATCCTCTTGCCCAGCATTGAGCAGACTCCCTCTGGGGCTGCTCTTCTCCAGGCTAACTAGCCCCAGGGCTCTCAGCCTTTTCTCCTTCCAGAAATGCTCCAGTCCCCTCAGCATCTTGGTAGCCTCTGATGGCACATTGCTGGCTCATGGTGAACTTGTCCACCAGCACTCCCAGGTCTTTCTCTGCAGAGCTGCTTTCCAGCAGGTCAACCCCTAACCTGTCCTGGTCCATGGGGTCTGCTCCTCCCCAGGTGCAGGACTTGACACTTGCCCTGTTGAACTCCATTCTGTTCCACTCTGCCCAACTCTCAGCCTGTCCCAGGCCAAAATGAAAAGCTTTACATGGAGATTGTACATGAAAGCTGCACATGACCAGGTCAAAATTAAAAGCTTTTCAAAAATCAAAGCTTTACATTGAGATGACCCAAATTGACCAGCTAGTTGACTTCTAGCAAAAAGACAGCTAGTTGACTAGCTGTCCAGCAAAAAAATATCTGGAGGGAAGAACACTCATGAAAAGTCAAGTTTAGATTTCATTTCAGTGAGGGACCCCCACCCCCCCCTTGCCTGTCAGTGCTGTTCCTGCTCATCCAGCCATTTTCCCCACCAGAAGTAAGGGAGGACACATGCACCAGCACCCCTTCTTTATGAAAGCCTGTCTCCACTGAAAAGAAAATAGGAGAAAAAAAATCAGTTTCCTTTCAAATTGAGCAATCTGCACATCTTCCCTCCCCCCCTTTAGGAGCATCATTCTTATCTTCTGGATATTCATTACACTTTCAAATGGAAAGCAGGGGAAGAAGAGCTCTTCTCTCCCCACAGTAGCATCTCTGGCTTAAGCTGTCCAGGCAGAGATGCTGAGGAGGCACTGCCAATCAATGGGGTAACCTTTGAAGCCCTTCCCTTTGTCTGCTGCGTTGTTGAGTTGGTTTCTCAACTATCCCTGTGCAAGGAAAACACCTGGAAAATACTCTCAAGAGAAGTATTCATGCCAGAAGAGGACCTGTATTGTAGCCAGAGCTTCTTGAAATCAATACAAAAAATAAACACCATTGCAAGTGGTTTGATTTTGAGGAGACATATTTTGTGTGACAACAACTCTATTTCATTTCTACATCTTGCTTTTCTCTCTAGCAGTCATCTAGGACAATAGATTGAGGAGGCGTTTTCTGACCAAAACAAAAATTAAATACATTCATTGAGTTCTGCTGCTGCCTATTAGTCTGCTCTGATTGCCCCTTAGGTGCTTGTTATTAATGGAGGGGAAGCAGGGGGAATGTGGGAAGGTTGCCCTTGTCTTCTTCATAAAGCACTGGAAATGCAGGAAGTTTGTGGTTTTGATACATACCAAAATTGGGGAAGAGTTTGTTTTTTGCTTTCAGGTAGCTTAGGCTAGATCAGTGTTTTCATTTCCTGATGCATGTGACAGCTTCATAGTGATGCTTTGGCCTTGAAGTCCCTAAATAGCAGAGGAGAGATGGCTGAAAGTGGGAACCAGTATCACAGAATCCCAACATGGTAGGGGTTAGAAGGAACCTCTGAGGAGCATCTAGTCCAATCCTCCCAGCTAAAGGCAGGGTGACCCACAACAGGTTGCCCACAATCACCTCCAGATGGGTTTGGAATCTCTTCAGAAAAGGAGACTCCACAAATTCTCCAGGAAGCCTGGACATCAAGGGTTAGGGCTGGGCTGACCACTAATCCAGTGACAAATGCTCCCTATTACCCCCCCTTTTTCCTCCCACTCCAGGAAGGAAAAGCAAATTAACAGAGAGAGAATCTTGTGGATTGGAAATGAAAACTAAAACTAATGAAAATAATAACAATAAAATGAAACACATACAAAACCAATACCACACACAAACCCACCTTGATGACAACTGCAGCACTGTCACCACTGATCCTGTAGCAGAACGACTCAGCAGCAGATGGGAATCAGACTCAGGAGCTGGATTCTGGAATTCTTGAACTGAAATAAAAGAACAGAGAGAGTCCTCAACAGCAGAGATGGGCTTCTGACCCTCACAAGGAGAGCTACCAATCCATCACCTCAGATGGCTCAGGTGCTCAACTTTCAGGAAGGATAGAGGCCTAAACCTCTCCTTTTTTGTACTTGGTGTTGATTAGGTGCTAAATAGCTTAATCATGCACCTGCCTTCCTTGGGCCTTAGGCCATTCTTTTGGGTTTCAATGGGCCAAAAATAAGCACCTGTTTCTTGCCCATGCTGCAGCCATTTCTACTTGCAGTAGGACAAAAAGCTGCAGCACCAGAAAGGATCTGCCTGTGCATTGGAACACTGGAGGTTAGATGGGCTGAGAGGGACACGATGGCCTTTGCAGCACAGGAAGAGGACAGAAGCAGAGGAGAGGGTAGCAGCAAACACCATATTTGCCCCAGCTATTTTGGTTGCAGTGGAGACAGGTTGTACTTTCTCAGGAAGCACGCTGCAGCAGTGAGAGGAAGGGTGTGATCCTGACTTACAAAGCAAGGAGCTGTTCTGAGCTGTGTAAACAAGGGTAAAGGATCATAGAATGTCTGGGGTTAGAAAGGACCTTTAAAGGTCATCTAGTCCAACCTCCCTGCACTCAGCAGGGACATCTGCAGCTAGAGTAGGTTGCTCACAGCCCCAAGCAACCTGACCTGAAATGGTTCCAGAGATGGGGCATCTCCCACCTCTCTGGGCAAAATGAGCCAGTGTCTCACCACCCTCAGTATAAAACATTTCATCCTTAGATCTAGTCTGATAAGATCCACTCCAGTGTCATCAAAACAAAAGCTAGACTTTGATCTCAGCTTTGGACAGGTTTAATTTCTTTTTGCAACCCAAGGATTAACAACCCAATTTTACAGCTCTCTGGGCTTTTGCTATAGACACCTCAAACATTGCTAGTGTCCCTCTGGCTTTTTTAAGGGGTGAAACCTGCCATTGGAGAAACTACACCTGCCTTCACTGTCCAGATTTCAGAGGCTCCTTCTCCACACATTCCTCCTGGTTGCATGGATGATGTTACATCTCTTATCCAGGCTCCTATTAATAAACCAGCACTGCTTTGAGGCTGTGCTCTGATGTACCCATCTGAGCTTTTGCTATCTCACAGTCCCTTAGGGCTCATTAAGGTCTGAGTTAGCCAACTGTCCATGGCCCTAATTAGTACTTCATCTCTCTGGGATGTAGCCAGGGCTTTTTTAACCATTGCTTCTCACCCGTGGCATCAGCTCCCTTATGTGATTTGGAGCATGCAATCCATGACAGCTTTGAAACTAACTGAGATAGGCATTGCTGTCCTTGCTGCTCTGCACTGCTTTTAATTAATCTTAATTGTAATGGCCAGCCCTGGAAGGTGCCCAGTGAGGGTGCACTGCAGGACACTATGGGAATACAGCTTGGTTTTGGTTTGGGAAGCTGTTCTGCAGAGCAGAGGGAAGGTTGATTGGGTACAAGCACCTAGTGTCATGCATTATGATGGACAGGGTGAAACAGAGAAAAGGCTCCACACAAAGGTACACCCACATATAGGTCTCAGTCCTTGCAAACCTGAAGGAAGCAAGTATTTAATCTGTTATTTCTTGTGGGCTTGGTGGAAAAAGCAAAGGCTCCATCACTCTTGCAACTCCACTGTCATGACTGTGGTTAGGCTGATCTACTGGGTTGTGGACCCTGAGAGGTTAAGTTGCTTTCTTTGAAGTCAAGGTCAGAAATGAAATACATAAAAAATACATAAAATACATATATTTGGTTTTGAAAATAGCCTTGGAGTCCAAGTTTTTTGTCCTGTTTTTTGACACATCTAAGTAGCCTTGGATTCTTCAAGCAGAACACAAGATCCCTTTGCTCTGGATTGTATGATGTCTGTCCCATTTGCCTGGCAACCAGTCTCTTCCTTCTTCCCTCCCTGGCAGTGGACAGCTGAAGATGGGGTACTTATGCTTTCTCTGTTAACCCCCACCTCTGGTCCACGAACTTGCTGTCTCTTACAATCACTCTCCAAGACAGGAAGGGATTTTAAATGTGGTGCTTGCAGGATTTCAGGAGGTCAGGTCCCATCTGCATTAGCAGAGGTCAGAGCAGGTTTTGGAAGGATCTTGCAGCAGTCATGGGCTCACATTCTGCATACAGCTCTGCTTAGCACAGAAGTCCAGGCCTGTTGCAATCAGGCCAGCTCATGGCTTGAGGCTCCTCACTTGAAATTATGTTAAAAATAGTTGGCCTTTGTTTTACTGAAAGTTTGGGCAGTGGTGACCTTTTGGGTCTGTTAAGCATCTTCTGCAAAGTGCCCCTTAACATTTTGAAGATGCAGCTCTCAACTCCAACAAGCTGTTCTTGCTCTGCTCTCTAGACCCTGATGGGTTTGGCTGGTGGCATTTTCTTTAGGTGCTGTGGAGCACCAAGCAGTTCTAGCAGACTTTGGTGAGATCAAGTCATGCAGTCAAGGGGGCAACCCTCCTCCAGCATTCCCAGCATAGGCAGGGGGTTGGGTACAACACCCAAGCTGCACTTGTGCTATTCTCCACACCAGAAGCTTATTTTTGCTCCCACTGCTTTCTCTTGAGAGACTTGGATTTCCATCTTCTCCAGCAATGCAGAGTTCCCATGCATCCTTGTAGCTCCAGTAAGGATGAGCTGAGGCTTATATGGTATGTCTAAAGAAATGTGTTTCTTTCCATGCTTTGAACTCAGCAGGGGTGGGTATGCACAGAGGACAAGCACCTAAAGAAAGAGCTAGAGACACCCCTTACTCCCCTCTGTAAGGCTCAACATGTCCACCCAACAACCATCCCTCAGCAAACCAAAGACCTCCTTAAATGGAATTTTCACAGAATCACAGAATCATTAAGGTTGGAAGAGATCTCTAAGATCATCAAGTCCAACTGTCAACCTGTTACACCATACTACTAAAGCATGTCCCTAAGTACCACATCTAGATGTTTTTTGAACATCTCCAGGGATGGTGATTCCACCACTTCCCTGGGCAGCCTGTGCCAATGCTTAACAACTCTTTCGGTGAAGAAATTTTTCCTAATATCCAATCTAAACCTCCCTTGGTGCAACTTGAAGCCATTTCCTCTTGTCCTCTCACTGGTAACCCAGGAGAAAAGACCAACTCCCATCTCACTACAACCTCCTTTCAGAGTTGTAGAGAGAGATAAGGGCTCCCCTGAGCCTCCTCTTTTTCAGACTTAACAACTTAATTTGATCTTCAATCAGAAGAAAGAGAAAGATAAAAAGAAAGAAAATGAGAAAGAGAAAAAGAAAAAAAGAAAAAGAACCCCATCCTGTCCTTGAATGTGATCCTGCTAACAACAGGGTTAGAATTATATCCACAATTTAAGATCATTCCTTTCAAAGAGACAAGAGGTCATTTCAGTTTCTGGAACAAGCTGTGGGAGAAAATGGACACCGATATTTACTGTCACTGGTGCAGAAGAATTTCCTCAATTCCTCCCCATGGACATCAGGCATAAGACAGCAAAATCACTCAAGTATTTCTACCATAACTACTCTGAAGAGATTGTCAATTTTGTCATCATTAAGTGCTGAGAAAAAAGAAAATAACAACAACGTGCCGACTGTAGAAAATGAGTGGAACACAACACAAGCAGAAGACAATTGTGAATTCAAAAGATAATTAATTTTGTGATTTTTCCCATGGATCAGGGACAACTAAAGGGATGCATATGATCAGGACAAAGGTTAAGGCATTCAAAAGAATTGACTTACTTTTCTTTCAGCGCAGTAACTAATGAGAGATGTGTGGTTGAAAGGACACGCTGTCCTCTGTGGTCACCAATGTCTCAACCCATGGAATGGCAAAGGGTTTCCAATAAATGGTTGGTGCTGCAGAGCTGAAAGAGGGGAAAAAAGTCTCCCATGAGGCCCTCAAGCATGGGGAACTTCAGGGATCTGCCAAGCTGAAAATAAAGCTCCTCCATGGGGGTTGGGTTGACACATGACATCCTCACTAGCAGCTTCTGCTCAGTATTTGCTTTCAGGGAAACCAGATGGCATGGATCCACCTGAACAGGAGGAGAAACTTCTTTGCTGTGAAGGTGCCAGAGCCCTGGCCCAGGCTGCCCAGAGAAGTTGTGGAGTCTCTTTCCGTGGAGAGATTCCAAACCCACCAGGAGGTGATCATGGTCAACCTGCTGTGGGTAACCCTGCTGGAGATGGAGGTTGGACTGGGTGAACCCTAGACATCCCTTCCAACCTCTACCACACTGGGATTCTGGGATTTGTGCCTAGCAGCTTGACCTATGCAGAAAGAGGAGGAACTGTAGCAAATCTGCTGAGCCCAGTTGTAATACAGAGAGGGTCAGCAGGGCTTTGCAGGTATAACAAAATAGATATCCATGACTGGAATGTGTCTGCTAAAGTTTTGTTTCTTTCTTTCCCTTTTCTTATTTTTTCTTTTAATTTTTTTTTCTTATTTATTTTTTCTCTTCTCTTTTTTCTTTTTTTTTTCTTAGGAAGGCATTTCTTCAACAAAATGTTGAGATTTGGGGGTTTTGTTTTTTTTTACTTCATTTCCTCTAGATTTGGATATCTGAAAATGAAGTTTTCAGTCGAGGTTGGTCATCTAAGCTTGCTCTCTAGAGAGGGCAGTGGTAAGCAGAAGTCCTAGGCTGAGTGGCAGTTTCCAATCAACTCTATTAAATGTAGCTTCAGATTTTTTTATGTTTGTTTGTTGTATTCTTCTGATTAGCACTGGTGAAGCAGTACATCAAATATCTGCTCAAAAGGGTGCTGAGGTCAATTGATATTTGTACACTTCCCTTCTAAATTCATTTCTGAGCAGTGCTGGAGAGGACAAGTGTAATGAACAGAAATTAGAGGGCATCTGGTGTTAGGTCTGGTGCTCAGAGCACATCTCTTGGCACTTGGACAGAGATCAGGAATAGCAATGGATGACCTAAGCCTCCACTCACCATTAGCCACCACAGCAGAAAAGCTAAATACAGAACGAGCAAAGAAAGACTGAGAATTACTCATCAAACTTATCTGATGAATAAGGTCCCAGAAAAGAATGGGTGTATTTGAGAAAGCTGCCAGCTGTTCCCAAACCACGTGGAAGGAGAAATAAAGAGGCAAAGGCACTGAGCTCAGATCCCATCCCTTGGAGTGATGCAGAACTCTACCCAAGTTTTAAGGAAATGTTAATTGTGTCCCGATTTTTGGCTTCACTTTACATTTTGCCCAGAAATTAAAGGTCAGAATGTCCCTGAATGTGCTCTCTGAGAAACGAAGCTCTCTTGAAGTCCTTTAAATTCCTAAGCTCATTGTGCTTAAATGTTATTCCTTCCACTGAAGGAATAATTTCATGAAATACAGGATGTTTCAGGGTGGCACATCAAAAATGGCTATTTCACCAATCTCTTCTTTTATCACATCAATTTTCTATTCCACTTTATCTTACTGGAACACTGCAAGTTCATCCCACTAAGCTGCTTGTAACTGTTGTCAGAAATCACTCCTGAAGTTTCTCAGCTTCTGGTTTACTCATTTATGGCTTTTTGTTGTGGGTTTGTTTTTTTTTCAGTCAAGCAACAGCAGAATCACAGAATGTTTTGGGTTGGAAAGGACCTTAAAGATCATCTAGTTCCAACATCCCTGCTGGGTAGGGACATATTCCACTACATTAGGTGGCTAGATATAGCTGTAGCTGTAGCTGTAGATTTAGATATAGATGTAGACATAGATAGAGATACAGATAGAGATATGGATAGATACAGATATAGATACAGATATAGATATAGAGATATAGATATGGATATTATAGATATAGATTATATAGTCATAGATACAGGTATAGATATGTAGATACACACAAATACAAATATAGCTATAATAGATATTCCTGTAAAATCCCTAATAAATTTTAAAAGCTCACTGTAAACTGCCCACTTGGAATTCCTGGGAATATAATTTCTATGTCATTCATAGAATCACAGAATGGTTGGGGGTGGAAAGAGACTTTTCAAGGTCATCTAGTCCAGCCCCCCTGCACTCAGCAGGAACATCTCCAGCTAGAGCAGGTTGCTCAGAGCCCCAAACAATCTGACCTGGAATGGTTCCAGGGATGAGGCATCTAACCACCTCTCTGGCCAATATTATTGTCCAATATTAAAATGTAAAGGTATAATCTATTTTTGTTGTTGCTGTTTTAGATGCTGTTGTTATTGCTCTTAAATAATCACTGTCTCCTATTTTAATGCCTGGCACAAAATAAAGCTAGAGAACAGTGCAGGGGACATTTAGAGATTGACTAGAGAGAGAAATGCTCTCATCCTTAGCTGCTGGCCAAGCCCAGCCAGCTCAGACCTGCTGTGCTCACAAGCCAGACCGGCAGGTAGACTGCAGTAAACCATCACGTGGGAAACAATGTTTATTTTTGTCCTTCAGTCTTGCAGGATGAGAATCTGCAGGTCCACTGAAAATTACTTTTCAGAGGGTAAGGTCCTTCACTGTCAAAATTCTTGGTATTTTGTCCATTCAGAGGGGCTGGAAGCAAACTCTGGATTCTGTATGTGTTCTGCTCATGCCAAGGCACTCTTCTTCTCTACTGGCAATCTTGTGAAAATCAATTCCTGTCTAAAAAGATCATCCTTGCAGTTGCTATCAGCTCCTGCCATGTTTCAAGGGAATGAGCAGGGGCTCTCCTTGCTTTTCAGTGGTCATGCTGGTTCTTCTAGCCCCTGTACACCTAATGGGACCAATTCAGGCATTAATGTTCCAGCCTATTTGTCTAAATAACTCCTTGGTCCTTCATCTCTTTGTCCCCAGGGACTCCCACACCCTCTTTATTTCTGTAGATAACTAAAAAAAGGTGCTTCTCTTTGACACAAAGCCACCAGACTGTCCAGGATCACAGCAGTCATTCCCTGCACTATCTGACTCTTGACATGACCTTTAGAAATACAATTATTTATAAACAACACAAAAATGTAGGCATTTTCTAAATATTTGTTCCACAATAGTTACTGATGAACCAACAGTTCCCATCCTTTCCCTTCCAGTAAGTGTCTTAGATAAGAACATGTCGCCCTTCCTGCTGGAAATCCTGTTGTGTCTTTGGAGACCTTGTCTTCTCCCTTCCTCTCCAAGGATCCACTGAGAAGGAAGGAAAAGTTGTTAGGATAATGAAATCAGGTTTCTGTTCATGTAGGGGTTAGACTTTAAAATTCATACAACAGCCTTGAGCCAGATCTATTGAGATTTTTGTGCCATGCTACAGAACAAGGATAATGATATGGATGTTTCCTACAAAAAGCAATAGTGGTACCACTTTGGGGAGCACCAGAGGTGCACACAACCTAGCTGAGCTGCATCAAGATGGGGTTGAGAGCACAGGTCTTGTGAGGAGCAGCTGAGGGAACTGGAGCTGTTTAGTCTGGAGAAGAGAAGGCTCAGGGGAGACTTTCTCACTCTCTCAACTACCTGAAAGGAGGTTGGAGCCAGGTGGGGGTTAATCTCACTGTCAATGATCACAGAGGAATTAATTTTCACAGAAGTAGGAACTTTGTTCCTGTGGGAAGTAGAGAGGTAACAAAGCCAAAAGCTTTAGGTGTGCTTCTGAGTGGCACCATGCATACATCTGGGCTTTGGAGGGCAAATCATTTAACCTCTCCACCTGTTTGTCCTCATCTCTAAAATGAGGAAGGCAGAACTGACCCAGTTCTTCCAAATGTTGAAGGGTTTCAAAGCACCTTGAAGTCATTAAATAACAAGGCATGACAAAAGGGACAATGCATTGGTCCTGCCCCAACATCACTGAGGTGCAATGTGACATCCAGAGAGAGCAGAAATCCCTCCTGGAAATGCTCTGCCTTCAGATTCTGATGTGAGGAGTGCCCAGAAGATGCTGCACATGCTTAGGATGAAGAAGCAATCAAGCTGATAGAAAAGCTGTTGTCTGTGTCTTTGTTTGTAGAAGTTTTAACACCGTGATAACAGTTTTTTTGCCTTAGTGACCAACAGACATACACACACACTAGGGTACATGTAGGTTTGGTTCCTTTTATGAAGTGAGGATCTGGCCCAAGTCCTTGTTCTACTTTTTCTTTCTCCTTCTCCTGAAACCATTTCCTTATAAAGTTCTAAATACTTCAGGAGGGAAGGGTGGTGACAAAAAAAGGTCATCTTGAGGATGTAATTCAGCTTTTGGACGTCAGGCCAGAGTTCATGTGAATTTCCTTTGCAGGGTGGATGGGCTGTTCCATCATGCAGGAACCATAGCCATGCTGAGGAAAGGGGATCCTAATGCTCTCCTTCAGGCTCAGCAACATCTGTCTCTATTTATCTCAGCATAAGGCACTAGTGTTGCCACTGGAAATTAATTTAAGGATGTGTGAGTACTACTAAGATCAGGGTCCGGGTGTGAAACCAGATCATTTCCTTGTGGGCATGAAACACCCTTGGAAGAGTTGGTAGGACTTTGTAACTGGAGGAAGCTGAGAGAAGCAGCCCTAAGAGCTAAGTTTTAATCTGAGAATGAAATGAAAACTTGTGTGCTCAAATAAAGACTCTGGAATTCCAGATCAGAGTCCACACAGATATTTACTGCAAGTCCTGAAAAGAGGTGTAATGCACCAAGTCTTGGTGAAGCTTCTCTGGAAGCATTTCACAAGCACAAAAAGCCAATCCTAAGATTGTTCCTGTAGACACCAGTGAGGACTTTGCTGTTACTGCACATAGAACTACAGTTCTGACACACAGGTCAGACTTGAAGCTCAGAGTCCAACACATAACCATCAGCACAGAGAGGAATGCCAGCCAGAGGGAAGCTGAGAGGACTTTTTTTGTTGACTCTTTAAATACACCCTAATATTCAACCCGGACCACCCTGGTACCACACCTTGCACCTGGCACGAACCAGCCTGCTTGGCAAACTCTACCACTGCCCTGCTCTGCTGTTCTCCAGACACAGCACAGTGGGTCAGCTCAGCTGGGAAGTCTCCTTCATGCAAAGCAGCAGCTTGAAGATGTTTCCTTGCACATGTTGGCTTGGATCAGCACTAGTGTGGCAGCAGGACTAGGGCAGAGATTGTCCTCCTGGACTGGGCACTGGGGAAGCCACACCTGGAATCCTGGTCAGGGGTTTAAAAGTTTAAAAGACATGTAGATGTGGTGCTGAGGGACATGGCTTAGTGGTGACTTGGCAATGTTAGGCTAACAGTTGGACTTGATGATCTTAAAGGTCTCTTCCAACCAAAACAATTCCATGATTCTATGATGAGGGACCCAGACCTCCTGAACACCTCCAGCACAGTTCTTTCATTTTGTCCAAATGTCCTAGATCCTAGTCTAGGATTTCATTCTCTCCCAAGGTGCTCCCTCCTTTCCCATTCTCATTTATCAGACAATCTCTTGAGTAGTAAAACAGATTTTGTAGGATTCTCTTTTTTCTTCAGTGGGGTGGAAGACAGGACGATTACGACTGTTGATCCAAGATTAGGAGCTTTTCCTGTGTGTCCCTGTATTTAGCTCAGAGGAGGATGCTTTGTTTAGGCTTTGGGTTTTTTTTTTCCTTTTCCAGGATGTTCTGTCTGTCACCAGGGAATCTTGCAGACTGTGGATCACACAGTTTGGGTGCTCTGAACGTTGAGCTGGAGTCTCTTGGTTCCAACCAAGAGGAGTTGCTTTATCCGTTGCTGAGAGGATGTGGCATGTATTTATAATCACTCAGTGCAACAGCAATCTCCACCCTGTTCCCACCAGCAATGATGGAACACAAGGGCAGTTCACCAAAGAGGACCTGCCAAAACATAACCACAGGGATGAGTAACCTCAAAAGATGTTTCTCATGGGAATCCTGCACAGCATTGAAATACATGATCTGGTGTTACCTCTCCAGGCCAAGTTCTGGTTAGCCTATTTGAGACAGGGCAGGGTCATGTTTGGAGCAAGATGGAGAACATCTAAGGTGCTTGGATGAGGGTGTTTGGAGGCTCTGCAGCAAGCAATAGACGCTGTGTTAGGCTCTAGATAATTAGAGGAGTTCCAGGGATAACTTTAACTTACGTTCAAGATCACTTTGATGGACAACACTTTGGGGCTTTTTCAGCCCCAATGATTAGTAAGTTGTTGAGATAAAGTGAGCCAAACATCTCAGATTACATTCCTGGAGCTGGGCTTCTTATCAGCAGCTGGAAATTTGGCTTCTCCCAGTTAGCATGGTCAAAGCCTAATATTTATTTAAAGCTAGGCTTTAGAGTGCTCTTGATTGTATTTAGAATATTTTCTTCCAGTCTCAGGGAAGCTGCCAACTCATCTTAGCCAAACATGACTCCTGGCAACCAAAAATTATTGCCTTGTCACATTCAGCCCATTTTTGGAGGACCACATTAAGAACATGTCAACTGATTTATATGTCGCAGAGCGAGCCAGCTATCAGCCAAGGCTGAGGAGCTGCCTTGTCCAGCAAGCACTAACACAACACTGAAGCCAAAATTAGGGCAGAGCTCTACCAAAAAAACAGAAGGAGCTTCATTACACCCAGGGGAGATGAAGCCTGAGGCTGGCTGAGACACACAGGATGCCCACCCACCACGGCTGTGAAACAGAGAGCTTGTCCTATTGATGTCCATCCCATGGGAAAACGGAAGGAGGTTCAGCAAGCAACACAAGTCCTAGAGTTATGAGAAGGAGCTGGACTATTACTGCTTTGCTTACACTACCATAATTCTAGAGCATCCAAGTTATTGTTAATTCCAGGAATTGATCTACTAATCAATAAGCAAGAGCCAGCAATGGGAGACGGTGATCATTTGCTCTTGGTGGCTGCTGGGGAGAAGACCAGAGTACATTAGCTGAAAGGACAATGCCAGCTGGACAGTAGAAAACAGGTCTCGGTGTGTGATCAAACAGCAGAGCAGCTTGGTGGGTGAGATGTTAGTATATGAAGGTGGTGAAGAGGAGGTTCAGATTAGATATTAGAAAAAATTTCTTCACTGGTAGGGTTATCAGACATTGGCACAGGCTGCCCAGGCAGGTGGTGGAATCTCCATCCCTGGAAGGGTTCAAAAAACATGTCACAGTCTGAAAATAAAGGGCATGTCAGAAAGATGGGGACAGGTGTTTTAGCAGGGCCTGTTGGGACAGGACAAATGATGATGACTTGAAACCAAAAGAGGGAGATTTAGACTAGATAGAAGGAAGAAATATTTTTTGCTGAGGGTGGTGAGACACTGTTCCAGGCTGCCCAGAGAGGTAGTAGATGCCTACCATTCCATTCTTGCAACCATTCCGGGTCAAGTTGTTTGGGGCTGTGAGCAACCTGCTCTAGTTGCAGATGTCCCTGCTGAGTGCAGGGACTAGATGACCTTTGAAGGTCCCTTCCCACCCAAACCATTCTGTGATTCTATAAGTCTATTTATTTCCCATCTCCCTGTTCTCCATTTTTGTAGATCTATTGGCACAGCAGTTGGATGCTTCAGGAAATGAGGATAACCCCTGACCATAAATGACTGCTCCCTCAGGAGGAAGTGGTAGCAAAAAAGGAAACTGCCACAAGCCCAGCAGAGGACAGCAAAGGCAGACAGACCATGGGTCATCCAAATTACAAACCCACCAGCCCCTGAAAGCCATACCAGGACTTAGCCATGCAGATAACAAAGTGTGACACAAACACACACAAAGCTGGACTCAGCCTGGCCAGAACAACCATTGGTATGCCAAGAAAAATAAGCAGCTTTCACATTTTCCCTGGAGTGTTCAGTATAATGGCTCTCAGGGCATCTGTCACATCAGAGACAACACGTGGCAGTAGACCACAGGCAGCTGAAAAGAGAAATGATCAAACCATCCATAGCATTGCTTTTATCTAGCAAAGCATGGTAGAACAGAGGGTGAGATAGCCCTTGGTAGCAGTGGGCTGGCCAAGATACATCAGAGAGAATGCATAGTCCAGGGCACTATCAGATGTCCATCACGATTTCCATATCAAGTGGCTCATCCCTGTCTGTGGCACATCAGTGTCCTCCTTGGAGTGAGGGGCCCAAAACTGAACCCAGGATTCAAGGTGTGGCCTCACCAGTGCCCAGTCCAGGAGGATGATCCCTGCCCTAGTCCTGCTGGCCACACTAGTGCTGATCCAAGCCAGGATACTGTTGGCCTGGGCACACTGCTGGCTCATCTTCAGCCACTGTTGACAAATCCCTCCAGGTCCTTTTTCTACTGGGCAGATTTCCAGCCACTCTGCCCCAAACCTGGAGCTTTCATGGGGTTGTTGTGATGCAAGTGTTGAACCTCATCCCATTGACCTCAGCTCATCAATCTAGCCTAGCCAGATCTCTCTGTAAAGCCTCCCTACCCTCAGGCGGACCAACACTCGCACCCAACTTGGTGTCATCTGCAAACTTACTGAGAGTGCACTCAATTCCCTTATCCAGATCATGGATAAAGATATTAAACAAAACTGGATCAACAATAAAGATATTAAAGAGAACTGATCCCAACACTGAGCCCTGAGGAACACCACTTATGACCAGATGCCAACTGGATTTAACTCAATTCACTATGACTCTTTGGCTGTCACTATCCAGACAGTTTTTGGACAGTTGGCATAACTGTCCAAACAAGCAAGAAGGGTGAAAGTACAGCACTATTGGTAACACCACCAGAAAGACTGATGAGGTAGGACAGGCTGTGAAGACAGGTCAGGGCCCTGCTGAAGTGGGAAAGCAGCAGAGGAGCTGGTGAGGTTGGGAGGAGTCCACAGGCTGGTGACAGAGGGGGAGGAGAAACATAGCTGGGAGAGGCCAGCATGACTCAAAAAGAGCTTGGAGGATGTGGAGGGCTTCATCATGCAAAAGCAGATGAAGGAAGACAAAATGGCATGGCTGAAGAAGCAGGAGAGCTGCAGGGAAGATCTGAAAACGTGATGAGGTCATGGGGAGCTTTTGGGAGAAATAAGAGTTAGAAAGTCATTTTGCCTTTGGCTGATGTGGAAGCAACAAGTCAAATCTTTCTAAAGTGGCTCCGCTGTCACTGTTGGTGTTCATGCCTGTTGGCTCCTACAAGCAGCATTTGGCAGGTGGAAATAGGAAGCTTGGTGATGAATCCTGAAGGAAAGCCTGAAAAGACAATTGGCTTTCCTTAGTGCTCTGGGATAATGCTGGGAAGGGAGAGGCAGCTCTTGGCTTTGCAACAGCCCCATCAACCCATTGGTGTTGGTGAGACACCTCCGTGGCTTGTTTCCTTCCTTTAGAAGAAGCTGCTAGTTTAATCCTTTTGCAGGCTAAAGATGGAACCAGTAAAATCCCCATTTCACCTGCACAGTGTCAATTTATGGGCTGTGAGTCAGTCAGTGAAGTTTGCTCCTTTAAAAGTCATTTAGGATCCTGTAGGAATGTTATATGAGTGCACAGCGGCATGGAGTAAGGGTGACACACTGTGTGGACAGAGAGAAATGCAATCCCTCCCTCTCCTGCCCAACTGTTTTTGAGAGATTTTGCCCTTTTTTTTTGAAATCTGAGTCTGGACTGAGGCAAACCCAAAGTAGTCCCAGTGGAGGTCTCCTTTGGTCCCTTTCTGTGAGATGGCCAAAGCCTCTGAGGCAAGCTCCTCCAGGTGGCATCACTGCTGCTGCCTTCATGCCAAGTGCTCCCATCTTGGATGAAGCCAGCAGCAAGGGACAATAAATCTGAGGATGTCCCTTGTCTCTGGAGAAGAAGAGAAAGTTTTCCATGACTTACTAACTGTTGGGAGAAGAGCCTGACCTCCACCTTGCTACAACCTTCTTTGAGGTAGTTGTAGAGAGTGAGAAGTTCTCCCCAGGGCTCCTCTTCTCCAGACTAACCAACCCCAGTTTCCTCTGCTGCTCTTCCAGCCTGAGGGCTGCTGCTGCTGCTGACCTAGGCAAGGACAATGGGTGAAGCTTAGATTTGTTATGCAATGTGGGACAGAGCCACCTTTTGAAAAAAACTGCATCCTAAAGAGGTTCCCTTTGTGGTTTTACTAACACCACTCTTCTGTTCAAGGTGAAAGGATTTTTAGAATCTAATTTATTCATTGCTAGTTAGGTTTCTCCATCTAGGTTCAGAGCCAAAACTCATTAAAGGCAGTGGGAATCTTCCCATTCAATTCTATTCTCTTCCACTGGCTTTCGTTCAAGCTTTTATTCAGTCCCTCTTGGCTTGGACAATGAAGATCAGTGATGGCAGTTTCACTATCAGTGTCTTTGTGCCACCACTCTGGTTGCTAAAACCTCCAGCACAATGACCATTTGTCTTTAGCAACTGCTTCCTTTCAGCTTTCAACATTGAGTAAGTCCATGGAAGAAACCTTTCTTTTGGCTGGCATGAAGCTCAGCTCATTTGCAGACATCTTCATTTTGGGAGACAGTGTCTCTTTGATTCTCTCCATCATCTCACCACACCAACCTGCTATTTTTGCCTGGCAGGCTTGGCTGCACTGAGGCATGTAGCTCCCTCTGATTTACTTTGGAGCTAGTGTAACCTGTGACCATCTCTGCACTTGTTCGATGGAGACAAGAAGTATTTGCTTGTGAAATCTAGCAGAAAGATGACACCTCACTGAATGGAGTGCTGAGTGCTGAACATATTCCTATAGCATATGCAACAAGAGGACAAAAAAATAGCCTCCTGATTAGTGACATTCACACTGCTGCAAGATTTTTAGGCTCTCTCCAGCCGAAGGTTGGGTTGTGTGGCTTTGCTGGGTGGCCTTGCTGGTGAGTGGGACTTCTGGGGCTGGCCTGCCCTCTCCCCACTGGCTTTCCAGTTTAGTGCTGAAGGGAACATCTTACATTGCTCCAGATGTTGCTCTGTGTTTACTGTTTACTACTCTCCTGATGGATGTGGCTAGTGTCTTGATCAATATGAGTGCTCTGGAATCACTAGTGTTTTTCTGCCAAGGCCTATCTGTGTTTTTTCTTCCTCCTTCCACTCCAGTTATTTGGGTCAGAAAGTTCTCACTGGTGATTGTGCTTTGGAGACACGACCAGAAACTTTCAGTGCAAAAGGAACATCTGCAGAGGGCCATGGATGTGAACTGGGTTCCACATCCTCAGTCTTGGTGGCTAGAAAATCCTGCTTTATCCCCAGAAGAGAGAGAAAAAGTAAGAGGGAATTAGAATCCAAAGGAAAATAAATAAAAGGAGCATTCTTGGGCGCTCACTCTGAGACCCACAGCTGGATCAAACCCATTTTTCTCACATGTTGAAGCTCATATTCTGGCGAAGGAAAAGCCTTTCACATGAAATCTGGCCTCTGACTGAGGAAGGTCACTGCAGGGAGAAGGTCTGGATGAAGGTACCTCGAAGGGAAGGAATATTTTTCTTACCTCAAATGCTGCCTGTGGATGAAACCTGGCTCATGAATTCCTTCCTCATGAGGTGGATATTTTTGTCTTTCTGCCACAGGCTCCAGCAGAACACAATAGTGACCATAGCCCGTGCCTGTCTCCTTTTGTTGATGGTTTTATTTTCCTTCACATTTCTCTTGTTCTGTACTCTTGGCTCAGAAGTCTTGCTACTGCTCCAAACCAGTTAATTCCTCCCTAAAAGCTGTAGGGGCCCAAGGCCTAGGTTGTATTTATAAGCTGTAAGAATCTCCCCAGGCAGCCTCAGTTATAAAGGATTTGAGTCAAACAAGCTACAAGGAGATGCTCAAAAACAACCTCAGAGACAAAGCACAAAGAGCTGGAAAGTCACACATTCCCCCATGTTAAAGTTTAAAACAACAGGCTTACAGCTAAAAGACCCATGTAATTGGAGGTAATCATCTTTAGCCTTTCATCTCCCATGTTTCCAGCAAAAGGACTGAATGTTCTTGCCTTCCTCTAGTGTCTGTACACGTGTTCAAGAAGTTGGTCAGGCAGGTCTCCATGTTTTTTGAAGAAGGGCAGCAGGGCAGGCTGGGATCAGGATGCTTCTTTGTCTTGTTTCCCCTCCTTGTGTAAAGCAGGAAGATGCCTAGAAACTGTCAATGACTATTTGTGCTTCCTGTCCTTCCCTCTGAAGGTGCCATCCCACAGAGGAGCACCAAGTCATCAGAAAGGTGCCCATGGCTCTGCTGGCCCCACAGCTCTTGCTATTGGTCTTCCAATCATCTGTGTCCTGCTGGATATTTGAACAAAGAGCTGTGTAGGAAATGTTTTTGCCAGCTAGAGAAATGTTTTGTTCCCATTTTGTGTTTAAGCTAAATGAGGCTTTCTTGAGGTATTTTTTTGTTTTGGTTTCTTTGGGGTTTTTTTGTTGTTATTTGGGGGCTTTTTTGTTTGTTTTGTTGTTTTGTTTTCTGGCATTGGCCTGACATAGAGGATTATATGAGTTATTCCCAGCTCTGGTATCATCCCCTGCCAAGTTGATAAAAAGAAATACTTCATATAATCCTCTGTTAGGCCAATTCCATGAAGGATAGAAGATCCTCCAAGGCATGGCCAGGCAAGTTGTATGGTTGTTCTGTAGTTAGTGCAGGTCTCATAGACAGCACTGCCTTGGTCCTACAAAACACATAGTGTTTCATGGTGCACAAAGCCATAGCCCTGATAATCTGATCAAATTCTTCCAGGTTATTGCTTTTCATCCCAGTTTTCTGGTATTTCCACCGCACACTGCAATCTTCACCTCCTTGTTATTATTATTTTACATAGTTATGATCATACTGATACAACCTCCAGGTCCCTTTGCAAAGCTAAGAGCAGTTCACTAGGAAGTGAGATGTCCATTTCTAGGCCTGTTTCAACTCCCACAAGTACTGAGGGGTAAGACACTTGTTAGTATTACTAAGGGCCTTTGAGTGCCTCAGATGGAATCACTGTCACAGTAAAACAAGCTGCACTATTATGAAGAAGTTCTAGTCCAGTTAGCAAATAACAAAAAGAACATGCTGTTGTGTCAGAGAAGTCTGCTCTCCTTTGGAAGTGCTTGAGCAGGTTGCTACAGGCAGCTGAAGGTGCTCAGGAACAAAATGTGCCATTCTTACAACCATAGTTTTGATTTTGCAGATTTTAAGAGAGAAAATAAGACAAAAATAGCTACCAGGACCATTTGGCCATGTTCTCACACCAAATTCCTCGTGAAACTACACACTGTAGGCATTTAATCTTAACTAAGAGATCAGTTAAGTTCATTGACAGATAAAAGATTACCTAGGGTGTTAGATAAGACTTGCTAGCAGCTGGTCAGTAATCTCCAATCAGTTCTTAAACACCTCCCTGTAAATCAAACAGAAACCACAGTTCACTGAATCACAGAATCATTCTTTGGAAGAGACCTTTTATAGAACCATACAACATCCTGAACTGAAAGAGACTCACAAGGATCATTGAATCCAAACCCTGTCTATGCACAGGACAACCCCAGAAATTACACCATGTGCCTGAGGATGTTGTCCAAATGCTTCTTGAGTTCTGTAGATCATCAAGTTTAACCATTCTAAAATGAAGCTAGAATTTTCATTCTTCAGTGAAGAACCTTGTCACTATAAGATTGTCTTTACTGTTATCCAGAATTATTTAGAAGTCTGTTACTGCAACACAGATATGAGGGGAAGTTGTATGTTCTAAAAATTAATTTTAGGCATAGGAAATACATTTTTCATCTTAAGAATGATCTGGGCAGTTAGATGAAAATCAGCATCACCTGACAACATCGTGTGATACTGAGAAAAGTGTTCCTAGTTTCACACAGTGCCCAGGAAATGATGTTTCTTGTTCATAGAAGTGGAAATACCACAGTTTGGGGCATTTCAGTTTGGGGATATTTCTACACCAGGTAACAACTCTGATCTTCTGCAGAGCTCACTCTCCCTGCAGGGTAACATTTGGATTTTTAACTCACAGAATGGTACCTACATCTCACTTTGCTCTAGTGCATTTTGAGGGACCACAGCTACTTGTCATGTGCAGTGAGAATTCAGAAGTAATGAAAAACTTCATAATATCCTTATCCCAATTCAGTTCCACCAAACCCTTTGATATACATACCATATAAGGGCTAGTGCTTTTATTTCTCTCCTTCTTTTGAAGATGAACTGAGCAGGAGAAACCAAAACCTGCAAACCAACCCCAGCACTCAACCTGCTTTGGGTGACCCTGTTTTAGAAGAGGGGTTGGACTAGGTGGTCTCCAGAGGTCCAGATGATCTCCAGACCCTCCTCCACACACACGCCCCATGCTGGGATTCAGGGATTCAGCCACAGGACAGTGCTTTCCTGTAAAGCTGTAACAGGTCAGCTAAGCCCAGTGCCTCCTTTTTTGGCATTCCCGGGAGTGACAATCTGTGGGAGCAGCTCCAGATCTTCCATCACTCCCTCGTTATCAGTTTAGATGTTTGTGTATGTTACAATCCATATAACTGGTGTGTGCATTGCAATAGCACAGAACAGCTCCCTCCTCATCACTTGCACTTCCAGAAGTATCCCTTGTATGCACTGGGACATATCCCAGGACAACTGGCACTGGCTTTTAGCACAGTTTCTAACCCTTGCAGCCAAAGCTGCTCTGGCCCAGGAGCAACCTGTGCCTGGAGGAGCAGCCCTGAACCTGGGAAAGTCTGGGAAGGAGAAAGGGGAAGCACCTGTGTGTCCCCTTTCCCCACTACGGCAGGAGCTCTCTTCCTTGCTGAAATCCTGCAGGGACAGGAGGAAGCCTCGATATGTGGGTGGATCTGTCTACACCCCAAGTGCTTGGAGAAAACGCTCAGGCGACACAGGAGCAGCTGCTGTGAGAAGCCCATGAGGGACCAGGCAGGTAGCAGTGCTATAGAAATACTAACACCATGAAGGTTGCCTGGAGCACCCTATTCAAACAAGGCACTTATCCTGTGCCCCATGAGCAGGGGATACATTGTGGTGGCTGCTGCAAGAAGGGGGGCAGCAGGGCTGGGGGTGGCATTCCAGCAGGATACACTGAGTGACATAAAGGAGAACTCCAAACTGCCCCAAAAACAGGGTGAGGGAGGGCAAGCACATCACCCCTGCAAGAGAGCCTGATTCACCAGTGATGTCCTGCTGCCCTGGAGCTGAGGGAGATGCTGACAGGATGCCCTGGGACCCTTCAGCCTTTGGGGGAAGTGATGGAGGACTGGGGGAAGACATTGCCACCTGATGATCCCACAGCTCCAGCTATTGAGGGACATGATGCTGGGACGATAGTGGGGGACAACTCAATTCCTTTCTTTGCCCCATCTCAGGCAGCAGCAGCAGAAAACCCAGGAACTCTGTGCAATGACAGGGAGGGAGCGAGCGATGAGGTCCCTTCGCTCAGCTGCTGACGTCTCTCCTTCCTCCTCCTTTTTTTTTCCTGTCCCTATAAAGAATCTCAGGCTCGCATCAAACTTCCCAGCGAAAGCAAACCAAACCCAGAGGGGTGGGGGAAAAGGGAAGAGAGACAACCCCACCTACAGCAGGCTCTGGCCATGCCCAAGCCGGTTGCCTGCCCTGGGTGCTGTGGGGTAAGCCCCGGCAGGTAGCCAGGCTGGGATAACTGGCAGCTCCCTCTCATTCTGCTTTGGAAAACTCGTTAAAATTGGAAAGATTTCTTCTCCCTCCTTTGAATCTCTGCAGCACCTGCACCTCCCTGGATCAGGACATCTTAAGAGGAGGCTTTGGACTTCAGGCAAAAGACAGCAGTGACTTATAGAGTGGAGGAGACACTTTTGCCAAACTTTTTTTCCTGGCTCTTTTTTTTTTTTCTCTGCTTTTTAACCCCTTGAGCTGCTTTGCAACCACCCAGACGCGCTGGAAAAACTTCTCTCCTCAGGCAGAGTAACACCTAATCCTCCCCTGAAGTAGAAAAGCAGAAGGAAAACAAGGAATTAAAAAACCAAAACAGCTGAAGGAAGAAAGGCAGGAAAACAAACTCTGCAGCCCAGGGATGAAGCAGTGACTGGGCAGAAGAATTTCACCAGGATCAACAAGTGGGAATTCCTACACTTCCCATCCCACTTGCAGCGACTTGGGGCTGGGAAAGAAAAACTTTTTCTCTCCCTTCATTCTCAGATCTCTCCTGCTTTTCACAAGGGATATTTGTTTTTTTTGGAGGAGGCACCAGCAATGGTCCCCAGGCTCAGCACAACCCTGGCTGTCTATGTCCTTCAGGGACTGCTCCTGATGCGAGGTAAGAACCACTCTGGGGGGGGTGAGGGTGTGTGAGGCTCCGTGGCTTTCTGCACCCCCTCACCCCCCCACACCCCCCCCCAATATTTAAAGACCTTTTCTATGCTCTTCATTCATTACATTGTGAAAGGGACATGGACTGTTGTTTATTGGTGAATTCCTTCTGCCAGTTATGATGCTGATTATCTTGAGTTTGGGACAGTGGATGTATTTCCCTGCACTTACTTAGCCTGTTGGAATCTTTTCTTGTTCAATAGCAAAAGGAGAGCTTCTGGAAACACTGGGAAGTATCTCACTGATTGATTTTGGTTTGGTTCAGCCTGGGATTTAATTTATTTGTAGATTTGCAGGATGGTTTGGGTTTGAAGGGACTTTTCATCTAATTGAACCCCTCTGCAGTCAGCAGGGATATCTCCAACTAGAGCAGGTTGTTCAGCGCAACAAACAACCTGACCTGGAATGGTTCCAGGGATGGGACATCTACCAGCTCTCCGGGCAACCTGGGACAGTGTCTCACCGCCCTCAGCATAAACAATTTCTTCCTTCTATCTAGTCTAAATCTCCCCTTTTAGCTTCAAACCATCATCCCTTGTCCTGTCACAACAGGTCCTGCTAAGAAGTCTCTCCCCATCTTTCTGATAGACCCTTTAAGTCCTGAAAGGCTGCAAGAAGGTCTCCCTGGAGCCTTCTCTTCTCCAGACTAACCAAGCCCAACTCTCTCAGCCTATCCTCACAGCAGAGAGGTTCCAGACCTCAGATAATTTATGTGATCTCCTCTGAACCTGCTCCACCAGTTCCATGTCTTTCCTGTGCTGAGGTCTCCAGAGCTGGACCCAGCACTGCAGGTGAGATCTCACCAGAGAGATTCCTTCTGCAGAAAGGAATTGATTGGCAAGCACTAGTCCCACTTATCTTCACATCTCTCCTACAGCACCTTCCCCATAATTACCTATAGAATCAATAGCTAAGCCTGAGATTGTGCTCCAAAGGGCTTTTCCAGCTTTTCCCCAAAATACTGAAGCAGCAAGTCTCACAGGTAGAAGAGAGCACCAATACCAATAGAAACCCTTTGGATCCACAGCAGCAGTGCCCAGGTTAGCCCCAAGAAAGGCACTCCTACATCATGCTGGACACCAGTACTCACACCACACCGGACATCAGCATCCACACCTTGAGCTACACCTGGCATAGCACTGAAAGCTCACACAGCCCTTCAAAAATTCCCATACCATGCTCCATCTGGCTGACACATGTGTGAGTAGCCAGCTGTGTGCTATGGGAGCCGGAACATCTGGATAGTCTGGAAAAGTTGCCTGTAGAAGGTGTGCTATCAGCAGTCCAGTGTGAAGTTCACAAAGGTATAAATCAGTGCAGGCTTTCAGGGATCAGAGAGAGAAGTTGTGGATGCTCCATCCCTGGCAGTGTTCAAGGCCAGGTTGGATGGGCCCTGGGAAACCTGCTCTAGTGGGTGGCATACCTGCCCATGGCAGGAGGAGCTGGAATTCGATGATCTTTAAGGCCCCTTCCAACCAAACCATTCCATGATTCTATGATTTTATGATAACAACAAGTATTTGGCAAAAGGGAGCAACTGAATCCACTTCATCCAGGCTGACGTGGAGCACAGTGAAGTTGTTACTGAGGAGGTGGGTAAAAAACCTGGCTAGAGATGCTACTTGCATTTCAGGGCTGTCTTGGGTCCTTAGCTTGCTTTCCTAGTAATTTTGGTCTTAACAACTTTGGAGTGTGGTCCACATTCACTTTCACATCAGTGCAGGCAGGGAGAAGGCAATGTCTGCATCCTGTGATGAAGGAAGGAAGGCACATAACTGTCCCTGCAGGCAAAGGCTGATGATGGATTTGGAAGCAGCATTATGGATGTTAGACCTTTGTCCATCATTAGGAAAAGATAATTTGTTAGTACAGTCTCTGTATGCCCTAATTAGGCTTGAAGCCAAACTGAAAAAGGGCCAAGAAGTCGGAGGATTCTGGATAGTACTGAAGTTATTGAGGTATTAACTCCTCAGCCACCTTTCCATCTAAGTTTGTCTCCAGCAGTGAGTTCAATGACACTTTGGTTGACTTCCCAAGGCATGAGAAGCATAGATCTGTTCTGCAGGCTGGAGGTTAAACCTTCTTGGGGATCTCTGTGGTCAGAATTGAGTAGAGTTGTGCTGAAGAGGTTAACTCTGATTCAAACCCAAGCACTCCAGAACCTCAACATCCTTCTTGGAGTGAAGGGCCCACAACTGAAGGGTGTTGTGCACTCGTGTGGAATCAGAGGCATTAAGGGTATGGTTTAGCCTTTCTCCGAGGCAGCCAGTGATGGAAAGTTGTGGATTGGATAGCTGAGAAGATGGGCTCTAGTAAACCAAAAATGTGTCTTTTAATTGGTGTTATTCCTAAACATTTGCTTTACTGTGGGAACAATGTTATAAAAAGCAGAGAAGGCTTTTCTTAAGGTTGTGATATATGAGCCTCCTGCCTGAAGCTGCCACATCCAAAAACCTACTGGAAATCTCTTTAAACTAATTCATCCATTTAGGGCCAGGAGGAAAAAAATGTGAAGTATTTCTGAATGCTCCCTGAACTTCTGAAAAACAGCATTGTACCCAAAAGCCTGGTGAGAATACAATCCAGACTGGCTGTGGAAGGTTTCTGTTGTAAGGACTTACAATATTCCAAAAGATATTTATCCTCACACATTTCCCCCTTGGTCTGCTAATACTTCTCAATCTAAACAAGAGCACTGAGGTACCTTTGAGATCTCTCTGTCCTTTGATACCTTCTCTGAATGGTTCATGTCATGATAGAGTATTTGTGCCAAGCAAGGGCTTAATCCACTTCAGCCTGAAGTGATACATCAAGTCGGGCTGAATATATAATCTTGATGTTGCTGGTAGGTTTATGCACAAGAGCAAAAGGTTTTCAGCCACAACCACTTTTCTGAGGTACAGTCAGTGTTAGGTGATCTGTGGTTTCCTTAAGGTTGTCTTCCAAAATTGCCAGCAAGGAGAGTGAAAATCTGCTCTGTGCCATGTACATTCAGAGACAAAACTCATCTTCTGCTTCATAAGATGTTTGCAGCAAGGGTTACTTGAGCACCAGCAGAGGACAGGATGAACAAAGGAGCTGCTTTCAGTTTACACTGCAAAACTGTTTTGGGGCAGCAACAGGAACCTGCATTTTTTTAAATCTACACAGGAAATTTCCAAGAGGCAGCATCTGACTTGCAAAGTGAGCATAAGGAGGACATTGAAGCTTAGCCCTACAAAACTCCATGTGCTTTGTCTGATGTTTCCTCTGCTAAGCTTTGCTCCACCTTTCCTTTTTTCTCTGAACCAGCCTGGTGTCACTGGGATAGGATTTATGAGTGGAAGTAATTAGAAGATGTTTGTAATAGCTAAAGAGCAGTAAGGAATAAAATAGATCTGTCCCTAGAGTTTTCCTTCAGAAAGCAGCTCAGAAGACTGACAGGACACAAAGGCTGCTGAGTGCTGAATAAGACATTCCTCCAGTCCTCACTTTGGGGCACAGCATCTAACTGACTCACAGCATCTAACTGTACTCAGTCACAATGACCAGAAAAAAAACCCTGGCCACCTAAACAAGCTGGTATAAAATGTGTGTAATGGAGAACTGATCTCACCAAGTTAGGCAAGTCTTTAATTTTTAAGATAAAATAGCAGAAGCTTCCAAAATCAGCCAGCCATGGTTTTATCTGGAAAGGATATTTAATATAAGCACATGCTTGAAGCTTGCCCCAGAGAGTAGAACTTCAGCAGCAGAGAGTTTGCAGTCATCAGAAGCAAGGCATGATTAGAATCATAGAAAGGTTTGGGTGGGAAGGGACCTTTCAAGGTCATCTAGTCAGCAGGGACATCTGCAACTACAGCAGGTTACTCAGAGCCACAACCAACGTAACCTGGAACAGGTCCAGGGATGGGGCATCTACCACCTCTCTGGGAAACCTGGGACAGGATCTCACACCCTCAGGGTAAAACATTTCTTCTTTATATCGAGTCTACATCTCCTCTTTTTAGTTTCAAACCATCACCCCTTGTCCTGTCACAAGAGGTCCTGCTAAAAGATCTCTCCCCATCTTTCTTCTAGGCCCTTTAAATCCTGAAAGGCTGAAGGAAGGCCTCCCTTGGAGCCTTCTCTTCTGCAGGCAGAACAAGCCAAACTCTCTGAGCCTGTCCTCACAGCACAGGACTTCCACCACAGTGACTCCACCACTGCCCTGAGCAGCATGTGCCAGGGCTTGACAGACCTTTCCATAAAGCAATTGTTCCTAATATCCAACCTAAACCTCCCTTGGTGCAACTTGAAGCTGTTTCCTCTTGTCCTATCACTTGCTCCTTGGGAGAAGAGACCAACCCCCACCTTGCCCTATGGACCTGAGTGACTGTGCTTCTTCTGTGCTATCAAAAATGTAAGCAGTGAATTCCCATTCCAAGGGCAGCTTAGCTACTGCCCTGTGCAAATGTTGTTGGGTTAGGCTGTTGCTAACAGTGTAACAGAGCTATGCAAGCTGGTGGAGAGTGAGTAAGTCTGTGCACTGCTTTCCTGGCAGTCTAACACCCTCATCTCCAAGCCCTTGGATTAGTCTGTCTTCACAGCACATACCCTGCCTCCTCACTCCATCCCACATCCCTCTCCCTGCTCTCCCTCCCTCTTTCCTGGATGTCTCCTAAACTGCCCTCAAGGCTCAGGATTCCTTGAATTTTTACAGTAGAAAAAAAAGCCAAGAGGAATTTCCCAGCCTTTCCATAACAGGAGCTTGTGGTGTTTCTCTTCCCTGCATCATGATGAATTTGGCCTTTAAAATGGTGCCTGCTGCAGAGATTTTGGCCAGCCCAGGTGGGATTGCCTGAGACCTGCAGCTACACCTCTTGCTTTCTGCAAGCAGATGCACTAATAATTCTTCCTTGCTGTAGGGAATTTTACAAGGACTTTTTTGTCAAGTCTTCCTCCTCTCTCCAATATCTAGAAATGCAGAAGAAATCACAGCTAGTGTGTGGTGTGCATGCAACCAGTGCTCAGGGCTTTCTTGTGCCTCTCAGCAGGAAAGCTTTGAGCACTGAGGAGTCCTTGACATGACTGAGCAAGGAGGAAAGAACCTCATCTAACCTGAATGATGAAAGGCTGAACAAACCAGTTCTCCTTTGTGCCCTGCAGGGAATGGCAAAAGCATATGGTCCCCAATACTTCCAAAAACTAGACTCAGGCCCAGAATGTAAAGGAAATATAGGGAGCAGCCTTCTATTTTCAGTTCACTTTGCCTTTGTCTTCTGCATTTCCACATAGGTTTCCTTAGATCTTCCTGTGTTTTTCTGAACTGTGGGAACATGATTGCCAAGGAAGTGGAGAGGGGAGTTTTCAGCCCTGCTGGGATTGTTCTTGATTTGAGGGTCAAGGAAGCTTGACCTAGTCATTACCTGTTCCATTTTTTAATATTTTTTTTTTTACAAAATCACCATGAATCTCAACCACCTCAGCCAAAAACGTTTGCTTCCTTACAGCCCACAGCTCAGAAACTCCACACCTTGAATCCTTTCTTGCAGATACCCCAAGGTCACTTCGCAGGAAAAGCACCAACAGGCTACTGTGCCTGTTCCTCCACAGCTGTGAGTGAAATGGGACTGCCCACACAAACACACAGCAGCTATTCTGCAAGGTGCTCCTCCTGTTTGCCCTTAACTCAGAACTCATTAACTGAAATTTATGAGTTAAAGCAATTCACTCCCTGTCCCCAGAAGCTTGCAGTGGGTGATATGTGTGGAGCTTCCCGGAACCTCAGTTCTCATCTCAGCTACTGAGGAGGTCTCACTTTGGCCCTTGGTAGCCATAGGGATCACCCCTGAAAGCTGACACTGAGCCTCGACTACCCCAGTTTTTCACTTGGATTGTGCAGGGGTCAGTGTTTCAGATCTTCTAAGTGCAGTTCCCTACAACAGTGTGTCCTCTAGGAGTTATAAAACGTGTTTTTCTCCTCACTTCTTCTTCCAGCTGCCCAAAGCTGGCTCCCTGAGGAGCCATAATGTGCCCACACAGTAGAGTTTGGAAGCTCTTCTTGTGGGCAATCTTAATTACAACATGCCTTTGTACAGGAAATGGCTGTTGGAAGAGATTGCCCAGAACCCTTAACAGGAAGGCTGTGTTTGAAAGGAGGGAAGTAGAGCACTGAGGATTACCAGTTGCAAGCCTCAAGGACTCTGTCTTTCCTTGCAGAAAAATAACTCACACAGGTGCTTGGGTTGTCCATTGTGGGGGCACTAGGTCCCCATACCACTCACTACAGCTTCACTCGGGAATTAGTGTAGAATCATGGAATGGTTTGAGTTGGGAGGGACCTTTAAAGGTCATCCAAGTTCAACCCCCCTGCACTCAGCAAGGACATCTTCTACTGGGTTGCTAGTTGAAGATGTCAACTCCAGGTTGCTTAGAGCTCCAAATCACCTTACCTGGAATGGTTCCAGTTATGGGGCATCTACCACCTCTGGGACAGGGTCTCACCACCCTTGGGGTGGAACATTTCTTCCTTCTATCTTGTCTAAATCTTCCTCTTATAGTTTAAAACCATCATCTCTTGTCCTGTCCCAACAAATCTTGCTAAAAAACCCTGTCCTCATCTTTCTCATAGGCCCCTTTAAGAACAATTACTTAATTAATACTATCATTGCTAACTGGCAAAGATAAAAGAAAGGACTTCAAGAGCATCCACTACATAAAAGCTCAGGTACTGCTTTGCTCCTTAAACCCATGAGGAATATCAGAAGAAATAATACTGCAGTGTCCAGGCAAGGGGAGAAATGCTTTTCCTAGATCTCTGTTTTCCTAGATCTCTTTCTGGGTGGATAGGAGGCAAAGAAGGGTGGATAAGAGGCAAGGAAGGATGGATAGGAGGAAAGGAGGGATGGGTAGGAGGCAAGGAAGGATGGATGGAAGACAAGGAAGTTGTATCAGCTCTTGCTGAATGACAGCAGGATGGAGCCATACAGCAAATTTGGCTAGTTAGAAGGGGTTTCTACTGTTACAATTAAAGGATGATGCAAGTGAATATAAACAATTATGTCATCCTGAGAACCTTTTAAACACAATTTAAGCTATTATATGGTGTGAGGCAGAGAATCAGCTAACCTTTTGGCCTGCCACATATTTTTTTAATTTTTTTTTCTCTCTACCCCCAGTGCAGGGGGGTTGGACTAGATGACCTCCAGAGGTCCCTTCCAACCCTAACCATTCTATGATTCTATGATTCTATGATGTCTGGATTATGCTCATTTTATTATTCTCCTTTGTTGTTGAGACATTTTTGTGGTAGAACCTGAGTGGGGAATGAATGAACTGAAAGCTGCTCCCTCACTACATGGTTTATAAAGGGAGGGATTTGACTGATCTTGCTGGGAAATCCTGATTTGTTTTGGCTGTTAAAATTTCACTGTCATGAAGCTAAATAACCTCCTCACTTCCCTACGAGGAAGGATAGTGTGGCTTCTGCACTGAGATTGCAGCAATGTCCAATTGTGTGAGGCAGCACAACCACTATCCCTGAGTGCTCCAGCAGATGAGCTCACAGCACATTTATTTTGGATTTAAGGATCCCATTCTGCTGCTGCTTAAAACAGCTTTCCTTCAGGCTTGGCCGATTTTCTACTGAGAAAGGATGGAGTAAGAACAGGGTTTGGCCTGATAGGAATTACCAGGGGGAGTAATTAATCTCCAGAATCCTCCATCAGCATGAATGGAGCAGAGCATGCAATGGGGTGGGATTCCCTGGGGCAGAGCCTCCTCTGGTTGCCACCTCCATGCAGTTGCCCATCTCACTTGGTGTTTCTCACAGCTCATCATCCCACTCAGGTATGACATTTCCAAATACAATGGTAACGTGGGTCTCTGGGAAAGCAAGACCCAGTTGTTACCAGGAAGCTGCTAATGATCCTGTTAACAGTTTTATTACTTAATCCACTGATACATCAGGTTCTGACTGATCTCCAGGAAGGAGATAAATCAAGTCTTCAGTGTGATGTATTTATAGGTTTGAGATTGCTCTGGGGTTTCAGGGCTGTGCTCACATCTAGGCTGTTTTCTCTTGGCTTTCCAATCAAGTAAAATAAACATGGGTAGCTTCATTCTCTGGGTCAGTTTGGGCACTATCTCCCTGCCTCAGTGAAACACAAGGAAAAGGAACTACTGGAGAGTTGTTTGCTGTGAGAGTGCCAGAGCACTGGCCCAGGCTGCCCAGAGAGGTTGTGGAGTCTCCTTCTCTGGAGAGATTCCAAACCTACCTGGAGGTGATCATGGGCAAGCTGCTGTGGGGGACCCTGCTTTAGCAGGGGATTGGACTAAGTGATCCCCAGAGGTCCCATCCAACCCCTGCCATTCTGTGTGATTCTGTATGAAGTGCAAGTCAAAACAAAAGAAGTTTGGCACAACTCCTGGGCTGAAGGATCTGTCTGGGCAAGGTGAATTTGAGATGATAGCAAGCTGCTGAGCAGGGTCTGTCAAAGGTTCTCCCCATCTGTATTGTACACTGCAATCCCCATCAGGAAATTCTGTCATAACATTTGAAGGAGGATATATACAAGGCTGATTTTATCTTCTTAATATTATGGAGACATGGAATTATTCTGATCTATAGACTTTTCAAACAGAAAGACCAGTACAGTTGGCTTATGCATCGTTAGGCTAGAAAGTGGAGCTAGAATGACCTCTAAAAGAAATTTGAGGTTTCACAATATATTAATTGGGCTGTGATCTTTATACCAAAGATAAAAATAATGGGTATAAATTAGCCAGGTATTTTGCCTCTTTTCTTGTAGTCTACTTTGCATTTGAAATGTGATGTTCAAACCTACACGCTGAAATACCATTATTAATTTAATGTCCTAAATCCTGAAGCAGGGTGTCTTCTGGTTGTGGAAGTTGATCTCTATTGAATTTTTTGAAGAACTATGGTTGTTACATTGCCATTAAAAATAAATTACTAACCTTCTTCTCCTCATGTACTCCCCAGCATGTCAGAGCTGGTATCCAACATCATCTAGGGCAGGCAGCCACAACTAGGCATGATGACATCCCCCAGGTCTACAAGTGCAGGCTAATGCTCCCAAGAGAGCTTCTCCTTTTCCCATCCCAGCTTTTATGTGCACAAGTTGTTTTAACATTCTTCATGATGGTGTCTTGAGCTTTCTGGAGAGGTCCTGGCAGAAGGACAAAAGCAGAAGAAAGGGGAGGGGTTTGTCTGGGTATAAATCTCTGTTCTCATCCACCAAACCTGTCCTGAAATTTGGGGACAATCAGGGCAGTAAAGAGGAAAATTACAGGCTCAAAGTGGGATTAGTGTAAAAGCTAAACCTGAGCTAGTTTTGATTTCCATGGTATAGGGTTTGCCTAGCTGCTGTGTGAGGCCGTTTGTGCTTCCCCTGTACAACACAACATATCACTGTACTTTAAAACATTAATATATACTTCTAAATGCTGCATGGATTTGTGTCTGGCACATGTCACTAAAGCCACCACCATTATACTTCAGGATAAACACTTCACCTGGATCAATCAGGTGAGCTAACACTTTGCTGAGCTACGTTTTGAGCTGCTGATTCCTTAATCCCCAGAGTGACCAAGACATCTGGTCTTGTCTGGTGTCATCATCTCCTTAAATTTAGAGGTAGGCTGAGCAGACTTAAAAAGAGACAGTAAAAGAGCATCATTAGCAGAGCCCAGAACAGCCTCACTCCTTCAGTCATCTTCCCTGTTTTAAAATCATTCTGCTTATCTCAGCTCTGGTCTTGACATCTGCTAGTGGTGAAAGCCAAGTAAGGCCACTTGGGCGTGGAGATATGGAAGGAAGGTCCCTCACACACTGATCTTCTCCCAGTGTGTATGATAAAGGAGCTGTGAGGAATTCTCAGCATATGTGGGGCAAAGGTCTTATCTCTTGTGCTTTTCATTTAGTGGTCAAAGTGCTGCTTAGTGAGCATTGCACTGCTGGCCTTTGAAAGGCTGCCTGCCCTTTTGTCTTGATTCTATATTGTTCTGAGTTAAATAGGAGGAAAAGAGAAATCTCTGCCACCATAACATTCCCTTATAGCTCTATTCATTATAGATCCTGAGAGGAAACTGAGAGTTCTCTTGGACAATGGTCTGATGTACAAAGAAGTATACATTAACTTTCTGAGGTTCTATAGGGCATTTTGGCTGTGTTTCCTTTACATTCTCAGGAACTTGAATTCAGGCATAATGTGAGTTTGATGTCTTCCTCTGCCTTGCCTGATAGACATACTGCAGGTCAAGCAGCCTTTCTGCAGCACAGGCCTCATGTGGATGTCCTTCAGGCAGATTTAGTGGTGCCTTGAGGGGTGCATACACAGGGAGTGGGAAGGCCAGAAGCAGAGGAGACCTGGCCTGGTCTGGGGGTGGAGTTTTTCTCAGCTGGGTGTGGGATGCTACTGGGGCAGCTGCTGGCCAGATGCCAAGCTCTAAAGTTTTTTACGAGACAGGGTAACAATGACTGATCCAGGCTCTAAAGTTTTTTCATCTGCTTGTGCCCATGCAAAGCAGGTGAGAGCATGACGTGTTTGTGAAAGAGCAACAGCCAAACCCAAGTTCTGTAGAAGCCTGGGGAACATGGTACTTCCCTCAGCTCCTTGGCCCACATAGGTGGGAGGTTGCTAGTTTCCTCAGAGTAATAATGAGGTGCAAACACAGACACACACACACATGTATAGGTACAAATGGATGCAGTGTCACTCCAATTACAACTATATTCCAAAAAAGCCTCTTGGTTTTTCCTTCTGGCTGTGTCTTCTGGCACTGAGGAATTTGCAAAACTAATTTTCAGCTCCTGTCTAATGGATTCCCCTGCTGAGTGTCTGTTACAGTTAAAGGATTCCAGATTGAGTGAGAGTTTGCTCTCATCTCCCCTGTGCATATCTATGTTGGAGGTACTACTTGGAGAGCTGCTTAATGAGCCTGGAGTGTGACTGAGTGTTTGTGCTGACGTTCAGGAGGAGTTTCCCCTCCTCCTTGGAGGAAAGCAACCCTCACACCCTTATAGACCATTTATTTTCTTGGTGCTGTTGCCCCAGTAGATATAAGGTGATTTTAGATATCAGACTGTGCTGAGGGGATGTTGGATTTATCAATGTTGAGCAGCAAAGGGAGAAATCCTCCTCGCTATGAGCTCACTTGTTATGGAACTTGGAAGCTTTTCTGGAGGAGGAAGGAGATGCAGTCCACAGAATCATTAAGGTTGGAAGAGACCTCTAAGATCATCAAGTCTACCCATCAACCTATCATCTCCATGCCACTAAACCATATCACTAAGTACCACATCTGCATGTGTTTTGAAGACTAAAAGGTGAGCAGCAAGAGTTCAAAACATCCTGTTGCCCTCTGTTTCCTGGTTGCCTCCTGTGTTTTCCCCACTGGCCACCCTCAGAGGAGAGGGCACTGCTGTCCACCACATATTCACTCGTGCCAGCTCCTTCTAACCCCTGTAGAAACCAAAGAAAGTCTTTCCCTGGCTGATGCTGCAACTCAGCACAGAACTTGGAGCCAAGTTAGTTGAGCTCTAATTCCTGCCTTGCTGCAGGCTTCCTCCATGACCTTAAGTAAGATACTTATCTTATCTCTCCCCAGTTTCCAGCAATGACCAGCCTCACAAACACATTGCAAGGTTAAATCCCTTTGTAAGCCATCTCACAACTAATCTTGGAAATTCAGACTGTTATGGTTATTATTATTATTGCCATTTTGGCACTGTCCTCTCACAGCCATGGATGTTTTGCTCTGATAACTGCACATACCCAAACCTGCAGCAAAGGTTTAAGTATCAGTTTCCACAAAAGCTTTTCTCATTTTTGGGCACAGTGTATTGGATCTTGACCCACAAAGGCCCTTAGAGGTTGAATGTAGCCATGCATAAAACTCAAGATGAATGCAACACAAACACATACAAAAAAGACAACCCATTTCATGACCTTTAAAGGTCCCTTCTGACCCACAGCATTCTGTGGTTCTATCATTTTCTCATACTTGGGTACCAAAACTTCAATGCTTCTTGTAATATTATTGAGCTTTTGTCTTGAGGAAGGGTGGGAAGAAGGACAAAAAGACATTTTTCCTCTTTGGAAAGTGTTTTGGTTTTCTCAAGCAGCTAACCAGCCAGGTACAAAGACATCTCTGCTGGGACATCATGGTAGGACAGAAGCCAACAGGACCAAAGGAGCTCGGGTGGGGTCAGTGTTGGACCTTGGACCTGGGTAGGGGTAGGATTAGGGTTAGGATTAGGATTAGAATTAAGAGAAGCAAACAGCCTGGGTATGAATGGGGCTGTGAAGGGGCTGCCAAAGAAAAGAATCTCTGGGAATAAAGTGAGCAAGAGGCAGTGGATCCAGAAGCCTGTAGTGCAGGAAGGTGCCCCAGGAGCCAAGATGTCTCACTGAAGATCTATGTGGTTGTTTCTGGAGAGTAAGGGAGGTATCAAGGTGAAGGAGAATTCTGCCTCACTGAATGAATATCATAGGCAACCCTCAGGGCCAAAATACCAGGGACTGGTTTACAGATGATGGGTGCTGAGAATTCCTTACCTACCCTGGAAGAAAGCATATTTGTGAAGCCAGCCCCAAAAGTCTATTAAACACTCAGCACCCATCCAGCCACTGTTTGGATATACATGACCAATAATCTGCCTTTCTTTTTCACATGTAGTTAAGCCATTAAAAAAAGATCCAATTATTGAAGAGGTAGAAAGTTGATCTTTTACCTCCAGGCTAAGCTAGAACTACAATTGCTGAATCTCTTACCGAGTGGTTTCCCTCACTTGAAAGGGAGCAGCATAAATGAGTTTTCATTGGAACATGCTATCCTGTCATCTTAGTGAAGATGAAAACATATAGGTAAACCAAAATGCCTAGGCATTATCACTTTTCATGGCTATCATTCTCCTTTGTCAGCTGGAGCAATCCATTTGCTGTGTGAACTGTAGTGCTAAGGGTATGGTATCTTTGTGCTCAACTGCAACATATTCCCAAGGATGTTGTCTTTGGCATGGCCGCTATTTTATCTGCCAGAGCCAATGTTAATGAAAAATTCCACATTTCAACACAGCAGCACTCTGATGGGAATAACAATCTCTTCTGACCTCATTCAAAAGCAGGGTATAAAATAGGGAGGTATTCCTGAACTCCCCTACCCAGGACTTTGGGCACTTTGTGCTAATTTGTGGTGCTTGTCTGCCTTTAAAAGTGATATCAACACATTGTTCTCAGGAGACCTCTCAGGAGACCTTGCAGCAAAGCTCAGAGATGTGTGGTGGGTTTACTCATGTAGTGTAGGTCATTCAGCAAGCAGAGAAATAAGTGAGCTTGTCATCAAGCAAGAAAAACACCATGAATAGAGCCTGACCATGCACTGTCTTACAACCAAACCCTTCGTGTTACACCCACACTTTGTGAGACAGAACACAGAGGGTGAAGGAAAATCAAGGCTTACAACCACTCTAACGTCCCACACACATCCACACCTGGCAGGGCAAGCAGTGCTCTTGTCAGGGTCCACGACAGTGTCTACTATCACCAACTGCCTGTCATGCCCTAGAGACAGGAGAAAGCCTGACAGGATGGAGATAAGAGCAGGTGCTAATTTGATGCTGTGGTCCAGCACACAGACCAATGCTGTATAACTACTCTGGTTTCAGCCCCTGGAAGGTCCCTATCTTGCCAAATTCTCCCTTTCTTTGGAGACTTTTTAAACAGCAGTTGCCCTGTCAGCTGGGAGAGCAGAGCCTGTTCCTCCTACACAGACAAGGTGTTTGGTCTGCTCACACTCTGAGCTCCTACCTTTAATTCGCTTTTAAAGGGATGCAAAGGGAGGGACAGGTTCTTGCCAGTCACAGACTAATATTTATATAATTTTTATATAATTTTATATTTATAAATATTTATCTCTGCTCAAAACCCAGTTTGGTTTCTGGATATAGCCCAGATTTGGTTCTGATGAGAGACAACAAACACAATGCAGAGGATGCAGAGACAGCACATCTGGCACTGCCTGTGTGTGCTGCAGGAATATAAATAAAGCAGCCAGTCAACTGCAGCTGGTGAGATATTTGTACAGCAATAAGACTGTCAAATTTCTGACATCACCCCCTCCAGAGAGTAGAGGGTACCATGAATCACGTGGGGCTGCTCTGGGGTCCCCTGATGGCACATGTCTTTCTTTTTGCATGAGAGGGCTCAAAAAAGAAGGATCATAAACATCCCTCTCTTCTTTTCCTTGGACAAGGATTTGCAAGAGTGCTGAAGAGAGAGACAGGCCAAGCCTGCAGAGCTGCCAATATTTAGAACACGATGATATTTCATTTTTGGAAGTATCTAATACAAATGTTCTTTTCCTGGAAAGATTCCTTCTCCTGCCTGCCTCTCCCGCCTCCTTCAGATTCCTGGTGCCAATATTTCTGTTGCATCTTCCTCTTGCTCCCAGCCATTTCCTACTATAGATTTCCCTCCCCTTGCTCCTGGAGCTGATGGTCCAGGTTGCACCCTGCATTGTTATGCTGGCTTAGAAGGAGGCAAATGTCAGTGTCTGACCCAGCTGCCTACAAAGGGGCAGCCAGTGCTGCTCAGCATGTCAGTGGGTAACCCTGTAGGGTTCCAGCTCATGCTATGGAAGGGCTGAAGCATCACAGAGACGCTTTGTATCTGCCAGCCTTGGGAGGATGAGAGGCAGTTGCTCTCATGGCCAAGAAGGCCAATGGTCAGTGGATTCATTGAGAAAAGTGTGTGCAGCAGGTCAAGGGAGGTTCTTCTCTCCCTCTACCCTGCCCTAGTCAGGCCACGTCTGGAGCACTGGGTCCACTTCTGGGCTCACCAGTTCAACAGAGACAAGGAACTACTGCAGAAAGTCCAGTAGAGGTTATCAAGATGCTGAAGGGACTGGTGCATCTTTGGGAGGAGGAAAGGCTGAGAGCCCTGGGGCTGCTTAGCCTGGAGAAGAGCAGACCCAGAAGGGATCTGCTCAATGCTGAGCAAGAGCTAAAGGGTGGGGGCAAGAGGTTGGGGCCAGATTCTTTTCAGTGGTACCCAGGGACAGGACAAGGGGCAATGGGCACAAACTGGAACCCAGAAGTTTCTATCTGAACATGAGGAAAAACTTGTTTGCTGTGAGGGAGGCAGATCCCTGGCTCAGGCTGCCAAGAGAGGTTGTGGAGTCTCCTTCTCTGGAGAGATTGCAGAGGCAACTGAAGGTGATCATGGTAACTCTGCTGTGGGTGACCCTGCTTTAGCAGGGTGGTTGGATCCCCAGAGGTCCCTTCCAACCCCTACCATGCTGGGATTTTGGGATGTCTCAGATAGCCATGTGAGCTCCTGTTCTTTATAGTGTCCCTGCACCAGTGGGCAACAGCCAGAGCTCTTTACCCATGTACCCAGCAGGCACTTCAGTAGTTGCTGCACCTCCCTCCTTTCCATCCTCTCATCCAAGGGGAGCACAGTCCTCAGAATTGTTAGTGTCCATTAGTGCCTTTATCTCTCCTCGAACTGATAAGATAAGCGCAAACTTTAATTGGGCAAAATTTGGCATGGAGACATGAACAGAAACCTTGGAGCTAAGGGTCAAAAAACCTGCAATGCCCAAAGAGTCATTTTGATCACTCTTTGAGCAGCCATGGAGATAGAGAGAGTGAGACTAATCACACTACTTCCCTTATTAGCCCAGGACACCAATTTTAGGTACTGCAAAAAGAGTGGAGGTCAAATTTACTATGGAGGGCAAAGACCAGTGACTCATTTTTCCTTATTCTTTATAGTCACTTTTCACCTTGAAGAACAAAAGGGCGTAAAGTCAGAGAACGTTTGTTCTTGAGTCTTGCCAAAGACCTTTCCCCCCCCCCCCCTTTTCTTTTACAAGCCACCACTAAAATCTGGGCCCATTGCCGTGACAAAAGAAAAGAATATATTTGTGTATACTTCAGAGACGGGAAAGAGCCTGTGTGCCAGAGCTAGTCACAGATAAAGGAATTCCGGACATTATTCCTTGTGCTCCTGGGGGTTGTGACATGGGATTTCCTTTCCAAGAGGTAAATAGCCCTACGGTTGTTGTAGAACAGGGTGGGGTGAGCATTGGTTTCTTTAAAACAGGGAGAGATGAAAGCATATCATAAGAAAGAGAGGCTGGATGGATGTGCACAATGAACCCTGGTGGGAACTCACCCCCACCCAAAGCACCAGCTCAAAGCTTTGCCCTCATGAGCTGCTCTAGAGGTGCTACCAGCTCATCCTTACATTAGGAATAATAGTTCACATCGCAGTGAAATAGCTGGAACTCTTAAGAGGGAGTAAAAATCTTGAGGCTTGTCAGAACTTCAGGTGTTCCTCCTAGATCTCCAGGAGACTGATGGACCTTGTGGTTCCACAGATCTCTCATTGTGCACTGTGGGACACTGACTGCCCATCCTGGCCTGGTATGGGAATAGAGAGCGTGGTGAAGGTGGGTTACCATAGCTGTGAGCTTCAAGAGGTGCCTCACCATGTTTTGGAATAAGAGCCAGGCATTGTGGTCCTCTGAAACTGAAAGTATCTCTCTTTTGCTGAAACCTGTGTGGGACTGGGACAAGCAGTCTTCTCTTTTAAGAAAACAGAAGAGCAAAAGGTGTGGATCTTATCTTGTTTGCATTTTAAAGAGAAAAGAAACATTCAACTTTGTACTTGGATTAGTTTTTCTGTTGGACTTTGCATGCAGGACTGACCCAAGTTCCCTAATTTTGCAGAGCTGGGGGAATCATAGAATGGTTTGGGTTGGAAGGAACCTCTGGAGGTCATCTAGTCCAACCCCCCTGCAGTGGGCAGGGACATCCCCAACTAGATCAGGTTGCTCAGAGTGGAAGGAGGAAGATAATGGGAATCGCTTGGTGAAGGGGAAAAGAACATCAAGATGATTTTATGTTTGGGTCTGAATACAAAACAATTTCCTTTCCTCCCTCTTCCTGCAGCTGTCCTGGAGGGTCAACAAAGACTGCAGATCCTAAACCTCATGGTTCAAGCAGGGCTTAATGGGAAGGGGGAAGGAGATTTGCATGTTGCTCTTCTCCAGACCCTCAGGACTTAGGTTGTCAATAGTAAGTGTTCATTTATAGAATTGTCAGTGGGATGATAAATTAGAATATTGCAGGAGTTTGCAAATGGAAGGTTCCTACATGAACCTTCTTAGTGCCTTTGATTTTATTACTAGACATCTGAATCATGACTCTATGATGCTTCCACCATGTCACAACACACCTCGGGATTTATTTTCCCTTTAATCTACACTGAGATCTCCTGTCAGCATAGAGAGGCACATGATACATTGGAAAACTCAGCCTGTAAACTTCATGCAGAGTGGGAACATCTAAGAGGCCGAACTGCTGCTTCCAGTTCAAGAGTCAGTTTGTATCTGCCTCAAAGGATCTTGTTCCCCAGAAAGGGCTAGAGAGATTTGACTCATAGCTGCATTCATAGGATCATAGATAATGGTTTGGGTTTGAAGGACCTTTCAAGGTCATCTAATCCAACCCCTCTGCAGTTAGCAGGGACATCTCCAGCTAAAGCAGGTTGCTCAGAGCCCCAAATAAACTAACCTGGAATGATTTCAGAGATGAAGCATCTACCACCACTCTGGGCAACCTGGGCTAGTGTCTCACCACCCTCAGGGTAAAGAATTCCTTACTTAGATCCAGTCTAAATCTCCTCTTTTAATTTAAAACTATCACCCCTTGTCCTGGCCCAACAGGTCTTGCTGAAAAGAGTCAGTTCCTACTGAGACTCATTGGCTTAAGAGATGGTGTCAAGAGGGTCTAAGTCCATACAGGACACATGGGTATTTCTCAGCCAGTTCAGAACTGGAGACTCCAAAGGGAAAAAAAATGACATATTTTCATTCTATCACTTTGACCCCTAACATCCCACATCTTTCTGAAAAAAAAAAAAAAGGAGGAAAAAAAGAGGAAAAGAGCAAGTCCCCTTGTTTGCTGCAGCAATCACTTCATAACACATCTTCTCAAAGAACCATGTGGCTGGTCTAAGGAACAACAAAGCCAGCTTAATGAATCATACCCAGAGAATTACTCACAGAGACATGTTTTCAGACAGTAAACAGGTCATGCTTAGCATTGTTAAGTGCTGTGCAGCCCACACTGCTGCTCGGGGCTGCTGGGGCAGATGAGCAGGAGAAAATCAGTTCATGTCCAGAAGTAGAACTGATCCCCATCAGCCCCTGGAACTGTGCTCACACTTAGCACATGTGCTGGGTGGCAGTCACCCATCAGGAAAGCATCATTGCACTGGTATGAATTGGATCCTTGCTCTTATCATGTCCAGAGAAAGGCTAGTGAGGGGTCTGGAGAGTAAGTCTTCTAAGGAGCAGCTGAGGGAACTGGGATTGCTTAGTCTGGAGAAGGGAGGCTCAGGGGAGACCTTCTCACTCTCTACAACTACCTGAATGGAGGTTGGAGAGAGGTGAGGGTTGATCTCTTCTCCCAAGGAACAAGGGATAGGACAAGAGGAAACAGCCTCAAGTTGCACCAGAGGAGGTTTAGATTGGATACTGGGAAGATTTTCTCCACTGAAAGGGTTGTTAGACATTTGCCCAGGCTGCCCAGGGCAGTGGTGGAATCACCATCCCTGGAGGTGTCCAAAAAACCTGTAGATGTGACACTTGGTGATATGGTTTAATGGCATGTTGGTGATAAGTTGAAGGTTGGACTTGATGATCTTAGAGGTCTCTTCCAACATGAATGATTTTGTGAATCTGTATGAATTGGATTGTGGATCCTGAGCCCCTGTTACAGGCTGTGGAATGGTGCTTTTTTGATATCCTAGCGCAATCAGGTTAAATCTCTTAAGATATATAGACTTTAAGACTATATTTTTGTGACTGAAAGCCAAACAAACAAAACTGCCTCAAAAATAGACAAAGAGAACCCTTGCAGAAGGGTTTTAAAAAAAGCTAAACAGATCTAATACTTGTTTTAGGGACTTGTCATGCTAAAATAGCTCAGATAAATTTAGAATACTGAGATAAATCTGCTGTTCTCCTTCCCAGTGGTGATATGAGCACATACCAGCTTCTGTGTCCTGGCATTGGAAACTGCCCCTCAGTTACAGTGTCATTGCTCAGTGTTGTGATCTCTTTATTTTGGACTACAAGGTGGAGTCAACCTGGGCTCAGAGGACTTCTCCCACTGGGGCAGATATCCACATCAACACAACAGCTCTTGGGAATAAGGTTTGCAGGACTGGTGCTTGGCATACAGCTCTTTTCACTCTCAAAGAGTGATTTTTTAATCTTTTTTTTTTCTCCGAAAGCTCCTTCCATCCTGTGACCCTGCAGTAAAGCCCAAATGAAATGCTTTCACAATTTTCCTAAATACTATCTTTATTCTTATGGCTCCTGTAGGAACCACTGCTATGCAGTTAATGCTGTGCAGCTCTTTCTACCCTGAGACCTTGTAGCCAAGGGTTTACAATTTGGCATCTGAGGTCTCAGCCTGAAACTTCAGCTTTGTTTTTGTACTCTCCCTGAGAGTCTGTTTCAAATTGCTATAAACATTTCGATAGCTAAAGAGTGCAACAAAATGGTCAAGCCTCCCTTTCCAGCTGGAAAAAACAAGTGTGTTTCTTGGAGTCAAAGTCTTGCATGTCATTGGCTAGATGAGTAGCTGGTCTCATATCCAGGCATCTGCATAATCTTATGCCACAGAAATATTAAAAAAGACCTTTATTTCACTGTGTAATAGTTGCTTTTTCAATGGATCTGTTTCTCTGCAGTGGGCATTGCTTCTTTCTCTTGCCCTGATATCTCTCATGCACCAATAGCACTGTATTCAACAAGAGGCACTAGGAACCTGTGGATTTTCTTCAGCATGTGGAGAAATCCCTCGGTGATATAGTTCACATCTGCCAGACCAAAATTCTTATTCAGCACTAAAAATCTGACTAATCAAGATGAGAGGGAGCAGACCTCTGAGAGGAGCAAGGAAAGACCTCAGCAAGTGCTCGCTCTGCCTTGCTAATCTGTTTGCTTGTTCTCCAGCATCTCAGAAGAAGATCTATCCATTATTATTCATTATTGGGATCAGTTCTCTGAAGTCTCAGTGTATTAAGTCAAGGCTGTATGTGTGGATTCAGGATGGGAAGGAACCTTATTAATCACCTGCATGCATTTGTATTATTCTTTCATCTCCTACCTTGGCACTTCTTTCCTCCTCAGTTGAAATGGTGACATTTTTCTCGCTGGGTGACATAAAATTTTCTCTTTGCTTTCCTTCAGTGCTCACTTAACTTCCATGATTCTCTTTTCTCTTAGTCATTTTCACAGAGTTCTGTATATCTGTATTTCTTACCGAGGCTTCTGCTGCTCTGTAAGAGGTATTCAGGAGAGAGTTCCAATCCAGGAGCTGCTTTCCTCATTTAATTACTTTTAGAGTCCTATGTGTTGATTTTGTTAACTATCCATCACAGAATCACAGAATCATTAAGGTTGGAAAAGACCTCTAAGATCACCGAGTCCAGCTGTCAACCTATCATCCACATGCCACTAAACCATCTCCCTAAGTACCACATCTACATGTTTTTAAACAGGACCTGATTTCATTCTTCAAGGGCAACTGCAAGTTTTGTCTGTCTATAGGAAGTGCAATAAAGCCTTGGGCTGAAGAAGTGAGCTTTTTAGGAGAAGAAAATCATGGTGTGTTTCCTCCTGCTGTGTTTGAAATCAACAGCAAAAGTAGAACTAGTTAGGGGTTTTGTAATAAAAGAGTTTTTCATTAGAAAATTACACTGTGGCAAAATTCTCAATAGAGATTGGTTGGGTTAGATGCAGTTTTCCAGGAAAGCTTCTCCAGCCAGGACAGTGTTTCTGCCATGACCTTGTCATTGGGATGCATGCGTAGGAAGGTGGAACCAAGCCTCTGAATCTGTGTATCCTGCTACCGGGGGCTGCCCTAAATATCTGCCTATTTTTAGACCACTCTTCTTCTGGTGCTGCTTTTTATAGTAAGAAAAACCTTTGAAGGATTTGTGTTTTATCCCTATGCACAACAGGAATGAAAATAAATAAATAGGTCTTAAATATTTAGACAGAAGAGAGAAGAATTTCCTGCCCAGCCTGTGCTAAGCAGCGTAGGTGACTTCAATGCAACCCAGAGCTGCTCCTGGGTACCTGGCAATGTTTTCTTTCCTTGGTAGTGACTCTGGTAAAGCATCTTTAAAAGCAGAATCCCATAAAGAAAACCTGCTGTTTCCAAGCCACTCTGAAATCACCCAGATGTGGTGCTGAGGGACATGGTTTAGTGGTGACCTGGCAGTGTTGGGTTAATGGTTGGACTTGATGATCTTAAAAGTCTCTTCCAACCCAAATGATTCTGTGATTCTATCTCCCCCATGCCATAGTTCTTCCAGATGATGAACTGATCTGCTGTAACCTACACCACCCATTAGAGAAGGAGTTGCTCTAGGTAAGAGGCTGCCACAGGATGGGGGATACAACCAGCACCAGGGCAGCAAGGAGGAGTCCCTTAAGCATTTGAACCCCCAGCAAAGTCCCTCAAAGTAAACCCAGAAGTCAGGATCTGGCACTAAACAAGTAAGTTTAGCTCTGGGCATCACACTTGGTCTATCACCCACCTTCTGCTCCTCCTCTGGACTTGTGGGAGGCTGCACCCAGACACCAGCAACTGCTTTTCCTCTGAACCTTCACAGGTCAAGTGAGCTAATCTGGAAACCTGTGGGGGACAGAAAAAGGAACTCTGTCAACAGGCAGCCATGCTACGGTGACTTGATAAATATGTGCAGTGCTAATTTGAAGCAGATTCCTGCTTTGCCACAAGCAGAATTCCTCTGAAGCCTGCCATCATAAACATTATGTCACAGCCCAACAAAGAGGGGAGAAGCAAGCTGGGGTCACGTCAGGGTAAGAGTGTGGTGGAGGCAGTGATTGCAGCCCTGCTCCATGGCCTGATGGAGTTTGTCATTAAGAAGGATTTCACAAGTGATTTGCAGCCAATTCCCTGGGTCCGATTGGTGCTTTCCAGCTTAATGGAAACCAGTGAGGAAACCAGCTCCCAGAGCTAGTTAGGCTAAACTACCCAGGGAGGTTGCAGGCAGGAGATAACACAACATGGCCTGGGGCTGCGGAAATGTAGCTGAAACCCGGGTTGGTTTTTCAGGAGATTGTTAGGTTCTCTCTCCCCGTCTCCAGCAAAGAGCTTTTATCTTGTCTCCCAAAATAGCAACTTCCTATCCTTCAAAACACACACACACCAAAAAAAAAAAAAAAAAGAAAAAAAAAAAGAAAAAAGGAAACCCTCTTGAGACAGGCACACAGACAAAGCTGACAGAAAGCGGAGCACAGAGCTGATTGAAAACAGATTCCTACATCAAGTCCAAAGTTGGTTTTAGCCTATTTCTTCTTCATGGGTAAACTTTGGAAAATAAGCAAAGTCATTACCCACCAAGCAGACTTCCCTGACACTGGGCATTTACACATCTTTGACCCATATGATCCTTGTGATTTGATCAAATCCATCTCTGCTTAGGGTGATGCGACATCTGAGTTCATCTCGGGAGGTTCTGGCTCATTTGCTCCTGGATTTCTGCTCAAGGAAAAGTGGTGAACCAAACCTAAATGGGGTGGTCTTTTGTTCACTCTAACCATCCACCTTCTGTAGTCTGCTTTCAACTCCATCCCTCTTGTGGCCTTCTCTTGGCCTGTTCCTTCTGCAGGTCAGTGATTCATCACACAGGAGGACACAGATGTTCTGAAGCATTTCCATGCAAGCTGATACATTTCCCAGAAAAAAGGGCTGTGGATGAGGAATGAGATGAGGATGAGGAATTTGCCGCTGTCGAAAAGGCCTGAGAATACCTATTGCCCAATTTCCACCAGTTTGTGTGATGCTGCCTACACAACCCACCAGCACTCTCAGGCAGCTGGGCTGAGTGCTGGATTCACTCCAGCAGGGCTCCAAGTCTTGGGTTGTATGGCCTGAGAAAAGAGGCCATCTCTCTGAGCTGCTAATCCATAAGGATTTGGTCATCATGGGCAGTCATCTTGCTTGATGGCTACACTAGGATTTAGCTGTGGAGCATAGTCAGAGGTTGTTTTGCAAGCCAGCCTCTTATCACTCTGTAGAACCTCATCCAAATTTCTCTAACAGCTCTTGTATTTCTTAGAAAACAGTCGTAATCCTTTTTTGAGGTCTGGTTTGGGAACAATTTTGAGTCCAAAGCTGAGAATGCCCACTCTACCAGCAGCACTGAGGTAGCACCAAAGAAATTTGGGAAGGGAGGAGACCTGCACCCAAAGTCAGGACCTAGTAGGCCATCACAGCAGAACATCATGGCTCTAATGCTGCCTAAACGTGACAGCTGAAGCTCCTAGAGATTACTTCATGTAGGTCACCAGCAAATGTTTTACGAAGGACATCTTCTAGTCCTTTATCTCCTCTAATTTTAAATATTCCTAAAGACAGGGCTGGCATCATCGCTTCCTTTGGGAGACGAATTACGCAGGCTGATATAACTCAACCTTGGGAAGATTTTCTTTCCTCTCCCTAGACTCATACCAGCTGCAATAGAAAAAGCAGATAAATAGCTGCCCTTGGTGTCAGATCTCCCATGATTCCAACTTCTCCTGCTAAGCAGATTTACAAACATTTTACAGTGTGCTGTGTAAGAAAGTAGTACCAAATCTGTCAAAAGGGCTTTTGGTCTTCAGGTTAAAACATGTGGCAAATAACCAGATCAGCAGCTTTAAACCATCCTGACATTTTGCTTGAGATACGGAAAACTGGGAGAACTTTCACATGAGATTGAGGCAAAATTGTCTATATAACATCCACGACACCTGAGAGGTCAGAGTCAAGCTAAAAAACTGAGATCTGATTGCATGTATTTAGCATCTGAATTGCTCCCTTCCTTAGATTTGGACTACTGGTTGTTGACCAAGTATCCAAGAACATGGAGAAAATGATACTCTAAAATTACTTGCAACACACAACTGAACTCACTTTCCGAAAACCAAACTGCTCTGTGGTGCTGAAGTAGTTTTCTCTTCAGTGGAGTTGAGCCACCAGCTTAGATGTAGGGACAAGTTCCCTTATTCTTTGGCTTGCAAGCCACTAACCAGGATTCCTTACTGAACTCTGTAGAACCAGAGAATCATACAATTGTTTGAGTTGGAAGAGAAACCTCTAAGATCACCAAGTCCAACTGTTAATCTAACACTGCCAAGTCACCACTAAACCATGTCTCTCAGCAACACATCTCCATGGCTTTTAAACCCCTCCCACCTCCCTCAACTGCTCCTCACAAGACTTGTTCTCTAGACCCTTCACCACCTTTGTTGCCCTTCTCTGGACATACTCCAGCACTTCAATGTCCTTCTGGGAGTAAGGAGCCCAAAGCTATGTGCTGAAGGCCCATGCTAGTGTCTTTAGGAAGGTGTCAGTCTCATCTAGATGGTTTTCACCAAATCAAAACAGATGAAGGTCTGTGTTAACCTCCCTCTTGAGCCTCATCCAGCTCTACCGACTCAAATCACTGCACACAAATGATTTCCTGGTACAAAGATTTCTGGAAGGAAAGACAGGACCCAGAGCAGATCCACATGCCATATCCTGATAATTCCCATTAGTTAGGCTTAAAACATCTCTCTATTTATATATATATAATCTTATAAAGGTTGTTCTGAGCTGTATAGTGCTTCAGGATATGGTACAGGTAGTTTGGGAGGTTTCCCAAAAGCCTCATGTGCAAGTAGGCTGATGAAACAAGAAGAAAGACTTGGGAGTCACCAATTTAGCCTGCAGATAGTAGAGGAGGGACTGAGTGAGCATCCTCCTCTCATTTGATCCATACAGGCAGAGGCTGAATGCTGGCAGAGACTGTACAATGCTTTCAAAGAAACATTGCTTTATGCTAAACCAGAATTTCAGGGATTTTGTAACTTCTTTTGCTTCTCTTTCAATCATTTTAATGTCTCTGGGGTATCCATCTTATACTTTTCCAAAGTATTTTTTTAGGATGAATTATCATCATATTTTATTGTCAGGGGAGTGAGCTGACATGCAGTAATTTAATACTCAGTAGTTTGAGTCACTAATTGACTCAGTAGTTTGAAATATTGTGCAGTTCTTTAATATTACCTTATATTACATGCAGAATTTCTCAGGTAATGCATGTTCTGGCTGAGAACTTAAATAGCCATTCTAGGGGAACTTCAAAGTTATCATCCCTCAACAGCTATGAAAATACATGTATATATGGCAAGTGGGACTGTATTTTGGGTTACTAATAACCAGTGGTTCAATTTGTGTGGAATGGCCAAGTGAAATTTAATTTGCCAGCCTCCTTGAGAGACTTTCATTTTCACCTGTTTGCTTTTCATTTATGTGAGTGCTATTTTGCAAGCTCCCATGGCACCAAAGCTGTCATTCAGCAACAAGTTTGATGGCTCTAAGGTATTATTGAGAATTGTTTTATGATTTTACTTTAAAGATGATGGGGAGTAGATTAGATCTACGGGTCTAGCAGGATGCTCCAGGTACAACTAGATACCAGCACAGATTTTCAACACATGTGAAATCAGAATTATTTTATTGAACTCTGGCAAAAATGTCATTTCACTGATGGTCACTCCTGATAGCAACGCTCACAAAAACCTAAGAGAAATCCTTCCTCAGCATTTGGTGTTGCCAACTTAATGTCTCACCTCTCCTGTCAGTTAGGATGACATGTGTCAAGGTTATTGCACCACCTCCTAAACACTGAACTAAAGGCAGTGTCTTGCCTTCAGAAATAGAAACCCCACTGCAACAAACCCCAGCTCCCTCAGCTGTTCCTCACAAGACTTGTGCTTTAGACCCTTCACCACCTTCGTTGCTCTTCTCTGGACACATTCCAGTACCTCAATGTTCTTCTTGGAGTGAGGAGTCCAAAACTGAACCCAGGATTCAAGGTGAGGCCTCACCAGTGCCTTACCAAGTCATGTCAGCTGGTCATGAGAAATGTGATTAGCAGGATGTTATGACACCAATTTTTTTTTAATAAAATTTTAGACCTGTAGAAGACAAGACATATTGAAAACCTTTCTTCTACTGCTCTAACTTAAAGAAATTCTCTTTAACAAAGTATCTAGCCTGAGAGCTTTTCTCTTACCCTGAGTGTAGGCAGCTCCTTTATTCCAGTTTAAAAGTCCAGTACAAATGTTAAAGCAGGGTAGGAACAAGAGAGAAATCACTTCTTGCATAAACAGATTTACTACTTGATTTTTTTTTTCATGAGAGGTCCTGGCTTGTACCAAGATAGATTTCAATGCTGACTGATTCCTTCTGTGCACATGAGCAGGTTAGGGAATAGTTCTTGGAAGAGAGTCAGCACAACAACTGCTTTCATTATTTGCAGCTGCACAAAATAAATAAGTTTGAAAGAAATAGAGAGAGGTGCCAAATTCTGTCCTATTGATGTGTGAGCGAACACAGGGTTTAGTGACACACGTGAAGTCCACAAATTACTGCTGTTGACTTTTCAGCCTCACATGTCACCTTTGAGAAATGAGCTCATTTGCTGATAGCTACTCAAAATAATAAAGTGATTTAGTTAAAAGAATTTATAAACATTCTTTCCTTAGCATCTGAAACTCTCCAAGTAACTACTCACAGCAAACAAATTACCCTGCGTGGAGCAATCCTGATGAGATTGAGGGGAACTTAATGGAGGGGTTTGACAAGCTGGAGTCATGATCCATGGTTGACTGTCTGTAGCTATGAGGAACTCCTGGGCTGACGTGTGATAAAAATATCCAGCCATCTATCCATCAATACACAAATATGCTCCCAGGAAATCACCTGTGGTGATAATTTGGAGTTGACACAAGGCAGTCTGGAAAGGACTCAGTTGAGGCAGATCTACATGACCTTCTACCTTTCCATTTTCCAACCTAGTGCTCTGGAGAAAGGGGAGAAATCTTGGCTAGCTTCACTTCAAGATAAATGCTGTATGATATCTGAAGATGGAGTAGGAGGAAGTTCTCACTTGTTGAGTTCTCTGGGAGGAGAAGAACATGTGCTGTGGTAGACTGCAGTGAGAGTGAAGGGTGAACCTCGGGGCCAAAGCCACCAGAAGAGAGGTATCTGAGGCTCTTGCAGGGGCTGCTCCCCACTGTGTTCATCCTAGAGACCCATGTGTGCTCTTGTCCTCCTCTTACTCCCAGCCTTCTCTGAAGAATGTGCCCTCTCCTCAGGATGGTCAAGTCAAGGAAGAATGAAAGCTATGTCTAGAGAGCCTATGAGGTAATCCTGTCTGGGAATCATTGGAAACACTTCCATCTGCAACCCTAAAGCTTTTCTCAGGACATCACATTGGGGGAGAGGCAAAGACACTTTCATACCTCACATTTTTTCATTCTCTTTTTTTCCCTGAAGTCTTTAGCACATTGCGTGGTCTCTTTTTTTGTGTTGTTCCCACTGGGTCTGCATATTTGCTAAACATGGAGATGTGCCAGGTCTCCTCTTTCCCAGAGGAATTGCCATGACTTGGATCAAGAAATAACAACATTCCCAGCCTTCTTCCCATTGACATGAGATTACTACATTTCCCAAATACTTTAAACAGTGCTTGAGTGCATGGTAGATGATTGCAGATGTTGCCACCTCCTTTCCCAGATTTCATGTTTATTTTATGGCTGTAGATCCAAGTGCTTGACTTGTCATCAAGTTACAGTGAAAGGACGTGTCCCCTCTCTACATAACTCAACATGGGCAGAGGGTGGTGAGATCTCTGTCATTCTTCAGGATTCTGTACTGTGAGGGAAAACAATGGCTCTGATTAATGAGCTGCTGCCACCGAAGACCAAACAATTTTGACCTAGAGTTGCTTTCTGTGACCTCCTTCCATAAATCTGCAGCCAATACAGTGATCCATATCATGGACAGCCAAGCAAGCACATGGCATTGTATGTTCAGGGAGTTGCCTCTGAGCAGGTGCAGATGAACTCCAAAGGTTATGTTTTGATTACAGCAGTACCAGAGAAAAGTTCCTGTTCATGGACACAAGGGTTTTGGCATCAGCACACAGAGCACCAAGGTGGCCTTGCTGAAGAGTTTCTGCTGAGCGCTGAAGGAAACCAGAGTGACTCTGTGCCACTCCATCAGGAAATGCTGCTGCATCTATGGGTGAGGAAAAGCCTTGTAGGAACAAATCCCAAGAGCAGGGCCAACATCTAATCTTATCTTTCAACACTTGCTCTACTTAGCAGTTGTTTTCACTGTGCTGTTGTTGAGGTCTCCTCCACTTAGGACTAATGATTTCATTTTTTGTTGGTGTCACTAGGAACATTTACACCCCCAAAATCTACTGTCTCTGGCTGAGCTACAGAGAACTTCTATTTGCAGCAGGCAGAGAAGGATGGGTGTGAACTATTCCCCATTCTCATGAGTCAGCTAAACAAATACTGGCTCGCCTGGCTTGGAAAATCAGTGAGAAGATGACGCCTGTTGCTCTGCCAGCAGATACTCTTGGGTTAACACTAGCATTCTAATATCCTGAAGGAATCCTAGCCACCTCTCCTGATGAGTGTGTGATTGCTAATTTAAGCTTGGATGAAATTCTTCAGCTTCTGTAGGAGTGGAAGCCCTGGCTCTGGCCTACAGGCTGCTAGTTCTGTGCCCTCTCTGAGGGATTCCTGGTTATTTCTAGGTGGAAAACAACAGGAAGATAAGCTCCTTGTAACCTTTCCCCTTAAACGAACAAAAAAAATGGAAAATCTTTAAAAGCTGCTGAACCATTTCCTTTAGAATCATTCTGCTTGAGGAGCAGCAGTGGAGGCAAGAGAGACAAAATTGGCAAAACGTAGTGATGGGTATTCCAGGGACCTTGAGGCCCACTGTCTGGGGACTTTTTGCCCTTTGCTCTTCTCACCTCAACGGTGTGTTGGGCTCGCAGGAGCCAGCAGAGAGGAGCATGTTCCAGGGTTCTTTAACACTCTGGAAGTGGTTTCCTGATGAAACCTGTGTCCTGCTTGTGTCCCTGCCACTGGACTTGGCAGGACTGGGTGAGAGGCACTTGAAGCCTTCAGCAGTCCCATGGGTGGGTTTCTCAGCTGGCAGGAAGGAGAGTGGGTTGATCAATGGTCAAGGGACAGTGAGGTTCTGGTCCATGGGCAGTGGCACGAAGAAGCATGCTGGATGTTAGGAACAATTTTTTCCCCAAAAGGGTTGGAAAAGACAGGAACAGGTTGCACAGGGCAGTGGTGGATTCACCATCCCTGGAGGAGTTTAAATGTGATACTGAGGGACATGGTTTAGTAGTAACCTGGCAGTGGTGGTTAATGGTTGAACTTGATGATCTTACAGGCCTTTTCCAATGTAAACTGTTCTGTGATTCTCCAGTGCTACACAGAGCATGAGCTGGCCTTTCCTCGTAGATCTGCAGCCCATTTCCCATGCACTTTTCAGTGAGATTGTTTTATCCCATTACAGTCCAACCTGCTTCATTGGATCCATTAATCTTCTGCTTTCTTTGTGTTTCACCCTCCAATTGCGAGAGCTCTCACATGTCTGTGGTTCAGATTCCTCAGCAAAGGTGCTGGACCTGTTTTATTTTACTTTGCCTACTGCTTTGGGGTAATTTGTCTTGATTTCACAATTATCTTGGAAGTGTCATGTCACTGAGATAACCAGTTTGGGCACGAGGAGAACAGCTTGGCTCCCAGCCTCCAGCACATGGAGCATTCCTCCCACGTGAGACCAGGACTGAGACAAGGGGTAAACTTTTACTCATCTCCTCCTCTAGGAAAAGTAGTTCCACAGGGAATAAACCAGTAACTTACAGGGGCTTGGCCTCTATCAGCATCAGATGAGGAAGATGAGGGTAGAGGAGATGAGGGTAAGTTATCCTCAAACAACCCTTTCTGACCTACATATTCTCCATCCATAGCCCATCATGGGGACCTTTGGCCTCTCTTCTGACTCAGCACCCACCAAGTGGCTTGACACAGAGCTCACTAGCTTGCACAAAAGAAGAAGACTGAGAGGTTTGCTCCTGACTTCCAGCCAAAATGGTCACCACAAGAGCATCCTTTCTTCTTTGCTGGGAAAGTTAATGCTAGCAAAAAGATTTCATTTAGGAAATTTAGCATTTCGAATAGAGAACATAAGAAATTTTCTTAATGTCAATGCACAAGTCTAGCAAAATCAAAAATTGCATGTTCTGCTCCCACACAATTTTACAGCAAAAAGGAAAGGAGGTGGGACTCTCTAGTTATTTGCTGATGTCTTTTTAAGCCTTTAAAATAATCCAAAATTACTCAATTACAACAAGTGAGAGCTGATTCCAGAAGCTGAAGACTTAATAAACACACCAAATATTGCAAGGCTTGTGATACAACAATCAGATTCAGAATTACAGAATGGTTTGGGTTGGAAGGGAACCTTTCTCAAGGTCATCTAGTCCAACCCCTCTGCACTCAGTAGGGACATCTTCAACTAGAGCAGGTTGCTTAGAGCTCCATCCCGCCTGACCTGGAATGATTCCAAGGATGAGGCCATCAGCTATCAATAGAGTCCTGTCCAGTTTGCCTAGCAATTCTTTCTTTGTCCTCTGAGGCCCTGGTTAGGTGCTCTTTGATATTGTTCTCTAGTTTCCCCTCCTCTATGCTTTGAGCAGTGCCCAAAAAGGCATAGTGGATCTCTTAATTAGATATCACATTGAGGTTAGCTGTCACTATGGACAACACCTAGACCCCTTCAACCTCACAAACATTTGTGATTAATCTCTTGGGGTAGCAACTGAGTGGTGACAGTGCCTAGAGGATGCTTGAAGGAAGGCTGTTACAGTGAGAACAGAGATTAAAAGCAGTTTTTATCCATGCTCACTGATAGTCCTAGCACAAACAACCAGGCTTTTGCTTTGTGTGGGAGGGATCTCCCTCAGCCAAAGGAGACAGAGCTAGAAATCATCTGAGGGAGAGGAGAGGGAGGTCACACAGGACCTTCTGCCTGGGGATCCTCCCAACTTTAATGTTGGCTGTGTTGCAAAATCAGATTATCCCAGGAAAAACTGCTTTCAATATACTTTGCTCCCCTGGATAATGTACCAGTCAACCTTTCCCATTTCACCCCCAAGGACCTCTGTGGTTGTGCTGTGTTTGGGGTTTTCACTGCCAGGAGCAGAGCATTAAAGTCTAAACTGAAGGTATGAATAATCTCTCGGAAATAGAAATGGTGCAGTGAGGCTCTGGACAGAAGGCCTGTCCTGACCTGGAACTATCTTTAGCCTGGTGACACTACAAGAATCACAGAATTATGGACTGGTAGGGGTTGGAAGGGACCTGTGGGGTTCACCCAGAGCAGCTTGCCCAGGATCACCTCCAAGGTGGCTTTGGAATCTCTCCAGAGAATGAGACTCCACAACCTCTCTGGGCAGCCTGGGCCAGCATGCTAGGTGTTCTGCACCTTCACAGGAAAGAAGTTTCTCTTCCTGTTCAGGTGGAACCTCCTGGGTTCCAGTTTGTGGCCATTGCCCCTTGGCCTGTCACTGGGCACCACTGTTGCTACGGTCTTGAGTCGTCATAGAATCACAGACTGGGTTGGGCTGAAGGGACCTTTCAAGGTCATCTAGTCCAACCCCCCTGCACTCAGCAGGGACATCTCCAACTACATAAGGTTGCTCACAGCCCCAAACAACCTGGCCTGGAAAGGTTCCAGGGATGGAACTTCTACCACCTCTCTAGGCAGCCTGTTTTGCTGTAGTAAACTTGCATTGGCAACAACTAATTGAGGGCAGGAACCTAAGACCAGATGCAGCACATCGCTTCCCAGGAGGTCTTTCTCCCTTGGTTACAGAGGGAACATTGTGCTAAGACCTATTTGCAGCTCCACAGGAAGCAATGTGCTGTCTGCTAGTTCTCGGCATTATCACTCCAGCATCTTATCCCAAACCATTCTAGTGGATCTAAGGAAGGATGTTGCACCATGTTCCTCAACCCAAGCTGCACAAAGACAAGGACAGGGCCAGGCATGGCACAGATGATGTTTCCTGGGTCTTTGTGCATCATTCTGCTGAACAGAACCTGCCAAGCTGGTTGTTCCTCTGCAGAGCTTTGCTCTGGTAATGACATAGTTGGCATGAGCACTTGTTTTTAATTTGATGACCCCTACAGCCCTAGAGCAGGACAAAAATTATTCAGCAGAGAAGAGGAATGTGAATGTTATTTTAGGCCTGGGAATTGTAATTTGAGTTGTGCAGTCAGAGCACATTAGCTTCAGAAGGACTTGGTCCAGCAGCATGGGGCAGGTTGTTCGTTGTGGTTTTAGAGTGTACCACAAAGTACTACCTCAGAGAGATGTCTCTCGGGTCTGAAAGGTTTTGTATGAAGTGCAAAGTAGCTGTGAAAATCTTTTATTGAGACATGTGACACATTTATTGATTATTGACTTTTTAGGGCTATAAAAATGAGTGGGCTTGGACATCTGTCTTATAGGGAAAAGCTGAGGGAGCTGGGGCTGGCTAGCCTGGGGAAGAAAAGACTTTTCATGGAGAAATTTTTCCTCATGTCCAGCCTAAACACCCCCTGGTGCAACTTGAGGCTATTTCCTCTTCCCATCACTTGTTATCTGGGAGAAGAGACCAATCCCCACCTCACTCCAACCTGCTTTCAGGGAGTTGAGAGAGTGAGAAAGTCTCCCCTGAGCCTCCTCTTCTTCAGGCTAAATAACCCCAGTTCCCTCAGCTGCTTCTCTCTCACAAGACTTGTGCTCCTCATGAGACCCATTCTGCCAATTTTGGCATCTAGATGTTCTGATGTCACACAGCCTAGCCTTTTCCCCCACTACTGTCTTGCTTTTGCCCTCAAACAATTCATTTACGAGTCCTCTCAGCTTTGGCTCTGGTGTGCCAGAAAGGGAACATGCTGGGTTTATATCAACCCTCTGACACCTGGCAGGAGCCAACAGACCTGCGTGTGGCAGAGGAATTTCTCCTCCTGTCCTCCACAGGCTACAAAAGCACTGAAATTACACTTTGCTGCTTCTTTTCTTCAGCTCCCAAAGCCAAAATAAACTTTGGGAAAGAAGTAACTCAGAAGTGTAAACAGAATAATTGGAAAATAGTTCTCTTTCTTTTAGCAAAAACAGTCTCAAATATTAGAAGAGCCCAAGGACTTGCTTTCAGCTCCCAATAGGAGCTCAAGTCTAATGGCAGCTGCCTGGCACTGCCCTCCAGACCATTCCAACTGTGCTACACTTCTTCATCAGAAGTAAAATTCATGCCTATTCCAAAGGTCAGCTCGAAACATCAGCTAACCCCCCCTAAGCCCAAAGAACAACAGAAGGAAAAAAGGATTATACCAATCCCCAGGACTTTTTAAGTCAAAGCAGCACCTGGCTGAAGCTGCAGACCAGCCCAGAGCAGAGTGTGGAAGTAGCTGTGTCCTGGGAGAGCTACACAGGACCCAAAACAACCCTCAGCTAGCAAATTAAATGACACTTGACAAACATCTTCAAAGCCCTTGGCTACTTTTTTGGATTGGTTTTACAAAGCTCAGCCCAGAGACTGAAGTATCTCAGCACCATGATATCGCAGGTGCCAAAGTTCAGTGTGATGGAACTGGTTGTTTCTAGAAACCAAAAGGGGACTCAAAGCCAAGTGCAAGGGTGTACTTGCCTGATAGTGTCTCCTTCTGCAGATTTTGGGGCCTTTTTCTGGGCTAAACATGATGCTAGAGCCTGCACACATCATCCTGACTCTGTTTGGGAGTAATAGTGCCTCTTGAAAGACACAGGAGCTGCTGGGCTAGGACCCACCAGCTCTTTTCCTTCCACAGCATTCTATGTAATAGCAGTTTTTAGGTAGGATCATGCTAAATAATGTCCCACAGATGCACTGGAGGGAGTTTGTTTTGGTCAGACTCCTACGTCTTCTTCTGCAAAGGACTTTGGAGATAGAGCTGTCATCAGTTATGCAGACCTGGGTGGGAGGATACCTCTGGTGCTGGAGCAATGGCCAGGACTAGTTTAAAGCCTCAGCTAGTGGTCTCTAGGAAGGGTCAGTGTGCCTTCAAAGGGAGTCCAGCACCATCCTGTCTGGGCAGGATCACCTTTGGGAAGGATGCTCTGGTGCTGTAGGATTAGCTGGCCTCCCCTGGAAGAAGCCAGACTCTCCAAAGTGGGAGTGATTCACTCTCCACACTGAGAGAATCTGCCTGGCTGAGAGGATTTTCCTCAAATCCAGCAGAAGAGAGATGAGAGGTGGGAGGCAAGGAAATCGCTGCTTCAGCCAGCTGAAAAGTTAAACCCTAATGTTTCTCATTTTGCTAGATACCTTATCTTCACTGTTCTGCTGAGAATAATGCCTCTGTTATAAGCCCAGCTAAAGATTTCTAGCTTATCAAGTTCAAGGCAAAGGAGAAGATAGAGATTGGAAGAGCAGGAGGGGAAAGAAAACATACAGCTTGAATGTCAGAGCTTTGGAAATGGAGATACTTATCTAAGTCTGTTTTCTCCTTTCCTTGATTACGTTACTTTGAATTTGGACAAAGAAACTAGCCTGGCCAACCTCATTTCTCTTGCTTCTCTGTTTCACCTTCTGAACAATTACATTGTCATAGATGAACACTTAGATACACAGGTCTCACTGAGGACAGCTTCACATTCAGAAGACATCTCCTGAGCCAGGAGATGGTGATGATGATGATGAGAGAGACATTTATCACTAAAGACCCTTGTTATCAAATGCTTTATCATGAAAGACCACTGTTGTCAGAGACCTGACAAACTCATCACACCAGCACTGGTGAGGGTGTCCACTGCAAAAGGTGTCCACAGCAAACTGGCCTTGGAGCATCCCACCGGTAGACAGCCTCCATGCCCACAAAGGCCACAAAGGAAGCAGCTGGCTACTGAGTTCAAAGGCAGTACTTGTGAGTGGTGCTTCGGAAACCAGCAGGGGGTTGATTTGCTGTTAACACAGCAGATGCTTCACGCTTGTGACTCAAAGAGCTGCTCCCCAGAATGATTGTGCTCTCTTCTCCCCTTGATTAAAATGGAACGAATGAGCTCACACATCCAATTATTCCCCAACGACCTGACTCCTTCCACTTTCATATGTGTGTAAAATCCTTCTGAAACGCGCCTGTTCTTCTAAATTTGCAATAATTCAGTAACAAAGCTATCCCTAAATAAGAGGAGAGAACGATTCCTAGCAGCAATGCAGGTGCTTAGGGCTAGAAAAGAAAGAGGTGGAGAAAGGAAACTAAAAAGAATCTAAGGAATATATGAATAAAGTAAACAAACAACAAACAAAAACTAAGCTAAGAAATAACTAACTAAACTAAAAACAAAAAAAAACCACCAAAAAACCCCAAACCCAATAAAGCTAAGAAATAAATAAATAAACTAAAACCAAACTAAGAGGATCTCACAACTAACTCTATGCTCAACTGAATGGCATCACTATAAAGGCAGGCACTGTGTGGGCCCCCAAATTAGCAGCTGTTTACAAAACAAAAAGCTTTCCTGCACTGTATGGTGCCTCTTCTGACCATCCTGAATAGCCTCCTAATGATCTCTTCTTTATTTGGGTCAGGTCTGGCTGAGGAAGAATTTTTTGAGAAGCCAACTCTAAGCATTGCAGAAGATCACATTGTTATCTTCCCAGGAGACACCCTCAAAATAAAATGCAGGTAAGGATTGCTCCATCGTGTGGATCCCCTTGGCACAGAAGAGCTTCTGGGCTGGGTAGAGCAAAGGCTTCTGCTGAGGCAGTTAGGACCTGGAACTGTTTACCCTCACGTGCATGTCTGCATGGAGGAGAATTGGATGGGCTGTAAGGGAGCTGGGAGGAAAGGCTCAGGGTCAGCATTCAGCCTGGCCAGATTCTTTATTCTCTAAAGGGGCCCAAGGCTGAGTCAGCACATGGGAAAGTTCATGAGAGGGAGATGTGCCATGCTTAAGGACGGGGCTGGAAAACCCTCATCTGACAACAGGGTCAGATTCAGCTGCTCTGCAGCTAAAATCACTCTTGCACTCCCTGCTTTTAAATAAACGACAAACAAGACCATCAGGGCATGTCATTAGCTCTTTACATATAGATATATGAGCTTAAAGTTCCTAACCTCAAATACCACCTAGCTTAGGAGATGACAGTTCAGTAGGCAGCAGTTAGTATGTGCACATTCAAAGATCTGACCTGTTTATAGAATCACTGTGGTTGGGAAAGACCTCTAAGATCATCAGGTTCAACCATCCACCTATCACCACCATGCCACTAAACCACATCCCTAAGTGCCACATCTACACATTTTTTGGACACCTCCAGGGATGGTAACTCCACCACTGCCCTGGGCAGCCTGTGTCAATGCTTAACAACTCCTTCTGCAAAGAAATTTTTCCTTATCTCCAACCTAAACCTCCTATCATGTCCATTAAGTCAAAGATAACCAGGACCAGTAAAAAAGCCAAACTGCTGATACTACAAATGATGGCAGCTCTGCAGTTCTTGACCCAGTGTGTAAAAACTGAATGCAAGAAACAAGCCAACAGCTGGCAGTGAGGTGTGTTAAGAGGGAGGTGATCCTCTGGAAATAGGGATACAACTTTTGGTCTCAGCTGAGCGGCACACAACCATATAGAACACACCAAGCTACTGTGAAAGGTTGAGGTTTAATTTCTCCTCAGAGCCTTGTAGGAGAGAAGGTTTAAGGGAATACAGTTCTCCATCTGCTGCCTTTGTAAGCTGTAGGAACATCCTATTTTTCTCCTACCACCAGATGAATAAATAGATGAAGAAATTATTAGCTCTCCAGCCTCAAATTGCTTTATGGATGCAAAGCAATAAATCCACAGGACAGCTCTGAGAAACACAAAATTATGTTGGCATGGGAGCAGAGACTCTCACAATTTCTCTCTCTCTCTCACACACACACACATTATTTTTACATCTTCTTGCAAAATCCTCTTGACTGTAGCCACTACATGGATGGTTTCTTGCAAAAGAAGTTACAGGAAATAGTAAGCAAAAGCAGTAAGAAGCTGAATCTAAGCTGTAGTTTATGCTGACATATACATTCCCTCTGATTTTTGTCCTAGTCTATTTAATTCATTGTTATACTAACAGGTAAATTGACTCACACAGTGTAAAATTAGTGATGCTTTCTGGAGGGTGAGGGAGTTGTTTGGGTTTTGTTGTCATTTTTTTCCCAAATACCTCCAGCTAGCCGTTTGGCTTCTGAGGTCAAAACAACCTTACAGTGGTATTTTTAGCTTGGCAAGCAGCAAGCATGATGGCAATAAAGTTTAAGCAGCCCCTTAAAATTGAGATGCCGTGCTTCATAAAACACATGATGTGAGCATGGGTTGGGGACAGTGCTCCAGGCCAATTCAATCAATACTTTCCAGCAGTTCTCCATCCACTGCCTTTGTAAGCTGTAGGAAGATCTTATTTTTCTCCTATCACCAGATGAATAAATAGATGAAGAAATTATTAGCTCTCCAGCCTCAAATTGCTTTATGGATGCAAAGCAATAAATCGACAGGACAGCTCTGAGAAACACAAAAATATCTTAGCATGGGAGCAGAGACCCAGAGCACATTGGCTCCTTGACTCAGGTCACACAAGAGCTTGGAATAGAAGCTGGAAGTGTGACTTCTACACTCTGAGTGTGAGAGGTCCTGTAGCAGGTCCTCTGTGGATGTCTGTCATCTGCCTCCTCAAACACACCAGCATCTGCACACTTGCAGACAAGCTCCAGACTGGCCCAAAGGGAGCTCTGAAGTCCTTTGCACTTCCAGGGCATTTTTGGGTTGTGTGGAGCTCGGTGTGAGCAGGTAGCTGCTGAAGACTGTGGTAACTCTCTGTGAACATTCCTTCTCCCTTAAACTCCAATCATTTGAGGTGGCCAGCAGGTCAGGGAGGAGATTCTGGCCCTCTGCTCTGCTCTGGGGAGACCTCACCTACAGTGCCAGTTCCTCAGCACTGAAGAAATTTTTCACACTGAGCTTGGTGAGACACTGTCCCAGGTTGCCCAAACAGGTAACAGATGCTCCATCCCTGGAAGCATTCCAGGTCAGGTTGTCTGGAGTTCTGAGCAACCTGCTCAAGTTGGAGATGTCCCAGATGACTGCAGGGGGCAGGACTAGATGACCTTGAAAGGTCTCTTCCCACCCAAATCATTATGATTCCCTGATTTTTGGCAGCCTGGTCAAAGTTTCTACTGTAATTCTCCTCTGCTAGATGTGTGAAAATCCCAAAGCAATAGCCAAAGTCTTCATCTTCCATCAGGAGAAAATATACAGGAGGAAAAATGGGCACATTTAAGACAGCACAGGCATGTGAAAAGCCTGATTTGCTCCACAGAGCCAATCTGTGGCAGATTTCCAGCCCTGATGGACACCAGAGTGGTTGCAGTAGAGGGGCAGGGACACAAAGACATGCTGGGAACTGTCTGAATGTGAAGGTTCATTGTTCTATATTCTGGGCCAGAAGCCCCATTTCTTTACAGAGGTGGTCATTGCATCACTAATGACGCTAGTAAGGAAGGAGCACTGAGTAGGAACCTCCGCATCAAAAACTAATTCAGTGCTCTGAAGGACAGGAACTGCTCTGACAGAAGAGGTGGGGTTGTCCAAGTCAACAGTTCATCCAGAACCGAGGGTGAGGTTAGTCACCAGAGAGGATATTCACACTTTTCCCAGTCCTCTTATTCATCTACATGCTAGGAATAACCTCAGGAGTTCAGCCCCGTGTCCGCATCATCTTCAGGAAGGCGACAAAAGGACGGGCAGAAACGGGAGCCAAGAGGATGTTTGGTTAAGTGTCACTGGATTTGCTGGCAAACACCTTCCCTTATTGCACCTACTGCACCACTACAAAGCCTCTGGCACCAAAAGAGTAGTTAGCTACTAGCTAAGTGGAAACTTCACACAGCTTGCTTGTTAGATACAGTCAGTATTAGCATCTCTATGCTGAGTCCATGTGTCTAGACAGGAATTCTCCCTGGTGACTCTCAGCTGGGGAAATCCAGAGGTTCTTACTCTTTCCTGAGCTCAGTAGATACCAATGGGTCAATGGGAATACAAAGAGTGTCAACACCTTGACCTCTGGAAGAGTGGTTTCTCTTTCCAAACACAGATGAATTGCCTCCCTATAATACTAATTTCTTCCCCAGAAAAATCACACAGGATCACAGAATGGTTAAGGTTGGAAAGGACCACCAGAGGTCATCTAATCCAACCTCCCTGTTCTAGCAGGGTTCCCTAGAGCACATTACTCAGGATCACGTCCAGATAGTTTTGAATCTCTCCAGAGAAGGAGACTCTACAACCTCTCTGAGAAGCCTGGGCCACAGCTCTGGCACCCTCACAGGAAAGAAGTTCTTCCTCATGTTTAGGTGGAACCTCCTGGATTCCAGTTTGTGCCCATTGCCTTGTGTCCTATTGCTTGGCACCATCAAGAACAGCCTGGCTCCATTCTCTTGACACTTTCCCTTCAGATACACATATACGTTGATAAGGTCCCTTCTCAGCCTCCTCTTCTCCAGGCTAAGCCCAGATCCCTCAGCCTTTCCTCAGAAGAGAGATGCTCCAGCCTCTAATCATCTTGTAGCTCTCCAATGGGCTCTCTCCATGTCTCCTGAGAAGCCCATAACTGAACACAGTACTCCAAGTGGGGCCCTACCAGGGCTGAGTAGAGGGAGAGGAGAACCTCCCTCAACCTTCTGGCAATGTTCTTGCTGACACAGCCCAGGATACTATTGGCCTTCTCAGCCACAATGGCACACTGCTGGGTCATAGACATATTGATTGTTATGAAATTGATGGATGACTACTCCCACATTCCATCAGTTTCCATACTGATCACCAAAAACCTGTCTGCTACAAAAAGACCACCATCTTCATCTTATAAGGATGTATGGTGTGGACTAGTACATCACTAGAACCCTCAAAGTGCAGCCCAAGGAGGAGGGAGCTCCAAGAGCTCCTGCTGCTTGATGCTTCTAGCACGATAGGACTAGCACAACCATAGCCTGCTACCAAGCTAATATACATCAGTTGAAAGCTCTCTCTGAGTTCTGCAACAGGTCTTGCTTTTTGCTGGTGAACTATGTGGAATTGCATTTGACATCAGTTGTGGTCATAGATAAGACAGTGAAGGGGTCAGGTGGGTGAAATGGTGCATCATCTGCCCTCCTAGCTTTGTGTTCTGACTGCTCTGACAAGGTGAACCAAAAAAAACCACAATGTCTTGAGCAGATATTCTAAGATTTGTAATCTGATTAGTTCCAGATCCTTCACAAAGATCAAGATTTAGTCACTGCTAATTAAGCTAGAAAGGTGATGTGAAGTTACATAAACGTTCTTCTCTCTCCATGCAGCCTGAGTATAAGAAAATCTAAGTTAATTTAGCTATTAAAATATGCAAAGTCCTCAGCTGGGGAGAAACACAGATTTTTATCTGGTGCTTTCTAATGTTTGAAGTGGCTAAAGTGTAGTGTTGTTAAAACAAACTTATATTCAGGAAGTCTGTTAAAATAAAAATGAAATGTTCCTCCAGGAGCTAGCTGTAGGGAACTTCCTACAGTTCCCACAGACTATTTCAGGCATCTCCTCTGCTCTGGAGAAGACTGGGGGGACACAACTTTATTCCTTATGAGTGGAAACCCAAGCACGTAGCAACCTTTCTTATTCCATTTCCAAATGACATTGGGAACAGAAAATCCAGGTGGCCAGAAGCAAGCCCAAATTTTGTCTGAAGTCAGGACTCTAATTTTGATGTGTTGTGTTGACAGAGGAGCACCTTCTGTAAGCTGGCTTTTGAGGGGGGACCAGAAGGAAGACCCTCGGGTGCACGTCAACAGTTGTCACAACACCACCAGGCAAAGCTGCAGCATGCTTGTCATCAGGGATGTCATTGCTAATGACACTGGTTACTTCACCTGCATTCATGATGACTCTCCATCTAATGAGGATCTCATGGCCAAGATTTATGTGTTTGTTAAAGGTAAGAACTTAATTTCCTTTGGTTGTTATTGCTCTTTGGTAACATAGGCTGTGTTCAGCTGTGGGGTCTGTGCTAGGTAGAACCAACAACCCAAGTGAGATGCTTTCACAAATCCCAGCTCCCCCACTGGCCCAGTGTTGGAGCAAGCACCAGCTTGGACATTTGGAAGAGGCTGAATATATTTGGATTTTCATGCCAGCTGAAATCACAGGAAATTGTTCTTCATGTCTAACCTAAACTTCCTCTAGCACAACTTGAGGCTGTTGCCTCTTGTCCCTATCTCTTGTTAAATCCAGAGAGTATCTGGATGTTACTGAGAAACACATCACTTGTCTCCAAGTGAAGAAACAGTTCTCTGTGAGTGCCAGAGAAGGGTGAGGTCCAAAGGACATCTCCCTGGACGTTTTGTGAGAGCAAGTGCTCAGCAGGGTGTTTATGAGATTGAGGCAAGTGGAGTGAGAACATGTTGAGCCCAGACCTCAAAGGCTGGTGAGTCCTCTGAGCTTACAAACCATTATTGCCAAAAAAGGAAGGGGAATGGTGTTTTTTCCCTTCATCCCTGCCCTGCTGCTTGACACTGAAATGAGAACACGATAGTATCGGAAGTTCTGCTTATTGGCAATTATTTCCTGTGCTTGCTTCTGTTTTTACAGCCTCCCTTGCTGGAGTCTCTGAGCTCTGTCAGAATCTGGCATTCAGCAGCTCTTCCCCTCCCCGATCAGTGCAATCGAGCTGTGACCCCAGCACACCAGTCAGCTCATAAGGGACCTAAAGGCAGCAGGGTCAGCCACCATGCCTCAGCTGCTCACCAACACTCTGCAGGGAGGGAGAACTCAGGATCTTCATCCTGACTAATTGCTCCCGAGGCTTTTGCTGCAAGTCCCAAGGATCAAAATTAAAAAGCAAGAAAACCCCTTTCTCCTATTGCCCATCTCGTTGTTGAAAGCAAAATGTAGCTAAGGGCTGGGACAGAAATAGCTTGGTCTTGTTTAGCGGCAGAGTTTAGCCTCACTGCCACTCTGAGGCTGTAGTGTCTGGTCAAGCGTGGAGCTGCAATGCTGAAGAGCAGCCAAGCAACTCTGTCATGGCTGCTGACAGAGAACAGGGTGATTGGGAGAAGCCTACTCCTAGTCTCCAGAACACACTGTCTCTGCTGAGTCAGTAGCAGTACAGAAAGGTCTTCTCTGCAAACTAAGTGCCCAAGTAGTAAGAAGCCCACCTCAGAAAGGAGGGAGGCTGGACTAGATGACCTTGGAAGATCCCTTTCCACCCAAACCATTCTCAGATTCTCTGGTTATTTCAACCTTTGGGATCTCTGTGCCAAAGGGAAGGGCAGGCCATCTTTTTGGTGTTAAAATATGGAGAATCCTCTCTACTATATTTCCTAGGGCATGTATAAAATTTAACATACCTTAAAGAAGGAGGAAAAACAAAAACAAAAAACACACATCAAGCAAAGATTCCCTCCACCTTCCCAAAGGGCTATCCCAGGCCCCAGCTTAGAGACAAGCCAGGAGTTGCAGCTCTCAGCTATTTGAAATACTGTTTCAGTCAGCAAAGCAACTGAAAGTAAGATGGTCCTCAGGGCATCAGCTGGAAGAGCTCTCTGTACCAGCTGAAACGCTGCCTCAGCCTCCGCAGTGATCTCTCTTTGCAGCCCTTAGCTCTGTGGAGCAGTAAGGGATTTGCTACACCTCTTTGTAGCTCTCAGCCAATGCATCAGTAGGAAGCAGGAGCTCAGTGCTGCTTTGCTTCCTTCCATCAGCAACTTGTCCGATGTTATTGCTGCGGTAAGTGGAACCTCTCACAAAATAGCCTCTAGAAAAGTTCATCTGAGTTTCCAAGCTATGCTTTGACTCCTGTCCACACACTCCCACCAACAGTACTGCTCTGCTTAGCACTGCAGGGCTAAAGGAGACAATCTTCTCATGGCAGGTGTGGGGCAGGTAGGCCAGCAACAGACATCCTTTAGTATTCATAGAATCACAGAATCGTTATGATTGGAAAAGACCTCTGAGATCATCAAGTCCAACGATCCCCCCAGCACTACCACGCTTACCACTAAACCATGTCCCCAAGCACCATATCTACACGCTTTTAAACACTTCCATGGATGGTAATTCTACCACCTCCCTGGGCAGCCTGTTCCAATGCCTGATAACCCTCTTGGAGAATAAATATTATTCCTAACACCCAATCTGATCCACCCCTGGTGCAACTTGAACCCTTTTCCTTTTATTCTTCATGTTATTCTGTTTCTTGGAATAATTATGGCCATGATAGAGCTGCTTCTCAAATAACTACTTCAGAAACATGAGTCTCAGCTCCTCTGCCCAAGGTACTGTAACTGGCACAAAATGGTGAGCCCAGTACCTCAGCGTTGGCTGCTGCACAAGGCTCCAAGTACACTGGGGTGGGATCATCAATTCCTGTTTGTGCCTAGTGTGGTTCAGTCTGTGAACACATAGACAGGGGAACATTTTAACAGTGTCTTCCCCACCCCGAGCAAATCATCTGCTGGTGCTTCACCATCTCAGTGAGTTTGGAACATAGTAGGATTAAGACAGTGTTTCCATACATTTGGGTTCTGATGTTCTCAGAAACACACTAAAACTAGAAGATACCTCTGCAGAGAATTTGGGTTCTGGCTCCTTCTAAAGTTCATAGGGACACCATGAAGGACTATCACTGCAAGCCTGAGCCACTGCAATCCTGCCAGGAGTCCAGAGTACAAGAGCTGGAAATCAAATGTGAAGTAAGACAGACTTTTATAAGGGAGCACAAGTCCCATTAATGCCCTTCTGAAGGAAAAAGGAGGATGCATCCAAGCAGCTTGTCCTGTCAGATCATGCATCTCACAGCTTGTCAGCTCTGGCAGCAAGGCATCCCCAAGGCAAGGGTATGAGATCTCCCTTGCTGTTGTAGAGAATGAGGAGATGGGTCAACTACTGTGCCAGGGTAGTGTGTCACATCAACCACAGTCTCCTCTTTATCAAACAGTACAGCCCAGAGATGTAAAGCCCCATCTTCTTCATCCCTTCCTCACCATGAGAAATCTGAAGAGGATGGAAGTGCATGAAAGCAGCCTTCAGATGAGATCATATTTAGGTTCTGATATTCTTTGAAGCTGATTTCTGCCTTCTCAATTCTTTTGAGAGTTTACAGAGATAATCCAAACGTGAGAAGCAGAAGTGCAGGACCAGGGTGACAGCCCTGACTTGGGCTTTGGCTTGCTTTCCAGAAGATATTACCAATGAGAACAGAGTTGGAGCTGCATTTCTTCTTTCTTTCATGCTGGAGACACCGAGACAGCTACGCTTGCTGCCAGACACTCAGCAAGTTGAGATAGGCAAATGTTGTCCTGTCTGCTCAGTGTGGAGCCCAGCAGATAAGCTGGCTGCCTCCCACAGACTGGTGGAAGGGTTTGGCACCATGCCCTAGTTAACGTTTAGGGCCACATGACATGGGAAAATAGGCTAGTAATTGATAATTGCTGAGCCTTGCCTAGGTGGAAGCAGCTAATGTAAGAGATCTGTCTTAATGGTGGGACTTGAGGTAAAGCTGGGGAATATCACAGCATCACAGAATGGTTTGAGTTGGAAGGGATCTTAAAGATCATTTATTTCCAATTCCTTTGCCATGAGCAGGGACAACTTCCACTAGAGAAGGTATTTCAGCAACTTGATGACCTTTAAAGGTCCTTCCAACCCAAACCATTCTATGAGTCTACAGAGTCTTTGTCTGCCTAACATCTAGTGTTGAGGAGAGTCATAATTTATGAGTTCTTTTGATGCTTGAAGCATAATTCTAGCCAAAGTATGGAGACTTCTTTTTTAAAAAAATAAATCTTTCCATGTTGGCTTTTATTTGTTTGCCAGTGAGAGGCATTTTGCTTCCACCATTTTTGAAGTAACACTTTTTAAAGTAATATTTTTTTTCTCTACAAATATTCTGGTGTTTCTAGCAGTAGTCTCCAGGGGAAGAATGCATTTCATTCGACTGAAGTAGAATGCTTCATGTTGACTCAGAATGGCTTCTGGGGGTTTTGCAGTCACTTTTGTTTTGCCTAAAGATAAAATATTCTGTTTTCTGTTTAATCTAAGCATTCCACCACCAATTCTTTTCATTGGTCTGCCAAACTGAAAAGTCCTTTCTTTTCAAAGACCCACTTCCCAGACAACTTTACAGGAGTTACTCCTGTACCTGGAAGAAGCTTTGATGGGACACCAGGAGGAATACAGCAGACCAGGACATTTCCTTGTTGAGCATTCCAAAATGCTCTGGCTAACGTGTCACTTAATTGTTAACGTAAATAACAGGTTACAAAACCTCCTCTCAGTGCTTTTGACCTTGATGAAGATGAACTTTATGGGGAACACGTCAAAACATGACCTTAAAGAACCTGTGAGACTCTGCCCAGGCTTCCCAGCTAAGGCATAACTGAATGAAGAGAATAAATAGTGAGAGAATTATCTTTAGCAGGAACACAGCGAGAAGCAAAAGGAGAATGATCAGGAATTTCACAGACATGAAGAGCTGTGGATGACTATCCTCAAAACCTATTTGGTGCTTATCATCTCTGTGGGCTGATGGATGGTATCTGAAGGGAGAGGTGATGTTAACTCCACGGCTTTCAATATGATACAAATATCAGGAGACAAATTGCCACTACACATGAAATACAAGCAGGAATGAAAAGCACCCAAAATTCTGTACGAAACCCTCTGTGTGTGTGTGTGTGTGTGTGTGTGTGTGTCTCAGTAGGATGTTTTGGACTCACAGGCAGGTGAACAACGCTGAAAAGTAAAGAAGTGTAGGAGAGAAGATGAGCCTACACCAGAGTAAGTTCCTGGGGTGCAATGCTGAGGGTGTTGAAGTCCTCATCTTCATCAGCTGGCAGGAAGGGGCTCGTGAGCTCTCTGGAGGGTGGGATTTCAGTGGTGAATGAGAATGACATAGCAACAGACCTCCACCACTTCCTGGAAGATAGTCACCTGAACTAACACTAAACAAAAGCTGTTACTGCCAGGTGAAGGATTCCCACCTCTCTGCTCACATGCTGTCACTTGAGGAGCCTTGCACGTTCCCCAGGCACCACAGAATAAGTGGCACCTTCCCTAAGCTCATCTCAAGCAGCAATTAATCTCCTCCAGATAGACACAGAACTTAGACACAAAGAGCTTCACTGCCTGAAGGTAAACAACATTCTTGTAGGCACTTGACCTTTGAGGTGCTCTGGAGTGCGGGGTGCTTGATTCTTCTCCTGGCTCTGCCCCTGTGTCTGAGACCACAGGGCCCCTTCCCTTCCACCATCCATCCCGCTGCCTCGGCTTCCTCCGCTTTGCTCTTTTGTGTTCCCTCCTGAGCCCTGCTGGGTAAACAGTAACACCCTGGGCCTGGCTGCAGCTTCCTGCAAACTTCCACTGACCTGGAGAACCAGACAGCCAGTCTGAGACCCAAGGGAAGGAGCTTTTCCCTCGCCTTGTTGCTGGGACTGCAGCTGATAAGTCCCTAACGTGCCACAGCTCTTGTCTTTCTTCACATAAAATGAGTTTTGCAGCCCACAGTAAATGATTCGGGTTGATTATCCTATGGGAATTGGTGGGTGTTTCTTTATGGGGAAGATTCACAGGGCATATTACCTTCCCAGCTTAGGGGGGAGCAGATGTGCTAAGCGACAGGGATATACCTTATTTCCATAAAATGTTTCCTTGCTGAGGATTTTTTCCCCCACCAGGAGTTCGGTGCTGGTAACCAGAGGGAGGACACCACCTGCACTTTCCAGGCCACAGCTCTCCAAATTGTCACACTTGAGTGCAATTGATTTACACCATCTGGAATGAGAGATCTTCCCTGAGGCTGAGGTTATCGTTTTTAAAGAAAAGTGACCCTGTCCCTTTTGTTTCAAGAAGTTCTGTCTCTGAGAGACTCTTTATTTACAAGGAGTTAACCAATTGCAGATTAACTGAAGGTGCTGAACGTGTTTGCAAAGCTGGCAGTGACAACTCCTGATTGTTCCAGCAGATCATTTTTCCATGCCACGGTCAGGCTGAATGCCTTAGGAGTTAGTTTCCTGAAGGATTCAGGGTTTTTTTTGTCTGCACAAATCATAACAGAGGTATCAGCTGGCAGCTGATTAGTTCCCTCTTCAATATTTATTCTGTGTTATTTTGTTGAGATTCAAAGCTGAGCCACTTGATATTTGCTTTGCTGTGAAATGAACAGTCCAGCTGCCTGGAAAGTGCTCTTCCTTGGAGTTCTCCTCCCCAGTGCTTGATGATGTTGTTGCTTGCTTTTGCACAAAGTTTCACAGTTTGGGAGAAACAATCAAACAAAAAGCCTCCCTGATATACCTAGGGCTATTTAGTGACCTTCACCTGCAACTGCCTTTTCTTTTCCTTCCAGGTCACTTTCCACTGATGGCCAAGTGTAGCTTTAACCTCAGGTTTAAGCTCTCACATCAGAATTGTAGTTTAGCTCTGTATCTGCCACATTAGCATCTTCACTTTTGGAGTTGCTCCACTAACTCATACAGCTATCCCACCCTGTTTCATAGACTCAGAAAATGGTTTGGGTGGGAAGGGACTTTTAGAGGTCATCTAGTCCAAACCCCCTGCACTCAGCAGGGACATCTCCATCTAGAGCAGGTTGCTCACAGCCCCAACAACCTGACCTGGAATGGTTCCAGGGATGGGTCATCTACCACCTCTCTGGGCAGCCTGGGACAGGGTCCCACCACCCTCAGGGTGAAAAAAATCCCCTCCCTGGCTTGCTGAGGACCAAAGCTCCAATACTGCAGGCTAGGGAGGAAAGGCTGCAGGGATGAAAGGATGCCTTTGGTAGATAGCAAGGTCTCTTTAGGCTAAGGCTATAAACAGGCTAAAGCTCTGAGGTAAGACAAATCACAGCCATCTGCTTACTGCACCAGGCTCCAGGAAACGTCTTACTGTAGGAAAGAGAAGGACACATAAAATAGAAAACCTTTTCCTCTTTTTTTTTTTTCAAAAGAGGGTGGGAATGATGCTCATGAGACCAGACATCCAGTAGGGATTAACAACCAGCTGCAGCCCAAGCCATCCTTTCCTCTCCCAACCCAATCTTTGGAACCCAGAAGCTTCCTTTTGCTGTTGCTAATGGACAGTGGATTTAAACCACTATCAGTTACAAATACTGAGGGTAGAAGGCTAGATTTATATAGTTTGGCTTCCAATTCAGATTGTAGCTTATGATCTGAGATAGTGTAACTCTAGCAACTGGCTAGACATACGGCACTTCAGATGCAAGATACTATTAAAAATCAATTAGGAATGAAATACAGCTTCAGCTACATCCATTGGAAATTCATACTTCCCGTTTAGGTGTCCTAGTTACAGCTGAAAAAAGGAAATTATTTTTAGGTCTGTTGTGAAAATTTGGTAGAGGTCAGTCTTGGAGGGAGGGAGAGATGATGGAGGAGAGTGAAGTTAAATAATCATTTTTTCCCCTTGAACAGGAAATATTTTTGAGAAATATTATTCTGTTTTGAATGAGAGATTTCAGCCATTGCATAATTCAACATTTTCTGATAGTTCGGGGTTATTTAACTTCTGTGTAGCTGCCTTCTTTTGGTTTGTGTTACTTCTCAAACAAACAGTTCTGTTCTTAATCAACCTCTAAAAATACTGCACAACGATTCCAAAATTCAGCGTTCTCATCTTTTCAGTCAAAACACTTAGTCAAAACTTGATCCAGGTTTGAGCATAGTTTGGTATCAAGAAGCTCCTTTTTCACAGCAAGTTTATTCTTGTCCTATCCCCCCATCATGTGGCACAATAGCTGCTCTCTCTTTCTCTCCATAGGACTAGAAAAAAGTATGAATACACTTCCAGAGATGCTTTTATTTTAAATAGACAAAATCCCAGAATCCCAGCATGGTGGGGGTTGGAAGGGACCTCTGGGAATCATCCAGACTTGCGGGGTCACCCAGAGCAGGTTGCCCAGGATCACCTCCAGGTGGTTTTGGAATCTCTCCAGAGAAGATAAAAATCTACTTTCTCTGCTTTTTTCCCTGTAACACATAATCCAAGGATCTTCTTTTCATAATCCAGGGGCTTCTTGTATGTCTAAAGGCCTTTCAGCATTTGCACAAGCTTTAAAATTGATTATAAAAATATCATCACATCTGATACCTCCAGGAATGGTTCAGCTGGTGAGCAAGCATAGAGAGGTCCTAAGCAGCACTAATGGCCAGGGAGAAACACCAAACACATTTTTGTCATAGGACTCAATAGAAGAATTTAACAGACCTGTTTGGGAAAGTCCCTAAAACACTGGATTAAGGATAAATATTTCCTATTAGTTTTAGGCATTGGAACAAGCTACAAAGTTGTGGTCTGGAGATCAAGTTTCTCAGCTTAGACACAGTGCCTGCCTAAGCAGAAAGTACAGATGAGTATCTGAAACTTCCTACATGTGGGGAGATGACAGGTCTAATTTTTAATTCTAATTAATCTCTCTCACACAGTATTTCTTGCCATGCCATTACATGCTTTTTTATAGATCAAGCCAGTCAGAATGAATCAATGGCATGGAATAAAAGCTGACCTCAATAGACATTACTAAAAATGATAGACATCACCCAGATTTCTGCTTTTTATCTCCTGTTTTGTTGCCTCATGATCAGTGCTCCTGGACCAGCTCCTTGGCACAGTTCCCCACAGAAATCACACATCTCTTATACTTGCACAGTAACACAAGTGCCTGCTGTAAAACATCATCTCAACATGTGTGACCTTTCTGATATCCACAAATTGCTCCAACCAACCTTTGCTCTCATCTTGATGAAGCATGTGGTACATTTTATCCACCAAGAATCCTACCTCAAATTGTCAAAGCCTGTGACTTTGATTTGTGTGTTTGAGAGATGTCTGATCATAGATGAGAGTATATGCAGCCTTTCTTAGAGAAACTCTCACACCATGCTGCAGAGTCATAGAATCATGAAGATTTGAAAAGACTTTTCAGATCATCAAGTTCAACCATTAACCCAATGCTGCCAGGTCACCACTAAACCATGTGCCTCAGCAACACATCTCCACATTTTTTACACCCTGCAGGGATGGTCACTCCACCACTGTCCTGGGCAGCCTGGGCCAGGCCTTGACAACCCTTTTCGGGAAAAAATATTCCTCATGTCCAACCTAACCCTCATCTGGCACAACTTGAGGCCATTTCCTCTTGTCCTATTGCTTGTTCCTTGGGAGAAGAGATCAAACCCCACTTCAGTCCAACCTCTTTTCAGGCAGCAAAGGAAAATATTAGAGGAAACATGACATGAGGTTACAAGGGTAGTTCAGGAAGTACACTAATGATCTTCATCAAGAACGACACTTCTCATTATACGTCGGAAAACCACTTGCCTACAGTATAGATGTTTCCCTTTTCCTGAGCCACCCATTGTTGAAGGTTCCTACCCACCCACAGCCATGGATGTGTTAGCCCTGGTGGCCTCCACTCATCACCAATTCAGCCCATTTGCAAGCAGTTAAGCATTTTGAAAACTGGTTTTTGTTTCCTCATAGCACATTCTTTTCTAAGGTACTATCAGAATACTTCAAAACACATTAGAGATTGTGCACAAACCTCTCATGTCAGCTCTTCTCCATGCTTTAGGTGAAGCCACTTCCAAAACATAATTGTGTGGAGTCAGGTCCCAAGCCAAGGATAAGCAGGCTGAGGTTATTGTACACCATGCACATCCTTTCCTGTCAACAGAAAATCCAAAGAAATAGTGGTTGATTGTTGACTGCCTACACCTGTGGTGTAGTTAGCATTGCATTAACCTAACAGTATCTGAAACTTTATACAATAAGAATGAGATAGCATCATGTCAAAGGATGCTTGCTTGGAAAAATCTTGAAGCCTTTAGGTTTTCACAAACATAGTGTTCATTTTCTGATGACCACCATGCTATTGATGCAATGAAAAATTGGTGAATGAGAGTCAGAAGCTTTACCAACTTAAACTACTTCAGATTTTTATTAATTTCTATTGTACATGTATATCCACTCTGATTTGTTCTGGTAGATCTGTAGAAAATCCCACAGCTCCCTAAGAGTGTGACCAACTTACCAACTTATATCAGCTATGAAAGAAATTCAGAGCACTGGGGAAAGAACTACCTCCAGTGCCAGGAAGACCTGTGGAGCTGTTTTATTAACTTCGTTTTTGCAGGTGGAGAATGGATTAAAAATAGGAATTTTTACAAGATTACACTACAAGCTGGTAAAACAGGGTTAGAAATGGGGTATTAGGTTGTAATCCATAGCTGACAGTGGAATTTGCAAATAGGCAAGATGTGACTGGATGTCTTGCCAAAGCTACAGTGAGCCTTCTGGGGGCAGTTAGCTGCTCAGGTTACAGTGGTGTCCTTCTGGTCATTGATCAGAATCATAGAATGATAGAATCATTTTGGCTGGAAAAGACCTCTGAAATAACGGAGTCCAACCATCCACCCAACACTAAACCTTGGTCTACTCTAAACCATGTCCCCAAGTACCACACCTGCACTTTTTTGAACACTTCCAGGGATGGTGACTCCACCACTGTCCTGGGCATCTTGTGTCAGGGCTTAACAACCCTTTTGGGGAAGAAATTGTTTCTCATGTCCAATCTACACCTCCCCTGGCACAACCTGAAGCCATTTCCTCTTACCCTATTGCTTGTTCCTTGGAAGAAGAGATGAACCCCCACCTTGCTCCAACCTCCTTTCAGGTAGTTGTAGAGAGTGAGAAGGTCTCCCTTGAGCCTTCTCTTCTCCAGACTAAACAACCCCATTTTCCTCAGCTGCTCCTCCACAAGACTTGTGCTCTAGACCCTTCACCGGCTTTGTTGCCCTTCTTTGGACACACTCCAACAACTCAAAGTCTTTCTTGTAGTGAAGGGCCCTCAGAAAAGGAGCAGTTTTGCTAATCAATGTTCTTTTCCCTACAGACTACAAAAATCCATTTGTGGAGATTCACCTGGCACATCCCAAAGCAATCTACATTGTAGATACTAAGAAAACAGTGGTTGTCCCTTGCCGAGTTACCTCACCAGATATCAGACCTAAGCTTACCCAGGTAAGTGACTGCTTCAGAGAAACTCAATCAGTTCACAGGTCTGGGCTGCCAACACAGTGGGTAAAAAAAACACAAAAGCAAATATATCCAACTAGGCAAGTTTCAGGAAAAAAAAAAAAAAAAGCAAAGAAAAGACACTGAAATATTAAACATTGTATGAGGGTGTTTGGGGGATTGAGTTGGGTTTATCACATATTTTTCTCATCTTGTGGCTTGATATTCCTCTATAAATAGACAAAGCTAGATGAAAAGGCACTATTCTTCTTCAAACATCCTTGTATAGCACCTGGCTATTGGCTATTACTTGTGCTCTAGACCCTTCACCAGCTTCATTGCCCTATTCCAGACACACTCCAGCATTTCAATGTCCTTCTTGGAGTGAGGGGCCCAAAACTGAACCCAGGAGTTGAGGTGTGGCCTCACCAGTGCCCAGTCCAGGATCATGATACCTGCCCTAGTCCTGCTGATCACAGTAGTATTGATACAATCAATAGATATGGTGTGATAGCAGATAGGCTGATGCCCTCTGCTAGTAGAGAAGTCTGAGGACCTCTGCTCCTCTTGGCAGTTAGATGTCTTAGTTGTTTGACATCTCCTGGGAGACAGGACATGAAATCACGGAGACCTGAGACACTGCTCTGGCTCTTGCAGAGACCAATGGCAAACTTCCAGTGGACGTGCAGAGGGACAGCAGTGACCTTATTGCTTTAGCAGATTGCTGGTGTTGTCAGTAGGGATTAAGAGGGGAATAAAGCTCCTCTGCTGTTATAGCTTATCACTTTAGCCTGGATAAGTGTTATCACCTTCTCCTCCTTGGCTATAAAAATGAAACATCCCCATCTTATTTTAACCTACTTCAAACTCAATTCATTGCTGGGGTCCTGCTGCTGACTTCAGCGCAGTCACATGAGCTTAAAAGTGGCCTCAGAACCTCAACCAAGCAGAATTTCACATTTATCCCCTTATTTATAGACAGCCCTGCTCTCCCTGCTTGCCAGCTAAAACCTCTCCCAGCAATTTCTTCAAGCACAAACTGAAGTTCTTCATCTCATTGAAAGCTTCTGCAGGAATAAAACCTCCACAGAAATCTCCCTTTGCAACTGCAAATAAAATCAGCAACCCACCCAAAAAAAGATTATTCCTCTTCCAGGGGGACTGCAGGGCAAGGGTAAGGATGTTGAGTACTGCTCTCCAGAGAAACCCTCCTGAGGCTGGGAGCTGGAGAAGCATCACCACTCAAGAGGAGATGCTTTGGGAGGTGTATGTGTTGGCTCCAGGAGCCATCCATTGACGGAAAGTCTCTGCTTGTTTTGCCCTGTCTGGGAATTTCATAGGACAGTGTGGAGCCAAGGTGGCTGCTTCCCGTGCGATGAGGAAGCAGGGCGGGAGAGGGGTGGAGGTAAGGATGGGGGAGGAGAGGGTGAATGAGGCCATCAGACAAATTTAGAACATCCTCCCCTTCCAAATTTAATCTCCGATAGACAACGAACTTCAAAGGGAGGAAAGCCACTGTGGTTTCCTTCAAGCAGCATCGACGCTCTTTGTTTGACTGTTTAAATATGTATTTTTTGAATATTTTATGAAGATGTTTAATATGTGTGGAGTGTTGAAAAGGGCCTCCTCAGTGAGGTTACTTTTAATTTCCCCTTCCCCTAGCCTTTGGGGAGCAGAGCTGCCAAACCCTGAAGTTCAGCTTTATCACATTTCATTATTCTTGTAGAAAACATACTTTTTTTCCACCGTAAATGAAGTTCCTTATGTTACCATTATACTTTAAAATCATTGCACTCTCTGGCCTTTAAATATGTATGGAGAAAGGCAACTCCTGCTAATACTAAACAGATCTCAACTAACTCCACACACAACTCAGGTTGTCCTGTGCAGGGACAGGAGCTGGACTTCATGATTCTTGTGGGTTGCTTCAAACTAAGGATATCCAATGAGTCTATCATGCTAAGACACACAACTCAAACTTTTAATTTTGCTTTAAATGGTTTTAAGGGAGCCCAGAACTGGACCCAGTACTCCAGATGTGGCCTCACTAGGGCAGAGTAAAGGGGGAGGAGAACCTCCTTGACCTACTGCTCACACTTTTCTGAATGCATTCCAGCATTAACTTAACTTGCCTCATCGCTGACAGTCAGGATATGACAAGGAGGAGGAAGAAGCACCATGGAAATAAAATGAGTTATCATGTGCCAACTGTAATGTTGTAATGTGCACACCAAGGTTTCCCCAAACCCTTCATTTTTTAAGCCAAAAGTGATCTCAACACTCCTGCAGCACATCATCATTCCTGAAGAGCCTTCCTGTGTCCTTCTGGAAGAGTCAGACCCACAGCCTGTGCTTCCACCCATCTGCCTGCAAAGAGGCTGAAATGGGTGAAGTTCAGCGCTCTGCTCTTCTACAGACTCCTGAGCTATATGTGTTTTGTTTCACCTATTTCTTTTCTACATTATAATACAGGATCTCAAAATGATTTGAAAATAAATTATGTTTTCTCTAGCAAATAGAGGATGTGGTGATAATAGTAATAAACAAGTCCTTGTTCCCACCAATAAAAGCTAATCTCCTTGACACTGGTGCTGTCCAGGGGTATACCGAGGGTTCATTCTTATTAAATTAATTTTTCCTCTAGTTTATTTTCCATATTTGACTTTCCTCACTTCTTCCTCATAGGCAGAATTTACAGATGTGGTTTTTTCAAGAATCTCAAAACATTACAAGTATTTACGAATTTAGGATTAAAAAACTGTGTTACTAAGTCTCCTTATTTCTGCCACCCTATGATTTACCATCTGAAGTCATCCAGGCTGGAAATCAATAGGTTGCTTTGAAGGTGACTCATCCCTTTCTGTGGTGTAGAGAGAGTCTGATGAGTAGCCATAGACTGTAGCTTATTGGGTGAGGCAGTGACGCGAAGAATTCTGATTTTGGGGGATCTAACTTCACCTGTGTTTTGAAAGTATAACACATGTGGTAGCTACAGGTAGAATTAGGAGAAATAAGTTTTTTCTTAAACACTTCCAGAACGATTACCCTACAGAATTCCAGTAAGATGGGTGTAATTATTCCCAGTGAAGAAGTGAGGGAAATGAGACCTACAATTGGTAGCATGATTTCTTGCCTAAGATCTGAGAGGATTTGGGCTACTGAATCAGAAGGGCCAGTTATGATGTACAAGTGTTGGATTTCAAAGACAGTCATACCTTAGGGAAGGCTTTTTTATTTGCTTATGTTGATGTTGCTTAAGATATGTGTGGAATGAGACCACCAACCACTCTGGAAGGTCAAATCTCTAGCCTGCCTCTAAAGCAGAACAGCCTTGGTTGGTTGTCTCTGTGGTCTGAGAGGAAACAGAATGTCTCACAAGCCTCCAACCCGTCTGTTCTCTTTCAGTACCCTCAGTCTGTAGAGATGAACTTCAGGAGGATGATGTGGGACCCAAGAAGAGGATTTATCATCCCCTCTCACTCTTTTCTTTACTCTGGAGTACTCACATGCACAGCAAATGTCAGTGGAAGCGTGTTCACCTCCTATTACTTAGTCCAGAGACTGGGTAAGTGACTCCCATGCACCAAGGATTGACCACAACATTTCTGTTCCACAGCTGAGCCCTTGGGTATTATTTCTTAGTTAGCCTCAGTATCATTTGATAGCTCTAACTGGTATGTATCTGCAGCAAGCCCAAGCTGGAATGCGAAAAGCAAACTCATTCTTCCCCTTTTTTCCTATTCAGTAGAACTTGGATATGATCTGATCCTGGGTTTGACAAATCACCAAGTGCTGAGGTGGTACAAATCAGGAGTGTTTTAGTCAACCTCCACCAAGGCTTTGGTTGGTTGGATTGAGCTATGCTTACATTAAAACAACTGCTGGTCTAGGATAAACCAGACAGTAGCTTTCTTCTTGCTTCTGGTCATTAAACACACAAGATGATGGTATAAAAATCTCATTAAGTTGCTAATTCAAATCTTTGGGGCTTTAGAGACTTTCTGCTGGTGATTTATTCAACCCTTTATCTTGTATTTACAGTTGACCTTCAGCTCAGGACTAAAATCTGAATTTGAAGCAACTAAACACAAAATTTCTGAGCGCTGGGGATTTCAGTGAAGCCAATTAGAATTTATTTTCCCTTTGTTTTCAGTGTGTGCCCTTTCTCTCCTTATATATTTTTGACAGAGGAGAGTTATTGTGACTTCATTCCCATTAGATCATGGCATCCTTCTATACAATTAGCACTCAGCCTCAAACAACAGGCTTGTACATTTGTATGGCAGCCAAAGGAAAGTCCTGGAAATCTCTCTTTCTCTCTCCCTTTTGCTTCATTGTTGGAGTAACTACTTTTTTACTAGAATCGCATATACAAAGCTAAAAAAAACCCATGAGATCATCCCAGTCTGTCCCAAAAGGACACAGGAAATACCCTTACTCTATAGTGTGTTATTGTACAGTTGGGTATGAGTTTGGTATGGGGCATCATAGACATGATGCAGGATCATATCAGAGTTGATGTTGTTAAGGCATCAATAAAAGTATAAGAGCAAGATTTGGGGATCCCATTCAGAAAGGAAAGGTAGCAGGTCATCAGAGGAGAAGGCAGCTGGTTGTCAGAGGAGAAGGTAATAGGTGATCAGAGGGGAAAGGAGTTGGTTGTCAGAGAGAAGATAGCTGGTCATCAGAGGGCAGGTGAAGCATGTTACATGTTCTACAGAAATTAATTCTTTCAGAGGTATGCAAATGTTGAGGATGAGTCACTGTGGAAAACTGTTTCTGACAATGGTTATGGAGCAGATAGGTGAGGGCTGGAGCCAAACGTGTCAAATGCAAGAAAAGTAATTATTCAATTACTGTGTCCATGGGATCAGTTAGTTGGAACGGATGATGTTCAGGCATTTATACCACAGACCTAATGTTTCCATTATGTGGGCATTTCAAAGAGTACCCATAGAAATGGCAGAAGAAGGTGAGACGTTCTGGGAACTGTTGGAGAAGCAATTGGAGGGTGGACTTCATCTTAAATGTGATTGATACTAGGAGTCCTGCATGGCTCTACCTTTGCTTTTTTTCCATTTCAGAGAGCAGAGCACAGAACCTGGCTCTGAAAGCAACTCCCAAAAAACTGCTGGTTGGAGAAACTCTCCATCTGGAATGCAGAGCGGAAACCTTTGTCAACGGGCGCATTGAGCTCATATGGAAATGTCCTAACGGGAGAGTGAGTTGATGAAAATTCAGTATTCTTCCATGCAGTCTCCCCCCAACCCAAAAGAAAGGTGTTCACAGGGCTGAGGACACCCAAACTACTACTACTAATTCTAAAATACAGTCAACCATTTGTAAGCCTACAATTGATTGTATTTTTAGTTTGGATGAATATAAGACTTATCTGACCATCTTGAACCAGCAAATTAAACTGCAGTTCTGGGCTCCCCAGTTCAAGAGAGACAAGGAACTACTGGAGAGAGTCCAGCAGAGGCCAGTAAGATGCTGAGAGTACTGGAACATCTCTGGAAGGAGGAAGGGCTGAGAGCCCTGGGGCTGGTTAGCCTGCAGAACAGCAGATCCAGAGGAGATCTGCTCTATGCTGAGCGAGAGCTAAAGAGTTGGGGCAAGAGGATGGGGCCAGACTCATCTCAGTGGTGCCCAGGGACAGGTCTAGGGGAAATGGGCACAAACTAGAACCCAGAAGGTTCCATCTGACCATAAGGAGAAACTTGTTTGCTGTGAGGGTGCCAGAGCCCTAGCCCAGGCTGCCCAGAGAGGTTATGGAGTCTCCTTCTCTGGAGAGATTCCAAAGGCACCTGGAAGCAATAGTGGGCAACCTCCTGTGAGTGTCACTGCTTTAGCTTTGGGGTTGGACTAGATGATCTCCAAAGGTCCCTTCCAACCCCTGCCATGCTGGGATTTGGTGAAATTTCAGGCTAAATATACACGTGCAAGAAAAGCCAGGAGTGTATGTCTCTGTTGGGATGAAAAGCTGTCTCCTTTCTTCTGACCTGTTTGTTGATCCCAGCTCCCAGCAGCTGGGATCAGGCAGCCATGGTGGTTACAAATTATCAGTCTGCTCATCCATCTTGGCATTTATTGTGTAGAAAAAAGTGAAAAAAGCCAACTGAATCTGCTGAACTGTCCACCAAGGAATGAAATTTAAATTCTGAGGGTAGGTTCTTGACCTTTTGTGGAATGTGCTACAAAAATGCCAGATTTGAAGTAGAAATACATAAGAAATTGTGCATTTGCTTTGATGTACTAAAATATTTCAGTTCAGAGAATCATAGAATGGCTTGGGTTAGAAGGGGCCTTAAAGATCATCTATTTCCAAACCTCTTGCCATAAGCAGGGATGCCACCCACTAGACCAGGTTGCCCAGGGCCCACCCAACCTGGCCTTGAACACTGCCAGGTATGGAGCATCCACAACTTCTTGGGTTCTCCTAAGGAAAGCAGAGGACAGAAGGGGTATTTTCCAAATAATTCATTTGAGATATTTCTCATGGTTCTATTTGATTCTCAGAGTTAAAATTCTTGAGTTGCTTTTTCTTTTTACTTCAGTCAAATATGTATTTCCAAAAAGCATCTAAGCTGCTTGGAAAAGTGTAAAATGTGATTTGTAAAAAATGAATGGATGACACTGAAAAGACACTGAAAGAGTGTCTGATTTTGTTCTGGTGAAGAAACTACAGAAACTATAACCTAGAATTTATAGAAGTACTAACAATATGGTGTTCCTGGATTTTGTTTCTTGGATCTTATATGATGGGAGACAGTTGTTTTCCTATGAACCCTCCTTAGCTTTCTAACATTGCAAATGTAAAATTTCTTGGCCAAACCTCTGGGATCAAAAATCCTCTCAGAAGCACTAATGCTTTCTAAACTTCTTCAAGAATTTGCATTGGCACTTGCCTGTCATAATATATTATATTCCTGTCATAATATGTTTCTTTTAGAAAATAGGAGGCTTTTTAAGACAGAAAAACACTGACTGTGACCAGAAATAACTCAATAAAAAACCCTAAGTACAGCTCTGACGCTACAGGTAACGATGGCAATTTTGCCTTCGGCATCCTGGATTGGGTCTCTGAGAAGGGCTGACCTTTGATGTATCTCCTCATGTGCCTGCCTGCCCAGATTTCGGCAGAGAAGCACCACAGTTCCACTCTGTTTCTCTTTTATTAGACTTGATAATGAAACCTCACACAAGAGCTCTTCCTGCTGCTTTTTCCTTTGTATCACTTATTTCAGCGATGGGGAAATAGGATAATTTTGATATGAATCACTGCTTTGCTTCACTGGAAGACTTGGAAAGGGTGAACAAAATAATCCACTTGATGATGCTTTTTGACCCTTCTTTTTTCTGACTTCCAGCACCCTTCTCCTAGAAAAACAATGGACCAGAGTGACACTGTGTATAAAGTTGTCAGTCGCCTGACAATTGAAAATGTCACCCTGCAGGATGGAGGCCTGTATGTATGCAAAACATTCAACGTAACAAGGCTGGAAGCCAATGTCACAGTTACAGTCTATGGTAAGTCCTGCAGCTAAACCAAATTAGCCAAGAGCCAGGAATAGCCAAGAATCCCACCATGCTGGAATTCTGTGGTAGATGTCCCATCCCTGGACCAATTCCAGGTCAGGTTGTTTGGGGCTCTGAGCAACCTGCTCTGTTGCAGATGTCCCTGCTGAGTGCAGGGGACTTGGACTAGATGACCTTGAAAGGTCCCCTCCAATCCAACTTAAAAAGGTAATGCCACATTATTAACTCTGTTGATATGCAGATGGCATTAGGAAGAATGCTATTCATAATCTGTAATCCCTAATCAATCTGTGAGAGAGCACCCAGCACTATGGTTTCAAAAAAGCTCTAAAGAATTCAAGATTGAGGTACAGAGACATGGTTTAGTGGCATGGAGGTGATAGGTAGATGGTTGGACTTGAGGATCTTAGAGGTCTCTTCCAAACTTAATGATTCTGTGATTAGAGAATTCAAGAAGCATTTGGACAACACCCTCAGGCACATGGTGTAATTTTTAGGGTTGCTCTGTGCGTAGACAGGAGTTAGACTCTATGATCCTCCTGGGTGCCTTCCAACTCAGCACATTCTATGATTCTATATATGAGGACATGGATTAACTGGGAGCTGAATTGGTTGGAGAAAGCTGACACTAATTGTGGCTGCTGATGCCCTGGAGAATCTGGCATTCACATGGCCAAGAGATCCCACAGGCATCTTCACACAGTGCTCCAGGGGCAATGCAGATGCATATTACAGAATCACAGACTCACAGACTATTCATGGCTGGAAATGACCTCTCAGATCACTGAGTCCAACCAAAAAGAAAAGAAAAGAAAAAATGAAACCCACAAAAAACCCCACACAACACCTGCCCTCACTAAAGCATGTCCTGGAGCACCACATGTACACGTCTCTTAAACACCTCCAGGGATGGTGACTCAACCACCTCTAAACCCCTCGCAAGCTTGGTAGCTCTCCTCTGGACACGCTCCAGCATCTCAATGTCCTTCCTATAGTGAGGGGCCCAGAACTGAACACAGTATTCCAGATGAGGCCTCACAAGTGCCGAATATTCTTTGCTTTATATTTCGTGATAGACCTTCCTAGCTGTGGCTGAGCTTTGCAGGGCAACTGTGGGAAGAGCTTGTCCTTCCCTTTGGTTGTCTACAGCTTCTGCAGATCTTAGTGCAGCACAGACGAGATGCAGTTCAAAGATGTCAGCACTACACTGGGGCAGATCTGCCATTGCTTGTCCTCCTATTCATTTCTCTTTCCAGACAAACCTTTCCTTCTGGTTTCACACAAGAAAGGGCCTTACTACGAGATTACATCAGGACACAAGTCCCTGAAACTTGCTGCAAAGGTGGATGCCTTTCCTCGTCCAAATGTCACCTGGTGAGTACCTTTACCTCGAGCAAAGCCAGGAACACATGACCTTCTTTTGGGCTGGCTCATCTTCTTGTTCAACAACACCAGGTCCTTTTCTGCTGGGCAGCTTTCCAGCCAAGGTGGCAGAGGTGAGGTAGCACCTGCCCAGTGCACTTCTCCTTGGCCAGCTGAGATCTGCTCAGGGGTGCCTGGGTCACCAAAAGGGACTGATCAGGGATGGGTTTCCTGCATTTTTTTAACATGAAATTATCTATATTCAGTCAGATCAGTGAAATCAGTGCTGCCAGGAGAGGTTTTCAATTGTTGCTGTTATTTAGGAGATGGAAATATTTTTGTGAGCTGCAGTGAGGACCAACCCCATTTTCTCTGCCAAGGCTTTGTTCTTGGGGCTCAGCATGGAGTTGCTTGGTAGCTGCCTGGGACCACCAGCACTGCCTTCCCTGCATGTTCAAAGCTACAGCTGTTGATGTTGGAAGTGTCTCAGTACAGTTGTTTAAATGACTGCAAAGAAGGTTTCCAGCATTCTCAGGCAGTAGGACACATGCTTCAGCTTCTCCTTCCACCAAGCCTAAAGCTCTGTGTGTGGCAAAGTCTGGCCTGTTTCATAATCCCAACCCAAATCTACACACTGGATTACATTAAGAGGAATCTGCTCATGCAGGCTCTGTATCCTACACTTAACTAGTGAAGATTCAAGATTGTGAATTCCTCAGTGACCTTCCTATTGACTGTAAATTCTCCTGGTCACAGACTTTAGCTTTATCAGAAACAGCAATGGGTCATTCATACCTATGGAAAGATAATTCTGCTTGATTAATACCTTGTTTTAAAACTGATGGCATGAATTTGGCTAACCCATGACTTCCTGCACTTAGGATTGTACCTCCAGCAGAATCTGGGGGCATCTCAATATACTTTTCTGACCATGGTTGAGCATGTGAGAGGCACTGCTCAGACAGATCCCTCAAAATACCTTTTTCCCATGTATTGGATGGACCCATCCCATAGTACTGCAAATGCTACTCAGTTTTGGCATGGAAGGACAAAAGGAATAGATGTCCTGTTCAAGCAGTGATTATAGATCAGTGTTTCCCTTGCTGTTTCTGAAGGCTGACTCTTGACCTCATTTGGGCAACAGGTAGTTTTTCTAAGGGTTTCTGCATGCACATGATGACTTTTGATTGTACTTCCAAAACAGGTACAAAGATGGCAAACTGATCAAGGATAACCACACTTGTTATGAGCAGGATCCAATGAGGTACAGACTGGGCATAAGAGATGTGAGACCCAAGCATGCTGGAAACTACACCATTGTCTTGAGCAACACAGAACATGGCCTGTATAAGAACCTCACCATGCAGCTGGTAGTGAGAGGTAAGGACCTGATGCTTAAAATGACTTCTATTGGGTTCTTCTCCAGATTTTTTGTGCGATCCTACTTTACCAGTCAGAGGAATGGGTATTCCCCATGAGCTGATCCAGCACTATCCATAGATTTACCACCCTACTTAGAAACCACTGAAGATCTACCTCATTTCACCCTGTGTTAAATCAAAGAAACAGAATGGAGAGCTGCTATGAGGAGCTGGTCTGAAACTAGGGCATCTAAAGTCCCTTTCCACTGAGAGACTGAACATTAGAAGTAGCCCACAGCACCTGTGTGTTGGGACAGTGTCTCCTCAGAGGGAAGCAGAAATGGATTGAAAGTGAACACACTTAACAGGATTTAAATTTTAATAGAAGTTTGGCAGGATATGTAGTAGTGAGTTCTTAGAGATAGAGGCACAGTGTCCCAAGACAAGTGAAGGAAGTTTTATCCCTCTAGGTTAAAAACTAGCTTGGGCAAATCTCTGGAGAACAACTGTTAGAATCACAGAATCTCCTGAGTTGGAAGGACTCACAAAGATCAACTAGTCCAACACCTGTCTATGCACAGGACAACCTCAAAAATCACACCATGTGTTTAAGAGCATTGTCCAGATGCTTCTGGAATTCTGTCAGTATTGGTGCCCTGACTACTTCCCTAGGGAGCCTGTTCCAGTGCTCCACTGCCCTCTGGCTGAAGAGCCTTTGCCTAATATCCAACCCAAACCTGCTGTGGCAGGAAAAGTCCCAACAGGGCTGATAGAAGGAACTAGACAAGCTACCCATCCTGCTACAGAAATACTTTCCAAGTCTGTATTCTATGTATTGTCATTTATCTGCTGGGAGCACTTGAGAGGCAGGTTCATTTTCAGGGGAATGTGGAAAAAAGCGAAGGAAAAGGTGCTGTTTAGGAGTAGGTTCACTGACACAGAGAGAAAAGATATTGCAATTGCATTTATGAATCTGTCTTGCTGGGGTAATGGAAGACAGAGCCACATTGTCTCTTTGAACATCCACTGCCTCTTTGAAGCCAGTGAATTTGGCACCAGTGATTGAATCATGAGGCCAAGGAGGAGTTCAGCAAAAGTTAGGTCTGCTTCCCTCTGTGTTCCCCAAGGCTCACTCAGGCAGTGAGATGAAGTTCCTGAGAGAGGTTTGCTTTCTTTTGTGGTGAATTCTTTTCTCCTTATCCTCTTTATACCTAAAAACATGCTCAATTGTCCTGTCCTGTGTACTTACGTACTGCTGCACCACGAACCTTCCAGTGTTTGTGGTTTTCTCATTTCACCTTGTATCTTCCAGAAAGGATTAAATCCTCACAAATTGAAAACTTGTCACTTCAGGCACGTTTGGCCTATTAAAAAAAAAAGCTAAATAAGACCAGGGAGCTTGACCACCTTAAACGTTACATAAACTAATGTGTGATTGAGGAGTGGAGAGAGCTAAGAACATGCTGATGGTCAGGTACTCCTCAGCTGATGAGGAAGAATGTGGTAGGCTGGACTAACTTGTTCACTTGAGATTGTTTATCCACACAATGCTTTTGCTGTCTTGTTAAGAGAACGGAAACGTTAAGAGGAAGAGAAAATTAAGAATGATAATAAACTATCTTGTCAAGGTAAATATTGGTGGTTGCATGCAAAAGAGAATGTTTACTTGAGGAGCAGCCATTCCCCAAATAGGCATAGAAAAGAAAAAATAACCACAAAAAACCCAAAACAAACAGACCTTCTTTGTATCAGCAAGATGCTATTTCAGGATTAAACCATCCCATGCTCTTAAGTACAGTACAAGCCTTTCATCTTTCCTGTACATAGAAGTATGTGGTGGTCTGGCTCTCACACATAGTGCTTATTGGTAGTCCTTTGGAGAGAGCAGCTCAACAAAGACTTCAAGAAGGAATCATTCTTTAATTACACCCCCACCATTTCTCAAAGTCCAGCGTTTGGCCTATTGGAATGTTACCGACTGGAGAAGGAGGTGACTTGGAGGTCTCTTCCAACCCTAATTATTCTGTGATTGTAGACAGGACCAACACAGAACATCTAGGAAATCACTCTTGCCTTTGCCTGTGCCAAGCTCTGCTCTGCAGCACTAACCTGACATGCTGTATGTGAAGCACTCAGCCCAAGGAGCATCTTGCAGAGATGCATGTGGGTAGAGAAAAAAAAAAAGGAACAGTTTGCTCTTGAAGCTCATCCAACAGCATCCAACTGCCTTTGCCCTTGTGTTTTCAGTTAAAGGAGCTGGTTTTTCAGATCTGGGCATCTTTTGCTTTACTTTCAAAACCATTCTGAAGCTCCAAACTGAATGTAGATTTGATTTTTTTCCCCTTAACTCTTCAAAAACCAACCTGACACTTTTATCTCCAGTCATCATGACTGATACCTTGCTACCACACCTGAATAGATTACATTGCTTGGAGTCTCAGCAGACACTTTGACATGGAAAAAGAAACCAAAACACATTCTCTAGCCATTTTGTGTAGGGATTACTCTACCCACCACTGGAAAACAACTCCCTCTGAGCTGGGAAGGGCGATGAATGTCTCTGCTTAGACCCACAGGCAGCCTGCAGTTACTACAGCTGGAATTTGTGCACAGGGATTAGCAGACTTGATGGGAAAATCCTCTGGCAAGTGAATATTATGGTAGAAGCATGAGTTTTTGTCTAAAAGGTGGGGCCTGCAGCAATTCAGCACCCAAAAAGTCTTACACCGAGTATATAGCCATATAGCAGTTCCCTGTTACTGAGGAGGAAAAGCTCTTTCAGAATAAGCATTGCTTCCCCAAAAGCCGGGGCCAGCCTTTTTCATGGCAGAGCTGCATCTGTGAAAGCAAGTGAGTTCTGATCATACTGTGAAAGAAAAGATGGTAAATTCTTTGAACAGACTTTTGAGTGAGAAGATAAATGTCATTTGAATATGTTGCTGCAAGGGGAGACTGCACTGAAGAAATTATAAGCAAGCACACATCCTCCTCTCCGGTGAGTCTCCTTCAGAGAACACATCACTAATGCTCTTGAACATCTCAGAGGGTATAACTAGCAGTCACCATGCTGTGACAAACTCATCAACTGCCATTTGAACTAGGGGTAGGGGAGCTCTAAAGTTAATAGTGTTGTGGATTGTTGTTCACAAATGAAGCATACACAGCAGCAGGACTAACCCATCAAATTGCACTATAGAACCATAGAGTCATAGATCATCAAGTCCAACTGACAACCTATCACCACCATGCCACTAACCATGACTGGATTAATTTTGGCAGTGTGTTTTATTCAATATTAGTGGCAGAAGAGAACCCTTTAAGCAAGAGAAGATAAGAAGGGCTTGAGCCCTGCAGTGTATCTCCTGACCTGCTCCAAGGCCAGTACTGCTGCAGGCTTTCCTTTGAGTTGCCTTCTCTATACTTAATTAGGAGCAACCTAATCAGTAGTTCTGACTTAAAGTATGAGCAAGGTATTTCACTCTGTGGTAATGAGTAAAATATTAGGAGCTATTTCCCCCTTAAAGTTTGATCTGGCCATCAAATTGCAGAGTACCTGCAGAGTGCACAGGCATCAAGTGTCTCAGCTCCACAGAGACAAAAAGGAGCAAAATGGGGTAATAATTCCTAGAGTTTCAGGGTGAGAACTGAGAGCAAAACTGGCCTGAGGTGAGGACCTGGCTGACAAGACGCAGGAAGGAGGACGCTGCCTGACCTGGAGGAGAGGCATCCTGCTATTCAAAAAATGTCTCTTTAAGAAGTGGCTTAGCTGTACCTCAGGTCACCCATGTGCTCCCACTGCAGCTGGAATTTAATCTTGCAGGAGCACATATCTCCCTTGTGGAGTCACCTTGGCTCATTGTAGGACTCCAGTCCCCAGGAGGTAGCCAATTGCATTTTCAAAACACTCCTTTCATTACATATTTACACATCAAACACTGCCCAAGAAGCGGTGGGTTGCTGTGGTTTTGTTTTGTTTGATTAAATTTCTTATTTAAGAAAAGCTTCAAGAAAATAATGTCCTGAAGAATTTGGAAGGGAGGGAGCAAGGAGAAGGAACAATCCTAGCAAACAGCTGGTGGCTGCACATCTGAGCCAGCCAAAGAGGAGAAATGTGGGAGAAAAGAGTTATTCCAGGCTGGAGTACAAAGCAGTTTCAGAACCAAATATAAACAAAACTGCTCCAATCTATTTATGGGCAAGCAGACTGCATTTCATTCTCACCCTTGTACGAGTCCTCTGTATGTCTCAGGGTTCTTGCTGAGCCCTCATGGAGCAGTCAGCATGCTCTGACCACCACATTGCCAGTGAAGATTGAATCCAAGCAGAAAGTTCATTCAAAAAATGGGATGAACAACCTCCTTCACCACTTTGCGTTTCTTCTTCATCCCAAAATTTCTCTCCTGTGCTCCCTCAAGGCTCTTCCAGCAAATATTGCTTTGGGTTCCAGCTGCTCTAGTCAATTGAAATTACATTTCCCTGATAGAGTCCTGGATCCCCCAAGCTCTTGTGGTGTTTCTCTAAGAGCTGCAGGAGTAAGTGCTAGAAACAGCCTCTGCCATAAGCAGTAGTAGTTCACAGGCTCCTTATGAATTCCCTCTCTCCTGGCCAAGGACTGGAATAAAAGAGGTGCATGGAGAACTCACGTGTGCATTGCCATGTGCTCCTTGTGGCAGCGAGGTGACCAGCTACACCTCGAGTTTTTCCTCAGGAGAGTTAGCTCCAGAGCACTTAATGATGCATATATTGCCCTACTCTGTAGTCAGGCCAGCTTTTCATATTTGGTTGAAAATCAAAGGCAAAGGGAGTTCTGTGCCTGACCTACTTTGGCTTGCAAGGGATGAGTTGACATCAAAGGAATCCCCAGTGATCTCCATAAAAGTCAATAAATATGTGGTGATCCATGGGAACAATACTCCAGCACCTCAACCAGACCCAGAAATAGCTTGAAGAGGGAAATGAGCCTTTAGGATGAAGTTAACACATTTAGGCTAGGCCAGCTCAGAGTAAAAGAGTTCTAGAGAGATGGTTCTCAATTAAAACCAGTTGAAGACAGAGGGGAGACTCCCACAGTCCTTTGTGCATGAAAGAGCCACTGAAATTTCTGAGTTGGACACTGTTGCACTGGGCAAAAACATTACTTTCTTTGGATTATTAGTGCAACTCCACTGATGTTTAAGGTTAAGGGACTGAGCCAGATACAAGAAGAAGGGCTACATCAAATGATCTACCTTCACCTCATCTCAATGCTGCAGTATCCTGCCAGGATTGGTTTTCCTTTGTGTATCATGTCCATAGCTCCTTGGAAGATGACCCATTCAGGAAAAGTCAAAATAGAAAATCTAATTTTCCACCTCCTGGGCCAGCTGAAAAAACTAGACATCCCAAAATAAAACACAGCCTGTCTCCATCCAACTGCTGTTACAGCGTGTTCACAGAATCCTAGAATCACAGCGTGGTGGGGGTTGGCTCTTGTGGCCAAGAAAGCAAATGGTCTCGTGGGGTGCATTCAGAAGAGTGTGACAAACAGGTCAAGGAAAATTCTCCTACCCCTCAACTCTGACCCAGTGAGGCCACATATGTAGTCCTGGGTCCAGTTCTGGGCTCTTCAGTTCATGAGGGACAAGGAACTACTGGAGAGAGTCCAGCAGAAACTACAAGATGCTGAGGGGACTGGAGCATCTCTGTGAGAGGGAAAGGCTGAGAGCCCTGGGGCGAGTTAGCCTGGAAAAGAGCAGATCCAGAGAGGATCTGCTCAATGCTGAGCAACAGCTAAAGGCTGGGGGCAAGAGCATGGGGCCAGACTCTTGTCAGTGGTGCCCAGTGACAGGGCAAGGGGCAATTGGGCATAAACTGGAACCCAGGAGGTTCCATCTGACAATGAGGAGAAACTTGTTTGCTGTGAGGGTGATGGAGCACTGGCCCAGGCTGCCTAGAGAGGTTGTGGAGTCTCCTTCTGTGGAGAGATTGCAAAGCCACCTGGAGGTGATCATGGGCAACCTGCTGTGGGTGACCCTGCTTTAGCAGAGGGGTTGGACTAGATGATACCCAGAGGTCCCTTCCAACCCCCACAACGGTGGGATTCAGTGACAGATCTGGGAGAGGTGATACAGGACTGTAACAGACAACTTTCTTCCTACAAAGTGAGGACAGATAGATCCAAAAATGACAATACAAGGTCCAAAAAACCAAACCTAAGCCACACTGTTATTTTAACAACAAAATTCCCTGTGGGGTAGGTCAAATGTACCGCAATTCTTCTTAACATTTGTTCATACAGTATCTGAGTGCATGGTTTTCTTCCACATGCTTCCATGCCACTGGCATTCTCAGCCCAGAACAGCAGGTTCCAGCAGAGCAGCAGGGGGGGTGTGCTGGAGATTAGGGAGGCAACCAATAATCGGTGACCCTCAATCTATTCCTGGCACTGACTCACAGAGAGATTTTTTGGCCACTCCTTTCATCTTGGCATCTGCTTCCTCAGAGGTGCCCTGGGGACAGTGCCATGGACCCACTTCACAGCAGCCTCCTGAGTAGTGCTGCACAAAATACAGCAGAGAAGCAAAGAGAAGGAAACAAAGACAAGCACCCAGAGCACTCAGAGCTGGGGTCAAAGGCAGGGTTCTGTCCAGCCTGGAACAAAAGTTTTGTTTTCAAATCACTTAACTACTTTTTTCTCCCGTTCTTGCTTTTTTAAAACAAACAAACAAACAAAACCAAACACAAATAAACCCCAGAAAATCACTTGTAAAAAACAAAACAAACAAACAAACAAGCAAATAACTTCTAAGCTGAACACAGACAAAGTGGCTTTACTTTGGGGGAATTTTCATCTTCTATTTCCCATACTGTTGGACTGGTCCCAACTTGCCTTAATGTATTTCCTAGCTACCTCCCAGAATATTCACCTAGCTCAGCTTGCAGAGCTTATATTTCCATCAAGCACTGCACAAACATCAGATGAAAGATTCTGAAGTGCAAATTATTTTTGCTCTTGGGAAACAGAAAGGATAAACAGAAAAGAAGTTGCTACTCTCTCAGTAGTTTTAATGAAGACCTATGTCCAGCAAAGTACATAAGCTTGAGACCAAATGCTTCACCAGAGCACTCTTATGTTATTTTAATGATGTACTTAATGTGAAAAGGATTTTTTGGACCCCAGTTTAAATGGTAGTGGGGAAGGTATGTAAACAGCAGTTCAGTCAGAGGTCACTGAAAGTAAAGCAAAGTTGCTCCAAGAAAAGCAGGAGAACTTCCTATGTGCTGTCCTCTATATTGAGAAGCTCCTTTGGGTGACAAGTTTGCAACTCCCTAATAACATCTGCAATGACTTTAGGGACAGGAGAGTCTATCCAGAAGGCAGTGCCAGAGGATTATGCCAGGAGTAATGCCAGAAGGGTAATGCCCTCATTCTTGTACCTATGATTTGCTCTTCATGCCACAAAGTCAAGATAACACTAGAAAGTAAGGTGAGATTTCCATAACGCTGATCAGGTTGGAATTTATAGTAAGCAGAACTGCTTTCCGATGGCATTTCCCAGCGCAGCAGCAGCAAAGTCTTTAGTTATTCAGGTCAGCTCTCACACCAGCAATTGCACCTCTGCAGAGAGGGTTAGGGATACAATCACACTTTAAGCCAGAGAGGATGAAAACCCATTTATTTTGATGCATTTAAAGCCATCTGAACACTTGAGTGTTCCAAATGCTGCCACAGACCAGAAAGCTTTTAAGGTTTGTTTGGCTTCTGCTTGAGAAAACTCAACCTGAGGAGGGCAATGGCCAAGGGATAGGAGATGGAGGGGGAAAGAGAGCAGGCCAGTGTCAGGGTGGGAGGCAGTAGAAAGGAGGATGTTGAGATACAGGATAGTGAAGGATGCTTCAGGTCAGGAATGAAGTACATTTAAAGATCTCTTTCTGGTCAGCACTACTGTCACAGGCTGGACTGCTGCTTGGGGACAAGGTTCTGTAGGAAGGTGCTCAGTGAGCCCAAGGGTAGGGTAGCAGAGGGTGTTGTAGGTCAAGCTCTAGAGCTTCAAGAAGGGAGGAGGAGATAAGGTGCACTACAGAGGCTGCTTGCTTGGTTACTCTGCTTTTGTACTGCCATGAGTCCAATGCATGCCAAAGCTCTGCATTTCCACCAGTTTTAATTTTTGGATGCTTAAAACCCAGCAATACACAGGCAAATTATGTGTGTTGATGAATTTCACACTTCAGATGTATAATGTAAGGTGCAACCAGATACATAGTTGGGTTTTGGCAGTGCTTATGAATAGATTCATACCCTCAGCCTTACCTCAACACCTGAAGATGAGTGAAGACAAACAGAAGTTTGTGCACAATCCCTGGAGGGATTTAGAAGACGTGGAGATGTGATGCTGAGGGACATGGTTTAGTGGTGACCTGGTAGTGCTGGTTAACAGTTGGACTTGATGATCTTAAAGGTCTCTTCCAACCAAAGTGATTCTATGATAATTCAAAATTGTGGGAGGGCCTTGTCTCTGCTATGGTAACACCACAGTAAGAGTCATTTGCAGAATGACACCTACCACCATGACAACCTTTGCAGACGAAAAGAGAGAGACACTTACAAAATTACTTCAGTTTCTGAGTGTCATGCCCATAACTAGCTAGGACCCCACACTGTGTCATAAGGCACTGTGAAAGACATGATGGGGAGACATTTTTAGCCAGCCCCTCAAGTTTTAAGAAAATAATTGCTTAAGCCTCATAAATAATAATTATTTCAATTGATGAATCATTTTGACTCATTTTAGGTTTCAAGTAATATTTAATACTGCCATGTGGTAAAGTAATTGTGGAATTAAGAATTCATTCCTCACTTGTGTGTTCTTCTTTGAATCAGATCAAGTTAAAATTATTATTTCTTTTTTAGAAAGATAATTTAAATGACAGTCAGTGTGTTCATCATTCCATCAAGGGTATAGAAAAATCTTCTCATATTTAAAGACTGTAATCAAACCTTGGCCCCAAGACTCTTTCACACACACAAAACCACAAAAATATATAGTCTCCTTCCCTAAGTGTGTAAAGCTTTGTTCTTACAGCCTAGAAAACATAACACTGGAGCAACCTTTCACATAACACTGGAGTAACCTTTCACACTGAACTTAGAGCCTCTTCCTCCAAGTGAAAAATCATACTTCTGAGGTCAAAGCAGACATGCCCAACACAGGATTTGAGACTGAGAAGAAAAATGTCCAAGAGGATGAAAAATGTGCTTCTCTCTCCAAGGAACTTTATAAAATTCTTGTTATGATCAGAAATAATTTACTGATGGGAAATGAGATGCCAGTTACAGGGAAATTCAACATTAGTCCCAATAATTGGTCCTGTGAATGGCTCACAATTCTCAAAGCAATAATCCCTTGACAGACCCTAACCACAGTTAAGTACACTCCTATCTGCCTGACAGAATTCCAGAACTATTTGGACAATGCTCTTAGACCCATGGTGTAATTTTGAGGCTTGTACTGTGCATAGACAGGAGTTGGACTCAATGATCCTTGTGGGTTCTTCCAACTCAGGACAGTCTATGATTCTATGATGTGCTCCTTTCTTCATCTTCTCCTTCACAAAAAGACAACCCTTTTCCCTGTCTGAAGGGACAAAGGAGTGAGGAGCAGGCTTTGGGAGCTTGATAGGAGATGACAGAGCAAGACTCAACCAAAGGGGATCAAAAAAGCAAAAGGGAGCACAAGATCAAAGCCAAATGAGGCCTATCACTTGGGTTTTCCACGTGAAATGTTAATTAGGACCTAGTGAAGGTTCTTTAAAGCAGCTAATGTTGTACCACATCACGGGAGTTGGCATATGGCTGAAATGACTACAGTCAATTCTCCTTTCATGGGGTGGAGAAGGAACTGCTGATGTGTATTCAGGCAATGATGAGGTCAGAAGATCTTTCAGAATCTGAGTTGGCAGCCATGAGAAATGGAAAGTGAGGATCCCCCCAAGGGATGGGATCAGCCTGGTCACTCTTCTCGTAAGAGTAGAGGGCTCTAAGGGGGAAAAAAGCTCTTAAAAAAGAAAAAAAAAAAAAGAGGGAAAAGGCTCAAGATTGATGAGGTGGGCAGTAGCTCATATTTACATATCTGGGGCCTCCTTGACAGCAGAAAAAATAAGTTATCCCGAAAAATAGAAATCTAATCTACATTCACTTCCCAAGTTGTCAAAAGCCCTCAGTGCAAAGCAGCCACACTTGGCTGCACAGAGGTGTTCCACAGAGGGACCCCGACCAATAAATCTGGTTGATTTCCTGTTATGAGAAGCAGACAAAGAGATATGACCAAGGATGGGCAGAGCTGTCTACATAAGGGAAGAGCCTATGCTTTCACCCCAAATTCAAACTCACCCTTGCTGAGGTTAGGAAAAGTTCAGTTCATTTGGGGAATTTTTAAGCATTATTTCTCATTTTTACATCTTCCCGTGGGAGCTGGAAGGAGATGGGACAAAGCATTTCTTTCCTGCTGGCAACAAGCAGCCCTGAATGTGTCACACCAAAGTCTGTTCTTGAGAGATTTCCAGTCCAAGGGTGTGATCTAGCAACCCCTCCAGATGTGAATAATGCAGTGACATTTTTAATGGGTTTGCTGTTGGTGAGAATTTCTTGGCATTACTCTCCCAGGGTTTCCTCCTCACCACTTCTTCCTTGCTTTCTTCATCCCTTCATCCAACTCACTTTACACATGCACAAAAATGGGAAGCAAAGTTTTCAGATTAAAAAGATCATAAGGAAAAAACTTCTTCACTTTGAGGCTGCCCAGAGAGGTTGTGGAGTCTCCTTCTCTGGAGAGATTCCAAATCCACCTAGAGGTGATCGTGGGCAACCTGCTGTGGGTGACCCTGCTTTAGCATGAGGTTTGGACTAGACCTCTGGTGGTCCTTTCCAACCGTAACCATTCTGTGATTCTGTGATGTGGCAGCATTTCACTGTACTTTCTGAAAGACCACAACTAATATCTGTGTTTCTGTGACTACGTAGTTTCAGTACTGCTGGTAATTCTCCTACAACTTTAGTGTCCTCATAAAATCATCCCTTAGTGATCACAGTGCAAAGTTTCAAACACTTCGATGGAAACATGACCAGGACCATGGATGTAAATTTGCTCATTTCCAAGTTTTTTTGTTGTGTTTTGGTTTTTGTTTTTATTCTTTAGAGAGACCCAAAATCTATGAAAAGGAAACTGACTTTGATAAGATTGAGCGGGTGGAATTAAGAAGCAAGCACAAAATCCAGTGCACCGTAAGCGGGAATCCTGACCCGAAGATCGAGTGGAAGTGGCAGCCCTGCAGCCTCACAGACATGCTGTAAGTGGACATCTCTCCAGGTGAACTTGTTGCAAAATAGTCTGATAGTTTTGAGTCAGTTTTTCTTCCCAGTCCATCTTATTTATCCCGGTTAAAAATTACAAACAGCACTTCTCCACCTAAAGAAGTCACAGGTTCTGAAGCCAGCAGACATCTAGTTGTGTATGATTTTTTGGAGTTTAAATAACCTTTTGTAGTATCGGAATTATGTCAAACAAGTTTAAAATGACTAAAGATCAGCCCTGACTTTTCTTTATCTTGACTAGCAATGTCCCTCTGACTTACCAAGATCTTTTCTTACACCTCCTGGATGCAGCCTACAAGGTTGATAAAATCAGATGATTGCTCTCTGTGTAGAGGTACCACATACTTTTTTCCCCTCGAAGAGCTATTGTCAGACAGACCTATTAAAGGTTTGGCTTCTTTGAGCTGCCATATGGAATTTATGCCACTTCCTAAGGGCTGTTTTCACTAGTACACACTGAGCATGGGCTCCTGTGGCAGCATCTGCATTGCAGAAGCTGGAAGAGGTAGCCAAGCCTTCACACCTTCCTGAGGGCTCTACTTTGCTAAAGTCTGGAGGCATCTCGAGATGTGAAGACACAGAAGCGAGTTACTGGGTCAAAACTGTCAGAGAGGAATGACACAGGCCATGAGACAGGAAAAAAATCACAGGTTCTCTGCTGCAGAAGTTGCAGTGCTGTTGGGTGATGCAGTCTCAGACTAGGTCTAAAAAGCTGACCTTGTGTCCCTTCACAAGGCAAGTAGCCTGTGACCTCATGTAGGTAGTTACACTGCTCCTGCAGGAATTAACCAGCAGAGATTTGCAAGCCTAGGGTAGGGCTGTTGACATCCCAGCTCAAGAGAAAGCACACAAGCTGCTGCATTGGGGATGTTCAACAAAAGCAGAAAAGGAACACCATATGGAAACAGGTTATGCATTCTGTAGGAAAGCCACAGAGATGACCTGAAATCTTTTTCAGACCTTTCTGTCTAGGGAGAGAGAATTGGTGATGAATGCCAAATTAAGCCAGATTTGAACCAGCAACCTAGTGGCAATAGACCTCATATAACCCTTGTTCCAGCTCTCTGACTCTCTGATCTTATCAATTTAAATACAATTGCAGAGTGGCGTCTACCTCTTCTGGCCTCCAGGGCAGCCTTATCTTTTCCAGCAGAAGCCGTAGGAGGATTCCTGTGGGAAATGACACAGACTCCATTTCCTCCTGTTGTCTCACTTCCTCTCTTGCTCTCTTTCTCTCCCCCCTCCTCACTAGTGCACTTTGAATCCCTAAACACTATCATTGTTCCTTAGAGCCATGATGTGATTTGCTTCCGCTGAGTTTTTTCCCTTCATCCTCAAGACAGAATTGTGCCTTGCAGGAAGTCACTCAAGACATCTTCTAATTAGGCTCTTTTGAGAGCTGTAAACCCTCCCTTGACCCAGGGTGTTACCCATGCATCTTGTGCAGATTTGGCAAAAGCATCGTTGATTTATGGGTTGGTTTTCTGCAGCATCAGCCCTTGGTCATCATCTATACAAGCCCATATTCATTTCACCTCCTATAGTCCTCCTCTGAGCTCAGTGGGCTCAGAGGCCATTGGGACTAGCCATGGGAAGCATGGTGCCTCTCCTCTCCTGAGAAGGAGGAGGCAATAAGGACACTATCCTGGTGAGCATTATGGTGATTTGTGCAAGGTGCAATTGCAGCTAGTTGTGGAACTGAAATGACTTCATTAACTTGCTATCATGGAACAGTTCCAGGGATGGGGCATCTACCACCTCTCTGGACAACTCATTCCAGATCTTCACCACCCTCACTGTGAAAAATTACCTCCTTATGTCCAGTTTAAATCTCTCCTTCAGTTTAAAGCCATCACCCCTTATGCAATATTAAAGGAGCCTTCTGCTATCATTATCCCAGTGATTATCCATTCTGCTCCCTCAACCTGCACTTCATGTCCAAAGACTGAGCAGGCAGGCAGACAGACACAAACACACTCAGCAACATCCATCTCCCTATAGTTTTGTATGACTGGCATTGGGAATTTTGAACTGCACTGCAAGAGCTAACAGAGCACTTAAAAAGCCACAACATGGAGTATGACTCACATTAGCCAGATTAAACTCACATGATTTAATTAGTTGTCCAATATTTTCTATTTTCCTTGCTGGTCATGTACTGATTGTTTACTTCTGTAAATAATTTTAAAATGCTGAAAGAAAAGGATAGTTTCACAAAGAGGTAACAATCTCCAACAGCAACAGCTTTAAGGCGTTTTTAAGACCTTAGACTGTTGTCTGACATTCCCTCCCTTTAACAATGCCTCCCTGGATTATCTGCAGTGAGTTGGGTTCTTGACCACCACCTTTGCCCTTCTACCTGCAGGTGCAACCCCGATGGGCAAAAAGTTGTGGTTCAGGAGAACATGGTCATAGGCAACAAGATCAGAAGCATTGAAAACATAGCCACCAAGCATGGGGACAAAAGAAAGGTATGTGCCTGAGGAAACTCTGAGCCATGATGTCATGGCATAGCAGTGGGCTCACATGGATCTCTCTCCTCGCAGTTCCCAAGCTGCTGTGCGTTGTTAGCATGCTTTAAATTCCACAGCCCTGGGATCACTTTCGGATCTCTGCTGTTTATAAATGCTGGGATTCTGGCAATGATGTCACATTTAAAACTCTCCAAAGACTTCCAGGTCAAAAACCTCTCTGTCTCCTTCAGTCTTGAGAAAGTGTAAGACTGGTTCAGCACAAGGGGGTCCTGCAAAGTGCACATAACTGATAAGGATTATAACTTTGTCAAAATCCTTAGCACTTAGAGAACACTTTCTACTGCCCAACCATGCCTGCTTTCCCAGGAGCAGGAGTTACACAGCTGTGTATCTTCAGAAGCCTATGGTGGCCAGAGCTAGCTGGCCTGATCTTCAGTACCTCTTTCAGCTGGAGATATCAGTGTTTCATTACCCACTTGGCTTTCCAACCATGTTACTGAACCAATGAAGGTGGGAAGACCTCCTTCCTTCTACACTTCCCTGCCTGCTTCCCCTTCCAAAGCACCAAGAAGATGAGCTGCAAAGCTGCCAGCCATGAATTATCTGTACAATGCCTCCCAGGTTCCTGTGATGATACCGAGTGATGCTGATTACACAAGTCCTTGAGAAACTGCTGCAGTGGTTTTGCTCTAGATTCACAGTCTCTGTCTCTGCCTTGGAGAATATGCTGTGATCTGGCTCAAGACTATTGGTTTACACCTCTTGGACTTACAGAGGTTTGCAGCTTTAGGAGTGACTTTGCAGTTACAGGTTTCAAGGTGGATGCTCCAGACAGTTTAGTGCTCAGTCCTGCAAGGGGCTGAATGCTGCAGTTTGTATCCTGATTTACCTTTAAGCATATGATAATTCTTGGGCTATTCCCATGCTTAAAGTTAAGCACAAAGCTAAAGTGCTCTCCTGAATTGGGTCCAGACTAAATCAGCATCTGGCAGGATCAGTGCCTTAGCCATCTGCTCTTTCTCATGGAGACTTTCCAGCTCTAAACATAATCTAAACCAGAGCTCTGAAAACATGGAGGTTGGGCTGGGAAGGAGAAAATCAGTGTTCACATTTCATTCCTGACTCTTCCCCTTTCTGGAAGAGTTTTATAAATTGGATTTATTTAGATGGCATAGTGCCCCTTAAGCTCTGTTTTTAATCTATTCTCTACGATTTTCAGATCTTACGTAAAAGCAACTACCTATAAAGTGCTAATTACTTGTAAAAAAATGCAAGTTGGTGACATGTGCCTACAAGTTTCTTCTTTTTCTAGGACTTTCTGGTTGATGCATGGACTGATGAGAGTTTTGTGGCTCTCATGGCTACTCTTTCCCTCCATATACACAGTCTGTCTAAATACATGATCTGGTGTCCAAGAGCTCAGTTTATATCTGATGATAAGTCTTAAAGTTATGTCAGTCCCTGTACAACAGTGAAGGGTTACACAATTGCTTTGACTCAAAAATGATCTGCTGGTTGCTGAACAGTCCCACACACTGGGATAGTGAGACACCTCAACAACACAGAGCTAGGAACATTGTCCTTTGGATTATGCATATGTACACCACTCCCACTTCTCCTTCTACCAACTTTGCTGAGGCAAACATGCAACTAGATGAAACTAGGTGCTAGTGGACTTAAGATGGGATTTGGCTGCAGTCCCCAAATGAGGACATTTAGGAGCACCACAGAGCTCCTGGATCTGGTGAGGCTCTCCAAACACCTCAGTCTATGTTGGTTCTCCATTAGGAACATGCCAGCCTTCCCCTACCACCTAACTTCCCTGGAGAGAAAAGGTTCAGCAACAGAGGAAAAAGTTCATTAAGATTTTAGAGCTGCTAAGAATATGGGAACAAAAGCCCAGAAAGAACCAGATCCCAAATCTTTCTCCAAAGCTAACCTGCGGGGCAGCAAGCAAGGATTTTTCCAGTAGATCACTGATGCTTAATGGGATCTTTATCACAACAAGATCTTTAGAGACCTACTTGTCAAAAAGTGGCATGTAAAATTGAGCTCTTTTGTCATCCTTGCCATAATGATTATTCCATTATTATGCCACAGAGAGAGAAGAGAATTTCATCCCCTCCTGTCTTGTAAAGGCTGAGTCACATTCCTAATGGAAAGCATGTGGTAGCATGTGGTTTTTGTTAACATTATGAGGTACCCACTGGTCCAAGAGTGGTTGAGGCAAATTACACTATGCTAGGTTAATTTTCCCAGTGGCTTTGCGTCTGTGATTTCAACCCCTGTGGAGCTACCTCTCACGACTGCTTTTTAACACCCAGTGAATCACCCATGATTGTACCAATTGCCTGAACTTCCTCCTCAAGATGCAAAGAGTTAGGTTGCTGTTCTGTTTCACTGTTAGTAAACTGAACATACTGGTCTGAGCTTGGGAGAACAGGACATAGCAGAAAAGAACAGTAAGATCCATACGTAATTCCACTCCCATTGCAGGGTTCTTTTCATCTCTTTTCTCCCTTTCATGTAGATATGAATGTGGCCTGGTCATGTGGATGCTCCTGCAGCAAAACTCATGCATCACTTTTGCTGCTGAAGTTCACAACCACTGAAGAAAACTAACCCCAAAATGCCAAGTTTAAACCTCCTGGAGGAGGTTTAAAAGACCTTATTAGAGTAGTTGGATGCATTGGGTGAAAAGTCTGTGAGCAGCTCAGGTGGACTGTTGTGTGGGTACCCACTGCAGTGAGCTTCTACGAGCCTTGTCACGTCAGTTGTCCCTGCCCTCTTAAATTCATTAGCTGCAGTCACTGGGTGTGAGGAAGAAGCACAACTAGCCAATACCTACCCACCTGCCCCAGGGCCAGAAAGTGATCACAGAATGGTTTGGTGTGGATAGGACCTTGAAGATCATCTAGTTTCAAACCCACTGCCATGGGCAGGGATGCCACCCACTAGAGCAGGTTGCCCATGGCCCATCCAATCTGGCCTTGCAAGGATGAAGTATCCACAACCTCTCTAGGCAACCTGTTCCAGTGCCTCACCACCCTTTGAGTAAATTATTTCTTCCTAATATCTAATCTAAATCTCCCTCTTTCAGTTAAGAACCATCACCTTGTCCTATCACTATCTGCCTGTGTAAAAAGTCTCTCTCCCTCTATTTCATAAGCTCCCTTTAAGTACTGGAAGGCCACAATAAGGTCTCCCTGAAGCCTTCTCTTCTCCAGGCTGAACAACCCCAACTCAGCCTGTTTTCGTAGAAGAGGTGCTCTGGCCCTCTGACCATCTTCTTGATGAGTCCATCCATACTAGAAATGCATTCCAGTTCCTCCAGAGGTACCTCAAAACTCCTATTTTCCCTATTTCCTGACCTTTCCTGATCACAGGGCACCACCATCAGCTCTGTCAAGCTCTGTGATGAAAGCAATGGGAGAGAAAACACCCATGGCCAGAAATGAGAGCTAACCCTACAAATTCTCAGTCAGCTCACAGACTTCTCCTCTCTTGTCCTCAGTCCATCCTTTAGCGTGTTTCGAATCAGTGGAGTAAGATCATAGACTAGAATTGTCAGGCTATAAAAATAAGTGTTATTTTGTGCCATTCAAGTAGATGGATTAGGAGCTAGCTGAATATTTTCTTTGTGAGGTCTCTGGTGAAGTTTCTATAATTCCATCTCCTCCTAGCCACCTCCACCCCAGTTCTGCCAGAGTTAGACAGCTGAGAAGTTTCCCACCCACGTTTTCTACTCCTCATCCTCGCCCACATGTAGCTAACGAAGTGAAAGAGAGAATTGTTAACTAAAGCTGTTGGAGGGAAGGATTCAACAAAGAAAAGAGAAAGCAAGGAATAACAAGAGAGATTAATTCATGCTGATTTCAGCCTAAAAAAAAAAAAAAAAGAAAAGAAAAAACATCTTGCTGCTCTGTCCTTACTACGAGATGTCTTAAAACACTCATGGTAAATGGCTGTGGAATGTTATTTGGCTGCTTCTAAAATAGCTGTTTTTATCAATTTGGGAACATTACAGTACAAGACATATGGACTTTATTGAACTATTCCATTATGACTTTTCCCAGCAACAATGTCTATTTACTTGTCATAGCTGCTCTTCAGAAATCAGCCCTTTTATTTCTTTTCTTATTGAGTTTTAAACCTAGTTCATTCTTTTATAGCAATTATTTATTAGCTAATAAGCCCTTCTTTGGGCTTGCAGTATTGGATGGCCTGTGGGTTAAGTAGTAGGAAAGGGAACCCTTTACTTCCAAATCCAAGACAGGCAATCCAAACTGGTCTGAAGGCTGTTTGGTATGCAGTGAACTCACAGGATCTTAGTCCAGCTCCCACTAGGAAGATGTCTAGACATCACATGCCAATAATTTCTTATTAATTACCATTGGTTCCAGTGCGGTCTGCACTAGAACAGCCACGTATAGTCTGTGCTGCCACTTGTGGCTTCAGTACGTAGGCAAGGGTTAATCTGTCATTTAGTCTGAACTGCTCTTGACTGGGACATGGAATGGAAAGAAAACTAAAAAGTGCAATCTTCCAAGCTCTAAACAGTTCTTGAATAGTAATTTCACTGAAGAGTTTCACTGTTTCAAGGCAATTGCAGATTTCACACCAGCATCATTACTGAGGCTCAGCAGAAAGTGCTGTGCTCTGCCTGGGAGCAGAGGTTTTTGAGTAGAAGGCATGAAAAACAGCTTTGATACAAGCCCTGCGTTGAGTAAGAGGTTGAACAGACCATCAGCAGTTAAGGTCTTTCTGTGATTTCATGAGTTTCAATGAGGTGAATGCCAACATGTATCAAATTTTCTAACCTGGCTCTGATTCTAGCAATGGAAAATACTTGGCCAAGGTGCATGGACTAAGCACATAGTTTGTCCCCTTCAAAGTTTTTCCCCTCTATACTGAAGGTCTCCAAATGGTAGGACTGTGCCACTCCACTGAGAGAGGACTGAGCCACCCAATGCAGCTGGAGGCACTGCATCCATTTTCAGTAGAGTCACAGTCTCACCCCTGACACTTTGGACATACTCCAAAATGGATAATTACACTTCCCTTTTATGATTTTAAATGCCTCTACAGTTTTATCCTTCACTTCCCATCTAGAGCTGTCACCAAGACTAATAGCTGTTAAATAACTGTCCAAATTTATGCCCTTCTGTCCTCAGCCTGTACATTTATATTGGCTTTTTCTATTCCAAAATATAAAATTCTAAGATTTCTCCAGTAAACACAAGGAGAAAGATCTTGGTCCTGATTCAGCAGTAATCTGAAAGGAAGTATCTGCTGCTTCAAGGCAGAGGCAGCTCTCTGAGCATGTTCTTGGTAATAACCTGTGGCATTAGGCTCACTGCTGCAAGAGCAGAAGATGGAGGAGGACCAGGATGCAACTCTCACTGATTTTACATCCAACTTAGGTCTATTTTCACATCATAAATACATCAGAACTGCGCAGCTCTTTCTTTGGTGGACACCAGAGGGAGTTGGGTTTACTGATGTCCTGGTTTCACCCCTAAATTTGGGTTGTCCCTAGTCTTGGTGAATTTCTGTGTTTGGTGCCCGTGAAGAGAAGTGTCTACTCTTCATGTCATACTCTTCGTGTCATACTCTTACTCTGCTGGAAATGTTCCCTGTTAAAATGTAAAATGCACAGGGGATCAAAACCTTTGAAACTCATTTCCCTACAGGATTTAAAGTGCCAAAGCTCAGAAAATCTTAAATAACTCTCTGAAAATACATCCTGCACAGCTACAGACAAACTCATGGGGCAGCTTTATGAGGAGTAAAGGAATGTCTTCCTTGAGTTTAGTTTAGGATATTAAAAAGAAAGTCCAGAGATGCTTTTGTGCACTTCAAAGCACTCTCTGGAGATAAGAACAAAGGGCCAGAGGGTGTTATAAGTTTTGAGTCTCAAAGTCCTTAGAAAGGACAGTAAAGAAAGTGATATTTGTTCCAAATGTGAGGGCTCTGAGTTCCTCAGGTGAATGGCTGCAGGGGAAACAAAGTAATCTTGCAAGAACATCTTTGTCTTGGTGGGTGAGACCTTGCTTTCCTCCTAGAAGCCCAAAGGAAGTACTAGAAATAATTACTGCTGTGACCTGTGGATGGTCCTCTGTGAGCCTATGATGTTGCAACCTGACAGGGACAGAGGAGTGCCATATGGCTGGGTCCTCATTAAGAAGGTCCTATTATGGAAGCAGGGGCTTAGGATGTTTAAGGAACATAAGTTCTTAAGTATATGTTTGAGTTCAGCCCCAAGAGTAATCGAACCACTTCCTTTTTCTGTGTGATGAAGTTCAGGGCAAGTGTTCCTTCCTTCTCCTTTATGATTCTCCCTTTCTTATAGCAAAACAAAGCAAAATCCTGCAATGTTCTTTGTACCACCTCCATAGGAATGTCCTGTTACCCATGGAAACCATAACTGAAAAGCAGAAAAGAAAATAGATGGATGTGAGCTTCTGTCCTGGTGTCTTAGATTAATCTTCTAGGTCCTTCACTTTAGCTTTTTGCTGATGTTTTCACACAAAGACTTTGGCAGTGTGTTAAAGGGGAACCCTGTTTTTCATGGGGGAGACAGGAAGAAAATAAGGGGAAGGTGGGAAGGTTTAGAAATGAAGAGGGTGGAGAATTAACTGGGCTGAGGTGATGTGAGATCATAGAATCACAGAATCATTATAAGGTTGGAAGAGACCTCTAAGATCATCAAGTCTAACTGTCAACCTATCACCACCATGCCACTAAACCATTTCACTAAGTGCCACATCTATAAGTTTTTTGAACATCTCCAGGGATGCTGATTCTACCACTTCCCTGGGGGCAGCCTGTGCCAATGCTTAACAATTCTTCCTGTGATGAAATTGTTCCTAATCTCCGATCTAAACCTACCCTGGTGCAACTTAAGACCATTTCCTCTTGTCCTGGATGAAAGACCAAAATCTAATAGAAGCATTTGCCTGTGAACTTCACTCCTTACTAGAAACTCCTTTGTTAACTGGTTTTCCACCATAAAACATAGACTTGCCCACCACTTTCAAGCCTCTCTGATAAGCCTACCCTCCTCTCAAAGGCTTTACTACTTCTCTCTTTGCTTGGCAGATTGTGAGCACCTTAACTACAGAGAACAGCAGTGCCTCAGGCATCTACTATTGCGTGGCTTCAAACAAGATCGGTGAAGAAGAGAGAAGCATTGAGTTCTATGTCTCAGGTAAGCACCACGAGAGACACTACACAAAAAGCAGATGCTGATGATCTGATTTGCCTCAAAGTTTTATCTGGATGATGGGTGCTTGTTAGAACTTCTGGGAACCAACTGCATGTTGTGTTTTCAGAGCATGCCCAAATACTTAGTCCCAGGCTTCTCACCATGTACAAGGTTGGGTCTTGAGTCAGTGCACAGCTGTTTGACATGTCCACCATCAGACTTGATGCCCCTTTTGCCCTTTTCAAGCTGCAGATGCAAGCCTTGAGTTTAGCTGCCTGTCTTTTAAAGCAACACTCATGACATTTGAGTGCTGTCCTCATGAAACCTCTAGCAAAAGCTGAGTCCTTTGTAGTCTTCCAAAGGCCTGAAGCTTCTCCCTGACTCAGGAGAATGGTTGGTTTCCAATCAAGAGCAGACCCAGAAAAGGTGAGCAAGGCCAATGTTCAGCCTTGATCCAGGGCTGATATCACAAGTAGTTGTGGTGATATTGGATGCCTGCCTGGACAATTAGCCTTTCCAGTGCCCTTTAAGGAGGGAGGAGGTGGACATGCTATTTCTCCAAAGAACACAAATCCAAACAAATATCTGCTTAACCTTTCAACACAGAAATTCTCTAGTAGTGAGATCAAGACCTACATAATGCTTCTGGGAGTTTAAAAAAAGAGAAGAGTCCAGGGACAGCCTTGTTCAAGTGCTTAACCAGAACAAAGTGAACCATTTCTGTGCTCACTTTCTGGATGAGTGGGTTTTGGCTGGTAGCATTTGCATCAAAATAACATTTTTTAGAACAGAGTGCACAACTGTCTTCAAAGGTAAATGTCTGATTCTCACTACTTGGTTTCATCCCCATGAAGCAAGTTCTGAGGATGAAGCTTACTCATGGCAGCACTGAACACTCCCCTGCCTCACTTGCATCCTCTGTTGTTTGACTCTAAATTACTTCAGCACATTTCAAATCCAAAAAGAAGGGCTCACTGAATAGTGTTATCATTCTTACTACCCAGAAATGTTAATATAAAAACCATCACCCAAAAATAATGATGCTGGTGATATAGAAGGGAAAGATTTCACCTCCATTTACAGCTTCTTTGTACTACCCTTATGGAGACAGAAAAGACTTTAAGCCTCCAAAAGCTGTTTTCCAAAGTCATAACTCTTATTTACTTAGGAAAAAACCCTTCAAGGTGCACTTTCGGGAGACAGAGGTCAGACTCTAAGGTCTGAGAGGTAAGAGGTCCTCAAGATGTCCAAGACAAGCTGAAGATCAGCTGCCACCACTTCCACGTGTTGAGTCTTCATGTGGATTTGTTTCTGCTCTGAACTCTGCCAGCTCTTCTGTTTGGATGGCTTATTCAAAGCTGTATGTTCCCAAGCTATTCCCAGTATTTTGTAATACTTGGTGACTAAAACCCATGCTGCAGCAACTAAATAAGCAACTAGCATAAGGTCGGATAAAAAGGGTTATATCAATCCACACACATTTCACAACTCTGGTTTATTTTAATAATAGAGTTATGTAGGTTGTTGGCTTGGGTTTTTTTCCCCCTCACACTAAGCTAATATTTCAGATTTTCTATTTTAAGCTCAACCTAGCAATGCTTTGAAACACAAATGTTTCAGCCATGCAATTCTAATGATGAAGGAAATTAATTGCTGGACAAAATTACTGACAGTGGTTATAATGGAAATGTCTCCACTAAAACAGACCAAGAGGTGAAGAGGGCTTGGTGAGAGAGATCTGTTCTTGCCTGTGAAGAAAAGGCTGGTTCTGTGTCATCCTGGGGAAGAGGCAGATGCTGAATGAGCCTGATGGACTTTTCTAAGTGCTGTGTTTAAAAATAGTGGTGTTTATGGATTAGAAAGAAATGAAATCTTTCTAAATGTGGCCACCCTGATCCTAAAGTAGGTCGTATTGCTGCAGGAAAATAGCAGCAGTGACCTGATGCTGTGTTTCTTTCCATGATGGTCCTCTGCTGAGTAATGCATATTAATCCAGCAAGTGGCCAGGCTGTTAGAAGAGCTGCTGCTGAAGGTCTGCCTCACAGATGGAAGTAAAGCATTGTCTTCTGCATACAGCTCTGGAGTCCTCAGCATAAGGAGGACACAGATCTGTTGGAGTGGGCCCAGAGGAGGCCACAAAAATGATCAGAGGGTTGGAACACCTCTCCTATGATGAAAGGCTGAGAGAGTTAGGGTTATTTAGCCTGCAGAAGAGAAGGCTCCAGGGAGACCTTCTTGCAGCCTTTCAGTACTTAAATAGACCTATTAGAAAGATAGGGAGAGACTTTTTAGCAGGGCCTGTTGCGACAGGACAGAGTCCTGATCTCCCACCACCTGGATCTGGTGGATCCAGAACTGCTTTCAAATATTTTGGCTGAACTGAGCTTAATTAATTTCTCCCTGGTAAGAAAACTGAAGATGCTAGAGAGGCTAAATTCTCTTCCTCACTCAAAAACCTGTTCTACTAGGTCAGGATTGAGATGTTTTGTCAGGATGCAGCAGAGCGTTACAGGGAAGCTTCAGCAGGGGGTGTTGGGGCCACAACTGTTTTCTGGGGACATGACTGACTTCAGGCTGGTGTTCTCATCACCACCACACTCATTTCAGAAAAATGCATTTATCCCAGCGGAACAATGTCAACAGCCATTTTGTTCTTCCACTGGAGAGCCCCCACAAACACTCCCACGGACACTACAAATAGCACTGGTATCTATTTTTAAATCATTTCTTCCCCAGCAGAATTCATTTCAGTGGAGGGTCAACAGGGCTTGGAGGTCACGCTGAAACCAAACCATATAAGGGGTCCAACATGATGAAAAATCTCATTCAGTGACAGGCCTGAGCCTCTGTGAGCTCTTTCTGCAAATGTCCTGCCTGTCAATGCCCCAGAGCTCTCCTAAAGCTGTTCATGGCAGCAGAAATCCACAGGTGCAGTGTTCTCCCTGTCCTCACTTTTATTCCAGTATCGTAGTTTTGTGTAAATCCTTCTTACTGTTTCTCAGGGAAACAGACTCTGTCTCCTGCCCATCTTGCCAACCCCAGCTTTGACACCAATCTTCCCATTTAAGTCAGATGATAGTTTTGTCCTGGGCAGAGGTAATGTGGATGAGCCATGAGATGCTCATGTCTTTGCTCACCACCAGTTACCCACCAAAGGACACTCGAGGCAGGCTGCAACCTTCCAAGTGCAGTGAAAAGTTGACTTGATGCCTCCTGGAGGTATTCTCTGCCATGAACAAGTTATTATTTACCTTCTAATCTCTGGGCTGCACCTTGGAAAGGGTAACTGCACATAACTGTAAATCAAATTCTAGCCTTTGTATGACCATAGTACAGAGAAAAGAAATGAGTTCCCACCCATACAAAACCTCTGAATGTTCTTGGAATATAAATGAATTATGATAAGAATAACAAATAATAACAAAAATCCTTTTCTCAAGAGTTTATCTGATTGCAAAACCTCAGGGAAAAAAATGGAGTTAAGGTTTTCTACCAGAAAGTAAATATTCTATTGCAAATGTGAGATAACAAATCTGCTATCAGATACTAGCACAATGTCTGAACTGGGCTGTCCTACACCACTTGCCACTCTCCACTTGCTTACTGCTGACGTGTTTGCAGGATTTATGAGAAGCTCTCTGCTGGCTCAGATGGTAGGACTCAGCCTTTCTTTTTCTCACTCTCCCTACATGCATAGGCCTGATGGCAAACCACATCACCCCCTCCTCCTACCCCCCACCCCTGACAGGCACAAGGATGGAATTTGGGAAGGAGCAGAAGTTTTGAATTACACAGATTATTGTGTAAAGCACAGGAAATTAAACCCAATTAATTCCTTGTAAATACAAATGGAGCCAGACTTTCTTTTGATTTATGCTGACTTTTTACCTTCCCCCAATGGCTCATTTCCCTACTTTGCCATGGAATCCTTCACAGTCGAGAGAGAAATTCACAGCTACTACCCTGTAATACAATATGAAAGACAAATGTTTGGTGACCACTGATAAAAGGGAAAAGGCCCCATGGTGCATTCTTTTAGCCAACTTATTAGGAGTCTTATAAAACACTGTATCTGTTCAGAGAGAGGAAGTTAATGACTGCTTAGGTTCAAGATTGTGTAAGCAAAGTAGTCTACAAGATGAACTAACTTATAATGTGCTCTCAGAGCTCAGTTAGTTCCCAGATAATCCAGGTAGGAGGAGAAAAGAGAGAGGAAAGTAAGAAAGACTATTTTTTCCTTCCCTCTCTTTTTCTTTCTGCTCTAATGTATATCAATAAATATTCTATTGGAGCTGAAAGAGCTTCTTGAAAGGCTAACAAGATGGAAGAGAATAGCACAAGTTCCAGCTAAAAATATTCAAAATGCTAAATAAAAAATGTCAGTAGAAGAAAAAATAAGAAAAAATAAGCCAGCCCTCTGCTCCCAGAATGTTAAGTTGGTAGACAAAATCCCTGCACTGGTGAAGTCCAGCAGCAAGGAAAAATTACCGAGCATTCTTCACAACTTAGGGCTTGGAAATGAACACATCAAATTCACTGGGAATTTACACCGAAATGTGAGAGATCACAGGACCCCAGCATGGAGGAGGTTGGAAAGGACCTCTTGGGAATCATCTAGTCCAAACCCACTCCTAAAGCAAGGCCACCCACTGCAGCTTGCCCAGGATCACCTCCAGGTGGCTTTGGAATCTCTCCAGAGAAGGAGACTCCACAGCCTCTCTGGGCAGTCTGGGCCAGGGCTCTGGCACCCTCACAGCAAAGAAATTTCTCCTTATATTTGAGTGCAATCTCCTGGGTTCCAGTTTGCACCCATTACCCCTTGCCCTGTCACTGGGCACCACTGACAAGAGTCCATGGGCGCTCCAGCCCATGTTGTCATACTACAGCTGGTGCTTTAACCCAAAAGCTGTTGTATTCACCCGGGATGGACTCTGAGGGCTGCAAATTGTAAGGAGAAATTCTCCTGAAGGAAAGGTTTCCTGAGAGACAGAAGTAAGGGCCAATGGAGCTACCAGCCTAACCACTTCAGGCCAAGTTTTATCTTGCCCTGCAGATTCTCAGGGGTTCACTGTGCTTTACCTCAGGTAACGTGACCAAACTCTACCGCATCGCCTTACCTGGAATCCCTTTATACTTTCACTGAGACCCAGCACTTATGATTGTAGGATAATTGAGGCTGGAGAGGATCTCAAGAGGTCTCTCAGATCATTGAGCTTATTGATGAATGGAGCCTAACCAAAGATCCATCTCACTTAGTACTATAACTCTCACTGGAGCAAATAGCAACTGCTTAGAGGAAAAGCTAGGAAAAAGCCACATTCAAAGAACACTTTTTCCTTGTTCTGGTTTGACAGATTTAGGAGAGATACTGCTCATGCCACATCCCAGGGTTATCACTGGACCTTAATTCTTCCTATTTTAGAGAAGTTGTGCTGGTGTCAGACTTTTCTCCCTTTCTGATAAGCATCACCTTGGCCTGTTGGAACCACAGGACATCAGATGTGAAGAATTTATCACACCAGTCAGATTGAGTGTACAGCTATCACCAAGCTAGAAAGAGAGCAACTAAGCCTAACAAAACACTGCATCAAGTAAACTGAAATTTCATGACAAGGAAAGAAAAGAAAAATAACAATTTCCACATCTGTGGCCTTAGGGGTCTCTTCTCTTTTTGGTTCTTTTGTGTAACATTTCTGTTCCCAGTCTTTAAAAACCATGAAGCAAAGCTTATTGGTTCTATTCCAGAAGAGAGATTTTTAATCATATCTGAAAGCTCCTTCAGGGCTCTGTATTTTTTATAATATATGGTTTCTTATAAGGCAGGTTGGTTATTTCAACAGCCTCACTAGTTATGCTCAAGTAGAGCTTCGGCAGAACTTTTTGCAGGAGTTTGCAGTACGAGCTCTTGGCCATATTCCAAGTGCCGTGTGGAATTTCTCAGAGTGCAAGTGCAATGCATACTTGCTCCCGTTTAACTTCTGTCCTTCTCAAAGTACCACCCATTTCATCCCAGCTTGAGAAAGCATCTCTTAGCTGCATGGTACTGAAGCAACAATCTATCGGATATATTGTACACAGTGTTTGTGCTCAGAAGGTAATTCAGAGCAAGTCCTCCCTAAGTGTCTCATCCCTGTTCTACACCTGGTAAAATTTATAAGAGATTCCTCATAACTCTCAGCAGCCTGAAAATCCTGGTCTAACAGACAGGAGATTATTCCGGGTCATGAATGCACTTTCATGAAGCTCTGCTGGGTGGGTAGGTCACTGAAACCAATAGAATAAAAAGGCAAAAGAATATCTTTCAGACACAATTTAATTGTGGGTCTCTGGTGGCTAATGCAGCAAGAAGAATGTGTCTGTAGGCCAGACTCTTGCATTCTACTCACAAACATCTTTTTCTTGCCTTCAAATCAATTCACTTTGCCACCTCAGGAAAATGGATTTTTTTTTTTTTCTGGAGTAAAAGGTTACTAAAAATATATCAAGAAACAGCTTATTCTTTTGTGGATAGATTGGACTCCTGCCTCAAAATATTTCTCTGCTGCACATGAAGGCCTCAAGGACTTCTGCATCATTAGATCAGTTAATCCATTCAGCAATCAAGTAAATATCCAGCAAGGCACAAGTGATGAAAATAAATATTGGCATAGCTGAAATAAGAGAGAATGGGGAAGATTGTTCAGTGGTGAAGAAAAAGAGTGTTACTCCTGAGAAATAGGAATAGGTTTCGTTATTCCTACGCAATTATGTTTTCAAGCACTGATTGCAGGTAGAAAGAGCTCACAAACCTGTTCATTTACCTAGATAGCAACTTTTCTTGATTAAACTCTCTTAGTCCATTAACTGCTTCTATATATAAACTTTTCAATTCATTATTTGACAATGCAATGATTAGAACGCTGAGAGCCAAATTACACAGGTCAGCACTGGGACACGAGAGGTACATCCCCTCCCCTCATTCACAAGCACACATTGCACAAACAAATATGGCTCTCATTAAAATTAGCTCATTCCATTATGGCTGGTCTTTGAAATTTGACCATCAAAGTCACCAATGGGCAACCAAAGATCTTCTCATTTCTGACTTAATTGCAACCATGTTTTCCCTTCCTCCCTAGATGTGGCGTTCGGATTGCAGACGGACCCACAAGTCACAACCATCGTGGGGAATGAGGTCCAGCTGACTTGCAGGGCCTCCAAGTACATCTACAATCACCTGGCCTGGTACTATCCTTCCTCAGAGGTGGCTCTCAGCAATGCAGTGATCAAGAAAAGTGACAACTACTCCATTTCCTTGACATTGATCATTACTAACGTCACGAAGGAACAGAGTGGCCTCTACAAATGCAGAGCTCAGAACCAGCACAACAGCACCGACACACTTGAACAGACCACCCAGCTCCTCATTAGAGGTAGGTCCTGCCAGCAGAAAATGGCAGTGGGAAATGCTAGCATTCTGCTGGTCCTTTGAAACCTTTCAAAGCAGGTGAAGTCCAGCATTTCTTAGGGATTTTCCTAATCATAGAATCTTCTCAGTTGGAAGGAACTCACAAGGATCGAGTCCAACTCCTCTCTCTGCATAAGACAATCCAAAAAATTACACCATGTGCCTCAGGGACTTGGCCATATGCTTATTGAATTCTGAGTTGTCAGGCTTGGTGCTGTGACTACTTCCCTGGACAGTCTGTTCCAGTGGTTAACCGCTCTTCCAGTGAAGAAATTGTCCTAATATCCAATCTGACCCTCCCCTAGTGCAACTTGAGGCCATTTTCTCTTATCCTATCATTTGTTCCTTGGGAGAAGAGACCAACCTCCACCTCACTCCAGCCTCCTTTCAAGCAGTTGTAGAGAATGACAAGGTCTCCCCTGAACTCCTTTTCTCCAGGCTAAACAACCCCAGTTCCCTCTGCTGCTTCTCACAACACTTATGCTCTAGACCCTTCACCAGCTTCATTGCTCTTCTTTGGACACTCTCCAGCACCTCAATGTCCTTTCTGGAGTAAGAGGACCAAAACTGAACCCAGGATTCAAGGTGCAGCCTCCCCAGTGCCCAGTCCAGAAGGACAATCACTGACAATCACTGCACTAGTCCTGCTGATCACACTTGTCTCTTAGGTGAAAACCAGTCCGTGCAGTTCTAGTTTCATCCTTGTTCCAGTGAACCAGCATGTTCCCCATGAAGTCTCCTACCCGATGCAGCCAACACCACTCTCCTAGCTACTTCCCAGTCCATGCGAGAACACAGAAAAGGAGAAGTGCTCACCCACACCACAGCTCCAATATCAGAGTAGGAGGAGATTTATTTTAGGAAATGGCATGAGCACCTGCCTCTTGCTGAAGTGTGGAGGAAGGGAAAGAATCTCACCCTGGTATTATGGAGCATTAGGAGTTTGGCTTGTCCCCACAGCTGGTACCAGAGCCACCTGTCAGCATCACCTGCCGTGGAGGCACTGGGCTTTCTCTTCACTCTGCATTCAGGCAATTTGCTTTTCTCTCCCCCAGCAGATATTTTTATTCATTTAGTCAAATTTCCACCTACACAGACACCTACACATGATGGCTATGGGAAAAACACAGCTGAAATGGGAATACTTCCATGGGAGAATTAGAACCTTGATCACATTCTTCTGAGTATTACTGGGGTATGTTATTTGTGTGGCACATGGCTGAGAGGCAATTCTTCTGGAGAACACGGGTGAAAATGCTCCTCCATCCAAACCAGCCCTCCCTCCCCTCTACAAACAAGGTCTTTAAAATGTACCAGTACCCATCATACACTGTCCTTATTGCAGGTTTTATCTGTTTTTGTTACTGTGGGTGTGATTTTATTCATTGCTTCCCTGTACCTTTTATAAATGGCTATAAAGTGGAGGTTAAACTACTTTGTAGTAAGTAGATAACTGCACTTCTGATGGAGGACATGAAATCTTTAGACATGTTTCCTCTTTGCCTCCTCCTCCTCTCTTTTTTGCATTCATTCTGCAGTTGCTCTACCTGCTCACTGTCCTCTGCTTTCTTCAGAAGATGAGAAGCTCAGGGAGGTTCAAGCCGAAGCTGAATCTAAGCTTAGTCAGTTTGAAAATAAACCAAACAAACTCACACACTCCTGCCATCATCTTTTGGAGGATGCTTTCTACCACACATCAGCCAAACCCTTGCCACTTCCAGCCCAGAAAGGCCATGCAGGTGACCAAAGGAGAGAAGACAGCAGAGCTGAGGGAGGTTCCTTCTGAAATCTTACTGTGTCCTCTTTTCCTTTGTGGCTGTAGCAAAGGCAGCGCCATATGTGATACAAAACCTCACCGACCTGGAGGTTAACATCAGCGGCAAGATTGTGCTGGAGTGCAAAGTCAGTGGGACTCCAGAACCTCAGATAACGTGGAGGAAGAATGGTTACCCCATTTCAGCAGCCTCAGGTCAGTGTTCTTGCTTCCCAAGTGTGCTGTGCTACTGTACCTAACATAGGACCATGGAATCGCCAGTTCACCACAAACACAGGACCTACAACTCCATGGCTACCACAAGCATGGCTGAGCCTGGATGGAAACACTGGATGGGTCAGGATGGAACACACAACCCTCAGGAGTACATAGACAAAGCCAAATATAGCAGATCACTGTGGTAGTCTCCAACCTCTGGACTTTGAGGTCAAAGCTGCCAACCGGCTGCAACCCAACACCTGCATATGCAGCATGCCTTACACTTGCAGCAGTGTTGGTGTCTGCAGAGGCAGACAGATAGTCTGCATACATTAGCATAGCATTAGGAAATCAAGGCGCACAGTGTGCTGAAGCTCAGCCTGCTTGTGTGAGACAACAGCTTGTGTTCAGAACCATGACAGAGAGTGTACCTGCTTGTCTAAACTGTCAGATATCCTTGGGGCCTCAGCAGAATCTATTGCAGCAAATGGTGGGCAGTCACAGAATTCCAGCATGGTGGGGGTTGGAAGGGACCTCTGGGAATCATCTAGTCCAAGAATCCAGAGCAGGGTTACCCACAGCAGGTTGCTCATGATCACCTCTAGGTGGGTTTGGAATGTCAGACTCCACAACCTCTCTAGGCAGCCTAGGCCAGTGCTCTGGCACCCTCATGGAAAAGAAGTTTCTCCTCTTGTTCAGGTGAAACCTCCTGGGTTCCAGTTTGTACCCATTTCCCATTGGCCTGTCCCTGGGAACCACTGGGAAGAGTCTGGCCCCATCCTCTTGCCCACACCCTTTAGCTCTTGCTCAGCATTGAGCAGATCTCCCCTGGCTAGCCTCTTCTCCAGGCTAACCAGCCTCAGGGCTCTCAGCCTTTCCTCCTCCCAGAGGTGCTCCAGTCCCCTCAGCATCTTGGTAGCCTCTACTGGACTCTCTCCAGTAGTTCCTCGTCTCTGTTGAACTGGGGAGCCCAGAATTGGACCCAATACTCTGTATGTGACCTGACTAGGACATAGTAGAGGGGGAGGAGGACTGCCCTTGACCTGCTGGTCACGGTTGTCTTAATGCACCTGCAAGTCACCTAACAGTCCAGTCCAGGCCATGGCATGGCAGATTACGTGTTTGCATTGTTCCCCATGACACAGTGATGAGGATGTGCTCCCAGCTCAGCTGGTACAGAGCAGTACTGGTACAGTGCTACTATGGGCTCCCTTACGTGCACCTGGAGTTCCTTCTCAGCTCTCTGTTCTGACATCTCCTATAAATCATGGAGAATCCCATGGCAGTATCTGGTCCTGTGACTTTAATTTTGCATCTTGGACTAGGTAGGAAAACTAGGATCATCCATAATTCAGATCAAACTGTTCTGAGAGAAACTCTTCATAGCTACTGAAATTTTATAAATAATTCTAGAGGGACGAGCATGTAACTCATCTAACCAATGGAAACATAAATAAAATATTTGGAAAAGACACCTCAGGGTAAATATTTCAGCACAGTGCATGGCAAGTTACGTGCAGTACTCTTGTTAACAACCACAGGATTCATCGATACAACAGCCAGAAACTCAAAAATGTCCATCCCTTTTGGATTCAAATCCGCACCTGTTTCTCTATTTCTGCCCCAGATGTGTTCTTAGTGAAAGAGATGAGCTCTCAATTTTGTGCCACAAATCAGGAAAAGTTAAATGTGGTAAATTAAGCAGGAAAATTAAATGTAGGTCATGTTAAGGCAACCTTCCTCCTCCCACTCCACCTCTAGGCCTTGGCTGCCTGTGAATCCAGGATTGTTCCACACAGTGATTTTTCCAGAGATGCGCATAGCCTGATCTACACGTTCCACATTAGGACTCCCATCACTTCCCACAGCATCCAAGACATTGGCTTTCTCCAATAATTTCACTAAGTTCCGTTCTTTCCAGTGTAGACACACTATCAGAAAACCTCTCTTCCCATCACTAATGTCCACAGAAGTTTTCTTAGGCTCTGCCTGCTCGTAACAAACCAACAGCCACACTTCCTGTTGGTTAAACGATCTCCAAGAAATTTACACAGGTACTGAGGAGAAAAAAAAGCATCTGGGAAAGATTGTTGCTGGACCACACTGAGGAACAGAAGATAAAATGCTTCCTAGCAACAGTGCCTACCTGGCCTGCATGAGTAGGAGATGACTTGCAGTTCCTTGTCTCCCAAAAGTATTTGTAGCCAGTTAGGTTATCGTGACAATATTAACTAAAATCCCTTACAACAGGAATTTCTATGGAAAATAACACCCTGGTCATCGAGCGAGTGAAGAAGGATGACGAAGGGCTCTATGAATGCAAGGCAACCAATGACATGGGCCAAGACAGCACATCAGCCTTCATTAAAATACAAGGTGAGCTCCAAGCTAAGGCAAAATTCACATCTTGTGTTGAACTGAGGAGAGGTATTGGTCAGTCACGGACTTTGGCTACATTTAAAACTTGGTTGTACATTTAATCTACAGGTTCTGAGGAGAAATCCAACATTGAAGTCATCATTTTGGTCTGCACTGGTCTAGCTGCTACCCTCTTCTGGCTTCTTCTGACCCTATTCATTCGGAAACTAAGAAAAGTAAGAGAGCTTTCACAGGGCACTAAGGGTCTGGGATTAGGCCCAGTTTATGCATAGCATCAGAGTTTACAGCCCAGTGTTTGGGACAAATAATAGAAAAACTGTGCAAAATGCTCCCCTGAAACTCTACAGAAATGCCCAAGCTCTCTGTGGGGCACCAGGAAGTACAACTCATGGAGTTCCCATAGCAAAACCCTGATTTTATTTAACAGGTAAAAGGACAGTGATAAGATTTTGTGTCCTCAGAATGTTTTACCAAGATTAATCAGTGACTCTCCCCAACACCCAAGTGGCAGAAATACATCCACATTTATTTCTCGGATAAAAAAAAGAGAGGCAGGAAGCTGAAGTAACTAACAACTGATAGGACTAGAGGGAATAGCTTCAAGTTGCATCAGATTAGATACTAGGAAGAATTTCTTCACCAAGAGGGTTATCAGGCATTAGAACAGCCTGCTCAGGGAGGTGGTGGAATCACCATCCATGGAGGCGTTCCAAAAATGTGTAGATGTGGTTCCTGGGGAGATGGTTTAGTGGTGAACATGGAAGTGTTGGGTGGGCAGTTGGACTTGATGATCTCAGAGGTCTTTTCCCAACCATAATGATTCTATGACACATTCATGGTTCAGAATGAATTCCAGAGCTAGGTCTTGGATTCAGGGAACTCCCCAGCCAACATTCAGTCTTGCAGACAACAGCTCTGTCTCCCAAAGAATCACAAGGTCAATACTGTGAATAACATCTCCACACTCTGTTTTCAGCCTGATGCCACAGATATTAAAACTGGATACCTGTCAATCATCATGGATCCAGAGGAGATGCCTCTGGATGAGCAGTGTGACCGTCTGCCCTACGACAGCAGTAAATGGGAGTTCCCACGAGACAGACTGCGGCTGGGTGAGTGGCTTGGCTATTGTTGCTGTACAGAATGATGATTTCTAACCCTCCTCGCTTCCAGGGGATCTATTGTGTAACCCAAGCAGCAGCCTGTCATTTAGTGCCTATCCTAGGGGAGAGCCAGCAGTGAGTCACAGAATTCAGGATCATCCCAGCCTTCAGCTGGATTTATCCTACTCTGTTCTATCGCATACTGTATTGCATTAAAGTCCCATGGATATAAATCGCACCATTTATATCCATAGACTGTAAATATGTGATACAGGCTGCTGTTGACTATCAGTCTGTGTTGTGCCTGGGCACTGGAATCTTGTGTTTGTTGCAGAGCTGAGAATGCATTTTTCCCTCTTATCTGATGCAGACTGTCACAAGTGCCCTTTGGCTCACTCTTGACTCTTGCTTCTCTAGGTAAAACACTGGGTCATGGTGCTTTTGGGAAGGTGGTGGAAGCATCTGCTTTTGGCATTGATAAATCTTCAACCTGCAAAACAGTTGCCGTAAAAATGCTTAAAGGTACATATCCCTCTGAGACTCTCACAATACTTCCTCAGGGAACCTCTGGGTGATGAGGCTTCCAGGTCTCAGCTCCCAACCAGTCCCAAGTTCATTGTGTTCAGAAGGGAGTGGGGTTTGTCATATGGGAGCAATTAGTCATTATACAGTGAATACTAACGTGTAGGAAATGGCAAGCGAGCTCCATGCTGTGCTGCTGATTAAGTCTTGTATTCCTAGAGGAGGAAAACAGCAGCTTCCAGGTCTGTGGGGTTAGCAGGGAAACAGATTACAGAATGTAATTACATTAGATAGTCTGAAATTGGATCTGAGCCTTCGATCGCAGCCCTTCCAGATGCAGAGCAGTTCAAGGGGTTGAAAAAAAGCGATGCCAAGGGAGTGAATTAGAGACAACTTCCTTGCAATTATTGGAATTAAGGAAAGCTTTTACCAGTCAGTGGTGGGGAAGGAGGGAACTTGGAGACTCTTCTTTCATAGTGTATTTGCATACAACATCTCTGCAGACAGCTGATGAATAAACGCATCAGCCAGGACATTGACCATTTGGGCTGCAGGGTTGTTTTTTTCTTACTGTTCACTTAGGATTTTGTCCAAGGTACGATGGATGCTCACTGGATGGCTTTTCATAGCCCACATTGCTCTGCCTTGCGGCTGCATGGCACTATTAACCCCTGGAATGCAATGATTTAGCAACACGTGTCACAGTGGCTTCTGTTGCTAGCTGCCTCTCCTTCTTCTGCTCTGCTCCTTCTCATCTCTCTGAAATTTCATGAGTATCAGTTTATCATCTCTCTGGACCTTCTCTGAATCTTGTCCTACTTCTCCACATTAGTCAGTAGGTCTTCAGATCATCTTCTCTCCTGATGTTGTTTCTTCTGTTCCATGCCCATCTCCAGATCCCTGTATTATCCTAGGTCCCTGACCCAGACATACTCCCTTCTCCATCCAAAATTTACCACCCTGGTTAGCTCTGGATTTTCATTCACCTCCATGCTCTACTTCCCAACTGATCCTCATGACAACCCTACTCTGCCTGTACAAACGCGGCAAACTATTTGACAGTTCCTCCATCATTTTACACCTTCCTCCCCCAGTGAAGGTAGCAGCCTTCTGCTCTAACACGTCCCTCCCCCAACTAACATGCCCATAGTTCATCATCTTCCAGAATGAAGCAGATTCTCTAGAGTGAGTCAATCCATTCAGGAAAAACAAAATCCACCAAAAAAGGCTTTGGAGATGTCTCCGTTTTGGTAATTCTAGCATTATCTGTTGTTTCCATAAAGTGGGCTGGTATCAGTTCTGTGGGAAAATATGTTCCAAAGTATTGTAAAGAAATACTACTAATACCATTCTAGATGGAGGAACATCACCATTGTAGATGTAGGAACACAGTCTTCTGTGTGCTGTTGTTGCTTGGAGCGGTTGGTTGTTCCTTTGCTAGGCTTGCAAAATTCAGTCCTTGCAAAGGCTGATTTGGAGGGAGGATTGTCCCACAGGACAGTAACCATCTATAACCCATGTTAGAGAAAGGAAGAATCACCCAAAAGATAAAGTGTTGTTTCGCTTCATAAAGGTCAACAGACAATGGAAGGGATGAATTATTATCTCTTTACGAGTCTGAAAAGCAAAGATACTGCAAGTAACCTGGGTGGGTTTTGTTTCCACGTATAAACAGGATCTTGCTGTGTCCTGTCAAAAATATCCTGTTGTGTAAAGATGATTTTTTTCCTGTTTACCCTAAGCAGAATGTGCAACTACTAATGAATGCAAGGCTTTAATGTCTGAACTGAAGATCCTCATCCACATAGGACATCATCTGAATGTAGTCAACCTGTTGGGAGCCTGTACCAAAGCTGGGGGTAAGAAGTCCTCAGAAAATAAGAAGCAGAAAAGAAACCCTTTGGTGTTTGGTTGTATCTGTACTGGAGTCCAAATCTCGTGCACGTGCAGTTAATGCAAGCACAAACATTTCTGTCTCTGCTCATAGGAGAGCTTCTGCTAGTGCAGAATAGGGTCACAGCTCATCAATGGTTTCTGAATGTCTTCTCCCAGCCAGTGGTGTTACTTCTCCATTTTCTTTTTCTCAGTCCTTTGTAAGATTGTTTATGAAAGGGATTATGGACCGAAGGAAGACAGGATCCTTAATTGCAACTAGGTGTCTAATACATCCACATAGGCACTACTGATCATTTCAAAGGTTCTTCTCCCTCTTCTTCCCTGCTTTATCACAAGGATGCAGGTTGAGCACTTAGCTGGAGGCCTCCTCCTTTCCCAAGCACTTCACTGTGCCAGGCAAACACAGGCATTTTCTTGAATACCATACAGGAAGTCTGAGGCAGCCCAAAGCTGAGCAAGAGCATGGACTTCCAAGGGGCTAAGCTGGCACAACGGCCTATGCACCATACAAAGAATCTGTTGCAAAGGGCAGACTTAAACAAAGGACTCCATAAATCTTAGACCTTTGTCTCCAGAATATCCCTTCCCATAATGCCATGCAAAGCATCCTTATCTGTTATTAGACTGTGCTTTCATCTCAGGGTAACAACTCTCAGAAATGGCTCTTTGCTACTTATAGTGAACCTTCAGAACAATCCCCAAAGGTCAGATTTAGGAGGACAGATGACAAGAAAACTCAGAGCCCCAAACAACCTATTCTAAACCTCCCTGTTTTAGCTTCAGACAATCATCCCTTGTCCTGTCACATCAGGTCCTGCTAAAATGTCTCTCCCTATCTTTCATATTAGCCCCTTTAAGTCCTGAAAGGCTGCAAGAAAGTCTCCCTGGAGCTTTCTCTTCTCCAGGCTGAAAAACCTCAACCTCTCAGCCTTTCTTCATAAATGAGTCTGTTCCTCACAAGGAAGGTGAAGACTAATGTTAAGTATGCACATATATTATTTTAACCATATAATAAATACCAAATTCTAACACCTTGCCTGAGTGATGTTAAGCAGTTAGAACTAATGCATAGTATCTGCTTTACAACGAGGAAATAAAATACAGAGAGGCTACGTCTAGGAAGCCTTTCAAAAACATGAATAAATCTCTAACTGAAGCTTTAAAGCTGCACTGGAATCTGTACTTCCTCAAGGCATCCTTGAGGGACACTGACTTTAGGTTCTCAGAACAATGTCCTCCAGAGATCTCTTGTGCACAGTCAGATCCCTGCACTACCCTTTAAGCCCAAGTCAGCAGTGCTGGGTGGTCAGCAGCAGAGCTGCTGATAGCTCTGATTTTGGGTCAGTTGTGGTTTTGTGATCACTGGTGCAGTGTGCTTAGGTGCTGAATATTTTACAGCAGTAGTCAATAGGAACTGGAAGCCCTGAACAGCCTAGAGGTGTGTATTCAATCTAGCAGTGCCACGGGACTCGTACAGAGTCTGGCAGACACATGCAATGTTACAGAAGCCCACCATGGTGCGGGTTGGAAGTGACCTCTGGGAATCACCTAGTCCAACACACCTGCTAAAGCAAGGTCATCCACAGCAGGTTGCCCATGATCACCTCTAGGTGGCTTTGGAATCTCTCCACAGAAGGAGACTCCAAAACCTCTCTAGGCAGCCTGGGCCAGGGCTCCATCACCCTCACAGCAAAGCTATTCTTCCTCCTGTTCAGGTGGAACCTCCTAGGTTCCAATTTGTGCGCATTGCCCGTTGGCCTGTCACTGGGAACCACTGGGAAGAGTCTGGCCCCATCCTCTTGCCCACATCCTTTAACTGTTGCTCAGTATTAAGCAGATCCCCTCTGGGTCTGCACTTTTCCAGGCTAACCAGCCCCAGGGCTCTCAGCCTTTCCTCCTCACAGAAATGCTCCAATCCCCATACAGATGTAAATTAAAATTCTCAAAAATATTTAGTCTGAAGTTTTTGAAAGTCTGAAAAGTTCTATCAATTTCTTCCTTTCTTATTTCTCTGAAAACTGCTGTAGAACTCAGCACAATTGCTGCTTTTATACAATTATGCATATTTTTAAGATCTGCTTGAAAATGCTTTTATGTTTCAGTGGGAGCTATTAAGGAAGAGCTACATTCTCTACCTGTAGCATAATCACTGCTCTTTGTAATCATCAAATGTAAGGAAAGGTGAAACTGTAGGACTGAAATGCATATAAACATGTATTAGTATGAATCCTAAGCAACCAGCCTTTCATCTCCAGATACCTTTTTCTGTCTAGAAGGTTCATGGTTCAGACTTTGGAGTCTAAACTTCAAGGGAAATGTGCTGAGAGCTGCCCTTGGCTATTTGGGAAGGAGACAGCAGCACTCCTGTTTAGCTGTATCAGAAATGCATACATAGACTTGAGCTCTGCCCCTTTGGTCCAGTCTGATGTATGCAGTATTGACTGGAAAGGGTGAGAGCAAAGCTGTGAGGGACAGTGGAGGGGCTGAGGAGGGAAGAGTGAACCTCAGATTCTGGTTACTGCATCCTGTTGGAGCCTGGGTGATAAGCACTGTTTAGAAGCAGATCATCCTGTTAAAAGGGAGATAGTCAATTCTAGCAATAACAATTGATAGCTTGTGAGAATAACATAGGGACAAGTCTAGAGTGCTGCACTTGGAGAGAAATAACCCTATGGACCAGTACAGATTAGGGGTTGATCTGCTGGAAATTACCTCCATAGAGAAGGACCTGGGAGTGCTGGTGGACAACCAGCAGATGGGATTGTACATTCTTACTCATCTTTCTGTATTTTTCCTTTTTTTTTATATAAATAAGGAATAAATATCAAGTGTTCTAATGAGTCTGTAAGTCTTCTAATGAGGAAAACTAAGAGTACTGTGTTCCCTTCTCTCCATATCCACTACTGATTGTGTGCTTCTGAAGCATCTCTCCTCTGTCTCCTAATTTCCTCATCTGTGTAACAGGAATGACAGCATTTACTTATTTGGAAGAGGATTTGTGAGGATAAGTTAGTATTAAGTGCTTTGCAGTGCTTCAAAACTCATTTGACTTTCACTGTCTTTTTAGGTCCTTTAATGGTCATAGTGGAATATTGCAAATATGGAAATCTCTCCAACTATCTCAGAGGAAAACGAGGAGATTTCATTGCATACAAGGTAAAAAAAATGACAAGCTTCTCATAGTCATAAGACAGAGAATTAACAACCTCAAGCCACAGGCTGGATTTTTTTTGTGTTGGCCCTGGGATGGTTTGGTATTTATGTAGGTGCTTTATTTTCTCACCACATTTTGATTTGTATAAGGAAGAAAAAGAAACTTTTCCCCCGTAGGATCTCACTCCCTTCCTCCTCTTTTCTAGCAACTACTAAAGATCTAGCTGCAAATACCCAAGCTGTAAATACTACCACTCTAGTGCACAAGAGGGAATTACTTGCAAGATACTACCCAGCACGAAGAGGGCAACCAAGTAGCAGTGAAAAACTGATATGAACTGAACTAGGAGGAGGCAAACCCTCCCAAAACAAGTCTAGTTTGGGGATTTTGGTTTCCAGGTCCACCCCTCCCCAGCCACTCCCTTCCACCATCTGCTCATTCCCATCTTCTGTGTTGGCTCTTCCCTTGAGCCAGTCTAAAAGCCTGTGCTGTACTCAGTGAACTGGATCACAAACATGGTCTGCATTCAAACTAACCAAATGCTTCTGGTTTCCAAAGGGTTGTTTGCATCCATCCAAACATTCCTGCTAGCACAGACTGGGCTTGGATATAGGGGAAGGCCCAGGAGGCCAGGAATCAGTGATGGGGAAGGGAAGGGACTATCCCATAGCATCACAAGGGCTCTCTGATCTAAGCCCTGCCAGAAACTGGAGCTTCCCCAAGATTATTTTCCTAGGTGATTCTATTATTATTTTTATGGTTATTGTGTACAGGCACAAAAGCACTTAAGATATTTTGTGTAAGAGAAGATGATTCTCCTGGTAGAGTCACTCCAAATGTTGTTTTCATGAACTGCAGGGACTGGTTATGCCTCACTCCCCAGAATGGGGTCAGACAGTTGCATTTTAGTGCATGTCACACACTTATCTTGAACTGTCATTTTTAGTGTGGCTTCCTAAGTAAGCAAGAGGTACAGTATCTCTCTGCTCATCTATCAGTCTCACCCAGCCAGATTCCAACTAATTTTTATGATGGGATATTTCCATCAGTAAAATGAGAGGCTGTAGAATCATAGATTTTTTGTATGAATAACTAGATTCTGTATTAATAATCAGGAAAGCAGGCTCTGTTAGTTCTGCTATTCAGGAACACCATGTTCAGAAATGTTTTGAGCTCATCTTCAGAGGACACTTTCTCCATATGCTATTCGGTTACAAATTTTGAATCCCAAGGCATTACATCACCTGAAGCTAAAAATAGGTTTTATACTATTTCTAGTCCCAGGAAAACTCTGACCAAGCAGAAAAAAGTCTGGATGAGTCCAACAGTGATTTGACTGAACTGATCAAGAGGCGCCTTGAGAGTGTAGCCAGCACAGGAAGCTCTGCCAGTTCAGGATTTATCGAAGATAAGAGTTACAGTGATTCCGAAGATGAGGAAGAAGGTAAAAGAAACCTACCAAATCCCAGACCTTTTCTTGTAAAGACTTGTGTTACTTGACTGGTGCCACACACGCTGTCACACACTTTACAAGCCCTTACCCAGCTTGACTTGTTCCCGGCATGGCAAATTCTTTCTCTTGCCTCTGCCCCACTTCAAGTTTCTCACAAAAAGAGATTTGCTATAATGTCTGTGTGTAAAAGCTACTCCTGTTGTGTAAGAGGAGCAATTGTAATATTTATAAGGAGATTTGTGGGGCCAGGCCGTCCCCAGTCTCATCACTCGCTCACTATAAATACTTCCTCTCACTTTTATCCCCAGATGTTGTTTCCCCCATAGCTAAAATGACATGATTAATGTTTGAATCATCTGATCTGCTGCCTCTAGGTCAGTTGTTCCTAAAGCAGATTTGTAATCCTAGCACATAACTCATGTAACAATGTTCAGATGATGCAGGGCTGGGGTCATCACACACAAGTGGCAACAGAGCTGAGAAAGTTTGGAGCAGTTGCTCTAGTGTTTTGCCATGTCTGTGATCTCTCCTAGATGCTGAGGATCTCTACAAGCGGCCCCTGACCTTGGAGGACCTGATTTGCTATAGCTTCCAAGTGGCAAAAGGCATGGAGTTTCTCGCCTCCCGAAAAGTGAGCTCAGTAAAACATCAGGGCTGAACTTCTTTCACAGAACTATGACTTTCTGACACAAAGAAATCCAAACACACTTTTGAGCCCAAGTAGTCTGCTTTTTGCTTTTATATTGAAGTGCTGGAAATCACATTAGCTCTGGTGGTTAAGCAATAAGTAGCTCTGAAGTTGTGAAACAATATCCATCATGTTCTTGGCTACAAGGACTGGCATCCATAAGAGGAGAGTTTAGACAGCAGGAGTGAACACAGATTGTAAGACAATTCATGGAGCTGTCTCATAAATAAATGCAGGAAAGGCATCTCACAGAGAAAGATTTTTCTGGTATCAACAAAAGCACTACTGAAAAATGAAGAGGGAGTATCCAGATATTTTTATTTAGCTCGTCAGTAATGTTGGAGGCTATCAGCAAAATTAGCACCTCTGCTGGATACAAAAAGAGCGAGCGCGGGGAACACCTGCTTTTCAAGTAAATTGAGTATCATTTGCATGCCAAAGAATGCACAAAACTGGGAGCTTGCCCTTATGACCCAATGAGGCACACACAGAGATCATGAGCAGAGTTACTCCAGTCTCACACCCACCCAAGGGACCCCATTTGCAAATGGAGCTGTAGCTGCTTTTCACTGTCTCCCAAGTTTCCTGCACAACAATCAACTGGAAAATGGCACTCCATCTCATCAGGGCTGAGAAAGTTATTTCACATAGAAAAAAATCAGAAAACTATCTATAAAACTTGGCTTGTTCCTCAAGTTATTTTGTCTTTTGACAGTGTATTTGCAGCAGATTCCCACACGCATTTTTTTCCTTCTCTAACCTGCTAGCAACAAAAGTTCAGTTCTCTTTCCATTTCCAAAGAAGCCTTATGCTCTCAACTCTAGCAGGGGCTCATTGGCCAGGCAGACACTCTCTGATCCTGCTTGTCCTCATTCCTTCACAGTGCATTCACCGGGACTTGGCAGCAAGGAACATCCTTCTTTCAGAGAATAACGTGGTCAAGATCTGTGACTTTGGACTAGCCAGAGATATTTACAAAGACCCTGACTACGTACGGAAGGGAGATGTAAGTGGAAGAAATGCTAATCTCCAGTTTTCACTCCCCTGGGGCTTGGCCAGATTACTAACAGTTCTGGTCACATATTGTGTCTTTTCCACTCTTAGGCAAGACTTCCACTCAAATGGATGGCTCCAGAAGCTATTTTTGACAAAATCTACACAACACAGAGTGATGTCTGGTCTTTTGGAGTGCTTCTATGGGAAATATTTTCTCTAGGTAAGAATGATTTCCCTTCATTTTCTTTTTGCCCTTATTTATGGCTCTATTGCTAAGAAAAGCTTGTAACAACAGGTGAAAATGTGGTTTCATGATTCTTGTTAGTATAAGCACACAGTATAGATCAGGTGTAAAACAAAAATCATTGGATGAAGACAATGAGAACTCCACCTGACAAAGTATACTAAAACGGTTAATTTGGGGGAGGAAAAACAAAATCCAAAATCTTAGACCTGACATTTGTAATAACTGAGTCACAGAATGTTAGGAGTTGGAAGGGACCTCTGGAGATCATCTAGTCCAATCTCCCTACCAGAGCAGGTTCACCTACAGTAAGTTGCACAGGATGGCATCCAGGTGGGATTTTAATATCTCCAGAGACAGACACTCCACCAGCTCTCTGGGCAGCCTAGGCAAGTGCTCTACCATCCTCAAACTATAGAAGTTCTTCCTTAGGTTAGATGGAACTTCAGCACAGAGATAACACAATCCTGTGCTGCTCAGGAGTGAAATATTGAGAGCAGTGAAGAGGATTTCCTGTCAAACCCTATTTTCCTCTAAGCAGTCAGCTCCGGGAAACTACAGAGCTCAGGGTCTGCAACTCCTGATGTTGGTAGTGACAGCCCATGGAACACAATGGAGTTTGCCCACATGATATTTTATACCAGCTTGATTATCTACCCCACAAAAGCCAAGATTTCCTAAGTAAGAAAAAGGTATTGGCAGCAGCTGCTGACAGGTTGATACGATAACCTGTGCTGGGTTCTGCCTAAGTCATTTTGGCAGCAAACAGGTAGAATTCATCATTTGCAAGCCACAACATTTTTAAAAGAACAGTCATGGTGTTCTTGATGCACTTTAGATTTCATCTTATGGTGCTGTTTGCAATCTCAGCCTCAGTGAGATCTGATTACTCTCCAGTAGATAAAGCCCTGAAATGTAGACAGTCTTATAGACAGTCGGACTTTGCCACTCTCAAATTCTCCTTTCAGAGTGGCAGGTTTTGTTTTCCCGAGGGAATTCAGGAATGTCAGCTCCAGCTTTTTAATCAACATTTGCAGACAAAAGAAAACAAGAAGCATTGTCAGCACAAGCTGCTGAATTTTAAAGCAAATTCTGTAATCTTGTACTATCTTCGGTTCATGGATCAGCTGAAATTAATGATCAGGCTCAAGCTGCAAAGTCCAGATCAGGATGCAAAGTCAGGAACTGTTTCTATCCTAATCTTTCTTTAGGACTGGCTACAAAGATCACAATCTGATTTCAGTGTAAATCTTTCATAGAATCATTATGGTTAGAAAAGACCTCCGAGACCATCAAAGTTCAACCATCCCCCCAGCACTACCATGCTCACCACAAACCATGTTCCCAAGCACCATAGCTACGTGTTTTTTGAACACTTCCAAGGATGGTGACTCCACCAACACCCAGATAGATAAGGACTTTTCTCTACTTGATACCACCATGCAAACCAGAAAGTTCATAATCCAATGGTTAAAACATGACAGATACTGCACTCTCCAAAGTTCAGTCCTATCTGGTTTAGAGTTTAGTTATTTTGGTGTAACAGCTCCATGGACCTGTGTGTGTTTTGAAACACCACACAAAGACAAAGCTCCAGAAACACTGCCAATGCTCCAGTTCCAACAGATTATTCAAGATGTGCTAACATGAGCATGCAGAGACACACTCAGAGGAGACAGTCTCTCCACTGGGCATCTCTAAGGCACCCAATGAGCTGAGTACTGAGGAATAACAGAGACAAATGCAGAAGGCAAACTTATTTATATCATAGATTATATCACACAATCGCTTAAGTTGGAAAAGATCTCCAAGACCACTGAGTCCAACCATTAACTTAACGCTGCCAAGTCACCACTAAATCACGTCCCTCAGTACTACATCAACATGCTTTTTGAACACTTCCAGGGATGACTCCATATTACCCTGGGCATTCTGTTCCAGGGCTTGACAACCCTTTCAGGAAAGAAATTTTTCCTAACATCCAGTCTCATTCTCCCCTGGCACAACTTGATGCTGTTTCCTCTCATCCTTTCGCTTGTTACCTGGGAGAAGGCACCAACCCCCACCTCGCTCCATCCTCCTTTCAGGGAGCTGTAAAAAAGAGAGACTTTATACTCTTAAGAAGAGGCTTTAATTTCACCACTGTCATATAAACAACACTGTCTTGGTGATTATTTTTTTCTAAAGAGATTTCCCAAAAGGTCCTGACAGAGTTTAGCAGATGTGAACTTTGAGTCATTTGGCCTTTAATAATGAAAACTAATAAAAATTAAAATGTAGTCACTGAAATTCATCTCTATTTTAAATAATAATTTATCTGGTTTCTTTGAATCTTAGATAGCTTCTTTCCTTAATGAAGGTGCTCACTTGGAACAACAGACTGTCATCTTCTGAATACAGAGGAATCTACCAAATTGCTCCAAGGGCTAACAGCCCTAGAGCAGCCTCTGCCCTCATTCTGACGTGGACCACAAACAAGTGGCACAGATTCCAAAGCAGTCATTTTCTCTAAGAGGTTTTTTCATACAGATCATCCAGGCATGGCTGTGCTTTGGCACCACTCACATCTGCAGCTCACGCGATAAATATTTAATTAAGGATTTGTGTCACTGATTGAACTCTCTTATATAAAAGTTTTACAGATCACTGAGAGCCAGGGGATAGAAGGTTGGGGTTTTTTGTCGTTGCTACAGGGTATGTTTTGGCTCCCTTTTGCAACTGCTGATTTTACTGGGCCCTACAGGCTTAGCACCCTCTAAAAAAAGAGGGAAAAAATACTGATAAGAAAAATGCAGTTTAGTTTGGACATTGCTCCTTTCAGGGCCAGAAGCTGAATGAAGCACAATAGGCTTCCTACAGAAAGGCTGGCAGACAGGATCAGAAATCAGGACTTGAGAGACTGTTAATGAAAATTTGGGGCTGAGTTTGCATTGAGCCTTTGAATAATTTAAATGAGGTCAGCACACCTCATGTCAGGTAATTCCAGCAATGTTTAATACATTAATCATCTTGGAATCACTTACATGATGCACTACAGAATGGCAGTGCCTCCTGGAATTTAAATGTTCAAAAAGCAATCAGAGATAATTATGTAAACAAGAAGTGCCTGGTAGTATAACATCAGCATCTTATTATCCTGCTGAAATAAAATCAAGATCAAAAGAGTTCTACCATATCCAATGCATGCCACATCCTTGAGCATTTTGGAAGAGATTTCCCCTAAGGAAAACACTGTGTGTAGACCTTACACCATATGTTTCAGCCTACATTTCTCTCAAGCTGTCTCAGCATCCCAAATCCAAGTTATTAGGCTTATCATATAGTCCAGATGAAGCACAACAATAAGGACATGGAAAGGGAGCGTTGCCTGCTTTTATGATCTGAACTATCTCCAGCTGTAGGTGGCCAGCACTGGTCAAAATATAAACTACCAAAAAATCTTGCAATCAAAAATTTTTCTTCTTTGCCTTCCCTGTACTTGCTTTCACTACCATATTGTAGTTGATGTCATCAATGATGTTATTAAAGAAAGATAACTCAGATTGTGAGATCAAGCAGAATTCTCCACCCCTTCTCAGCCAAATTTACCATCTTGCATTCAAGGTCTCAGTCCCAATTGATGTTTTTGCAAGACCAATTCTTATCAACCTCTGCTGTGCATATTGACCAGTGATACTCAGCAAACTCAGGGGTTTCTTTTAGCACATCAGAATGGTCTGTGTGAAGCAGCCATTCTTCAGTGGCATGACTCCATCCAGCTCCTCCTGATGGAAACCAGTTGGCCACGGTGGTACAACAACCACTAATGCAGATGGAAATGAATGAAAATGGCCATGGAAGACCTTCTCTCTTAGGGACTGTTGTTTTCAGTATTGTCCCAGTACATTGACCATCTAGGGCTAACTAAGTCAAGTGAGGCTTATGCTCATTTCTCTGGAGGGGCTGCATCACTGCTAGATAAATACAGAATCAACAGTCAAGTCACAGATGTTTCATGGAGCTTCAGTACCTTGCACAAGTTTGTAAAGCTAAACTTTCACAGATGAAAAGACAAGCTAGTGAGTCCAGGAGATGTACAGAGACAGCAGTCAGTGCCACCAGAGCCTTTTACCATTTTGTCACAGTGCAACTGGACAAAAGTGATACTCTAGTTTCTATCCATCTGCTTATCAAGGAGATCTTGTGAATCGACAGAAGCCTTTTTGAGATCTTTGGCTAATAGGTAATGTTGTGCAAGCTGAACAGTTAATTACCAGGTTATTATGATCATGATGGCATGCCAAAGACTAAACTAGGAAGGAAGATCAAGATACAAAGTAGAAGTGATGTTACTGAAATCCAATCTACCGAGCTCCAGAAACACTCTCAAAACTGTGATCTGATACTTGCACATCAAGGGAATTGAGAGGTGCTGTGGCTAAGCATCCCTGAGCTAGGAATGTTGTCAGAACCCCTTTGCTGCATTGAGATGTTCTCTTAGCAAGCTGCCAGGATCTTTGCTCCCCAGTGCATTGTTCTGCAGACTGAGTGGTCAGATTCACAGAGTACAGTAATTCTGGGAACAGACACATTTTGGCACCCTCTTCACTGCTTTTATCCAAAAGATTTCTGCTGTACTTGTGCCCTCAAGTGCACAACACATGATGGTGTTTCAAATAAGGGGGGGGGAAATGCTGGAAATAGGTAGGAATGTTATAGATGGTACATCATATTCAGATTCTTCAAGGGCTGTATCCAGACCCCATTCAATCTCGTTTTAAAACTTGATTGTTTTTCCCCAAATTCACCATCCAACCTCTAGGATGCCAACAAGGGTTGCACTGCCTGTGAAACCTTTACTGAGAAAGGGAGGAAAGCCTACAGGTCTACCCACAGTAGATTCAGTAACCTTTCAAACTTCAGTGTAGACATGTCTTGATTTATACCTGTGAGGTCTGGATTATTCAGATGCCAGAGCACTTTCTCAAATCATGTATTTGTTGCCCTTATTTATTGTGCATTGTGAAGTGCAGGTTTCATACAACAAAGACCACAACCTCTCAAAAGCCTCATTAGCTGAAGAGCACATTCAATGCATACATACATTTTTACTAGTCATTCCTCTGAAGATCACCAGTTACACAGGAAAGTGGAACAAGCCTCATTCCTTCTTTTTGATGACTGCTAGGTCAACTTTTGTGCAAGTTACGTAAACCCCTTTAGAGAAGTATACCTCTCAAAAAGCAATCATAGTTGCCATGAACTGTCCTTTCAGGTTTCACCCTAGCAACTGAGAAGCCCTGAAAATAAGCAGCATTGAACACACTCAGAAAAGAAACGAAGGCTAAAAATTTGGAAGGTCATTTTTCAAAGGAATTTTACCTGTAGGAGTATCTAACACATATACAATGCTAAACTGGTGAACCAGGAGAAGAAAACTACAATTCCTCACCGAGGTTGAATTGCAAGGTTCTCACAGCCTTCAGGAGCCACAGGCCTTCAGCTTTCTCTGGACTTACTCACAGAAGCCAGAGATTCTAAGGCAATGAATCATCAATGAGCAGCTCTTATTTCAAGTGTATTCACTTAGCACAGGATACTGGCAGACTGACAGCTTGGAAACCAGTATGTAACCAATTGAATGAGTTGGATCATTTCTACCGTTGACCAAGAGGTCATATAAAGCCTCAAACCAATAAAATTGATTTCTCTTCTGCAATATTTTACTGTGGAGTGGTCCTGGCTCTATCAAAAATGCAGAGGAGATGGCATGACTGAAATGTCTAAAGAGATAGAGTGAGTCTGTAAGAGGTTTCCAACCAAAATATGTAGATAGCGAGTAACTGCAACCCCTTCTTTGCTCTAGCTTCTTCTACTGTCAGATTCTAGGCAATCTTGAGTGCTCAGCAGATATCACTGATGCGTGTTTAATTCACTGGACTGGGAAACAGATCACATCATTCTAGAGCCACCTCCTCCTCAATTTCTTCCATCAGGTGCCTCACCATACCCTGGAGTACAGATAGATGAAGACTTCTGCCGGCGGCTTAAAGAAGGAACACGGATGAGATCTCCAGAGTACTCTACTCCAGAAATGTAAGCTCTTGGTTTTGTATTGAGACCTGAAACACATCACTTAAGCATTACAAAAGAGATCATACTTAAGTGTGGAGGAAGAGTGAGACCTCATCAGATGATAGCTATGTCTTCTATATTTTGTTTTCAATAAATATGGCAGTTGTGCATATCTTGGGTGCCCTAATACCACAGTCAAGTGCTAAAGACAGACCAAGCCAGCTTGACCTTTGCCAACAACAAGATTAACAGATCCCCCCATGTCAGCTGTAGTCCATGAATCTCAGTTTCAAGAGACTACTGCATCTCCCTTCATTTCCAGTTCTGTGATGGAAACTAGGCATCCATGACTATGACTGACTTCATCAGTATCAGTGGAGTCTATTAGTCAAATTTTACACTAGGTGAAAATAAAAAGCTTAGAGACTCAGTGGAGGTAGGAACATGGAAGGAAAAAGCACCCCACATGGAAACTAGAAGTTCAGCATCTAGAAAGAGATTTGAACCTCTTTTAATGCAAAACTATTCAAATGACAACCAAACCAAGCAGCAGCCAGAAAGTAATCGTTCAGAAGCAAAGCTCCAGTCCTTTTCCTTTCTTAACACTTGTGGGTTTTATCTAGCTACCAGACAATGCTGGATTGTTGGCATGGAGTCCCCACAGAGAGGCCAACATTCACCGAGCTTGTGGAGCGCTTAGGAGACCTTCTTCAAGCCAATGTACAGCAGGTACAGCAAAACAAATGTTCCTTCAACCTATGGATGTATATATATATGTAGATGTGTGACACAGGTAGAGACTCTGCTGAGCAGCAATAGTAGATTAAACTTCATAACAGAGGTCACATAGAAAAAAGGCTGCTGGTTGAGTAAAGAAAATGTTAACTATTCAAAGGGGATTATATTTCAAAACTAGATGTTTATCCATCCAGAATAAACAGAAACTTACATTAATAAAACAAACAAAAAAATGCTGAGTTGCCCCTTAGAGGAAAAAAAGAGCTTCCTCTCATAACCAATTTTAATTAGATTCCAACATAGTAAACTGCCAGTAGTTGGTCTGAACTTTCTCCTTTTCTGAGCTTACGTTCATCAGTGCTCTTAGGAGCTTTAAATGATGCTGTTTAAAGCTCAGAAAGTCAATTACATAATTATTAATATCATGATAATCAATTCAGTTGTTTTGTTCTTCAGGAAAAAACAACCAGACCAGTTATGCAACTGTCAATTTAATTTAAGAAGAAATCACTCTCCTCCAACTCCTTCCTGTTTGTAAACAAATTTAGTGAAGCTAAGTTGAAGAAGACCCAGTTTGCAATACGAAGAGCTTGGGAGTTCAGTCTATAACCACAGTAAATTAAGGAGATATAAAAATCATGATAAGGGAATAGGGCACTTAACTACTGCTCAAAATTAAAAAAAATAAATAAGAATACAAGCAAGGGGAGATTTGGACAAAGTTTTAGGACTTAAAGAGTTATTTCTGAAGATTACTGCAGGGGTGTAATGACAATGCAGAGCTTATTAAGATGTGTGCTGAATGTCATTAAGCTTGCAGCGTTAATTTCTTCTAAGGACAATAACTAAAATCCTTTAAGGTTACCATTTTGAGGCCCAGCTCAAAATACAACTCTTTAACTTGAACATAAGCAAACACTCTACACACAGCCAATATTCATTTATCTATTCCACAATCTGTTGAAGTTGTATCAGCCATTCTGTGACTTCACGCCCCTCCCTCTCTTCTCCCAAGCATGACTTCAGCTTGGAATTAAGTGTCCCCAAGACTGGTCCCTTGAAATTCCCAAGAGGCCAACACTATGAAAATATCAAGGATTGCTTCCCCTGAAGTGCAGATCAGTCACATTCTGGTCACCTTCACCAAGGCAGGACAGTCACACATCTAGAACATGACAATGATCACAAAGCTGCTTTAACTACTTTAAACTGGATGCACATATATTGTCACCCTCCATACAACTGTCACATTGCTGTGCCACATAAGGGACATTTGGAAGTCTTGGATCTGTTCTAGAGCTCAGGCTGAGATGCCTGGAGGTTGGAGTGAGGTGGGGATTGGTCTCTTCTCCCAAGTAGCAAGTCGTAGGATGAGAGGAAATAGTCTCAAGTTGCCCCAGGGGAGGTTTAGGTTAGACATGAGGAAGCATTTCCTCCCTGAAAGAGTTGTTAAGCATTTGAACACCAGTGCAGTGATGGGAGACATCATCCCTAGAAGTGTTAAAAAGTAAAACATGAAGATGTGGTGCTGGAGGACATGGTTTAGTGGTGACTTGGCACTGTTAGGTTAATGGTTGGTCTTGATGATCTCAGAGGTCTTTTCCAACCTTAAGTCAATGATTCTACTTTCCTCATGTTGTGAAGAACATTATAAGCACATTGAAGAAACAAAATCTAGTCCTTCTTCAGTGTAATGCTTTGTAGAATGCAATCACCTTTTACATCTGAGATGCAGTACAAAGTGAACTTCACCACCTCTGTGTTTCTATATGTCATTAATTATATAGGATGGAAAAGACTACATTCCACTGAACATCACCTTGTGTCCTGATGGAGAATCTAACTCCAAAGCTTGCCCTGGGGAAGAAAACTTGAACAACTGTGTTAATCGCTGGAGTGCCATGGAAACTGGGTAAGAAATCCATATATACATATAGGGATAGGGTGGAAAGAAAGCTTGGATGTAGCCATGCACTGTTTTTTGTCCTCAGTTGGACAAAGAAATCTGTCAGGATATTGTTCATTATTTACAAGAGATGAAATAAGAAAACTGGTCCAGGAAACTGTGTCAGGAATGTTAGCTGAGCTACCAACCAGTGCAGCATCTGCTTGGGTTTTCTGCTGACCCCTCAACTTTCTTTCTTTCAGTAACAACAGCAAGAAGCGACCACTGAGTGTTAAGACATTTGATGAGGTGCCAGTGGAAAAGGAGAAAGTGATCCATGAGGTAAGTGAGGTGATGACATCTTTCTCCACCAGGTTCACAGATCACTTGTCATCAGCACCAGAAACACTTATTAGAGCTTCTGAAATCTTTTTGGTAAGAAAAAGCTTTAAATCAAGCAGAAGATTTGTCCTAAGACTCTCACATATATATCTGTGTGACAACAAAGAGGGACCTGCATTGAGTTTTACAAATAATTTCAAGAGAAGCCCATGCACACTTATCCTGGCTTTGATCAGACCAAGGGGCTTCATATTACATATTTTGATCTGTTTTTTCCAGCATAAGAGAATGACAGCTCATTGAAATGGAGTCTTTTGAAAGAAACGTGTCCAGAACACATTACAGAATCCCACTGTGGTGCAGGTTGGGGATCATGTAGTCCAACAACCCTGCTAAAGTAGAGTCACCCACAGCAGGTTGCCCACTACCACCTCCAGGTGGTTTGGAATGTCTCCACAGAAGGAGACTCTGCAACCTCTCTGGCTCTGGCACTCTTACAGCAAGCATCAAATGTACAGTTGTACAGAAACAAGCCAGTCTGTTTACTCTGCTAGTCAGGGAACTATGCTCTAGCTCTTAGACACAGCTACCCCTTAGACCAACTCTCTTGGGACAAGTCAACTCTCTAGCTACAACTTGTTCTGGTCATACTTCATGCCCTTGACAAATATAGCATATTTTCTCATCTGTTCCCTTGTTGGCACCAATTGCTGCCCATTATTGCCTAGTATTTTGCCAGATGTAATTGCTATGCTTTTGTCAGTGCATCTTAGGGATTAAAAGGCTTAGAATTTTCTCTGGCTCCTGCATCTATCTTCTTGCAGGATAAAAATCTGTCCCTCTTTAATCACACAAAGACATTTACTAGATAGACCTGGTATCAGTAAAGAGATTACTGCTGCCAGCATGAGCATTACTTTCCCAAATGCTCCCTGTTCCTGACATTTCCAAGTAAGTCCTTACATGAAAGGGAAAAAGTTAAAAAAAGGCATAATACTACATTAACAGATCTGAAGGAAATGTGATATTTCAATGAGGATTTTTTTTTTTACTGCAGAATTATGGTGTGATCTACTTTTGGACAAAATAAGTGCATTTAGGTTACCAAAATTACCTTAAATATCAAGGATTAATACTGATTAGGTCATTATTTCAACGAGTTGCCCAGGAGCTCTAGAAGTGCTCTACCACACCTTCCTCCAATTGTGCTACTTATCTGTAGCTTCTGTTAATATTCTCTTAACAACTCTGCAAGCAAAATGCAAAGCAGCACTCAAACTGTTTCTAGACCAGGTATTTTAAGGGAAAATAGCCAAGACAAAAACCAGAGAGAAAAGCTGAGTTCTGTTGAGGTTTTGACAGACCTGATTAAAGTTTTACTTTCCACTTTGAAAAGCAGTTTCTAGACTCACTAACAACAGATATATTACCAAAGCATTTATATTTTACTTTTTATTCATTGTTTACTGGGATGATTTTTCTTCTTGTCTCAATCAGGTAACATAAGACTAATTTAAGTTTCACTTCCCATGTTGAAGTCTTGCTTGCTTGACATGCAGCTTCCCAGCCTCACCAAATATTTCAAATGCAAAGAACCCCCCCCAGAATATTTAATATTGTTTAAATTACTTCAAAGAATTGCTGTGCATGCCTGTGAAGTTGTGTAGCTCCTAGCACAATAACAGCTTGATCTTAATTGCAGCCTCGAGACTCAACTTTAAGCTCAGTGGAATCACAACCTCAACTCTAAAACCAATCATGACAGTTTTGTTGGACAGCTCGTAAAAAAATTCTATAGCCAGAGTGCAGTGAGTCTTTTAGGCTCTGTATCTTTGCAAAGCACTAGAGTTTGCTAAAATGATACTGAACTTCCACTTCCTCACCATTTCTCACCATTTCAATGTGTATTTCTAGAATGTACTTAGGGTATTTTTTTTTCTCTGAGGAGCTTAGCCAGTATTATTGGATATATTCTTTATGAATTTCTGTCTAGTCCTATCTTAGCTACTCCACCTAGATGGGATCCATATGCCATGCTTAATATCAATTTCACATTTGAAAATGTCAAATTATTTTTTGATAGGTTCATTTTAAGGTTGCTCTTTCAAAATACAGCTCAAAAAACTTTATCCTCACAGAAACAAGACAAATGTTCTCAGGCTAAAGAGCAGCATTATCAGGCACAGTTGGATAAAACCTGATGATATTGGTCCTAAATAAAGGAATGTCATGAAGAATGAACTTACTGGTCAAATCTGTGTGTTAGGCACTTTAAATATCACACAATTGAGAGAGTTGATGCAAACATTTGCCCTCCACATTGTTGGTTGGTGTCTTGTGATTACCTAGAATAGTTAATAGCTCCTCCATGAGTTCCAGTACACAAGTATCAGTAGATAACACCAGAACAGAACATCTCCAGATGGCCATCTTGTTGGCAGTCTCTCCCCAATAACTGTACAGACAGTGGTCCCCAAGCTCTACAAGCCATGGGGAAGGAGAAGTCACATATTCCTGCCCTTGCTTTGTCTGCTGGAGATGATTTTATAAGAAGAAAAACTATCAACTTGCCTAGAAGTGACATATCATCACAAAATAAGATAGCTGGAATTTGGTATTCTAACTAGCTCTTTAACCTTCCTTCTCTACTGACTTCCAACTGTGATTTGGTCTGACTCTCCTGCAGTCTCTCCCCATGGAAATCATTTCTAATTTCAAAGCGCTCCATGCTGTCATGATCACTCTGCTGATGTTCTCTTTCTTTTGCTACTCAGGAGTCAGACAGTGGGATGGTGTTGACGTCAGACGAGATAAAACACCCAAAGAGGCTGGAAATCCGCTCTTGGCCTTATGGGATCATGGCTCTAGCGTGAGTACTTTTTGGTATTTCTTCTTAGACAATATCCCATTCAGAAAAGTTCTTCTGAAATTTGGAATTTTGTTTCTGATTCCAAAAAAAAACCTGTTAGACTACCCTAACCAAGCTATGAAGACAGTCCAACAGAGAAGTTCCATAATCCTACCACCTTTATGATCCCTACTTACCAATTACGTCAATCATATTTGGTTTACAAATAAGGCTGTGACAGTGTTTGATATATGTTTATTTATTCCTAGTACAATCACAGAAGAATAAAAGCAGGTATTTAGGTTTTGGCTAACAGCTCACAGTTCTATATATTTTTTAACAATCAGACACAGACAGCGAGTTGCCCTACTAGTGAAAAAGTGTCTTATCCACCTTCCTAGAAAAGTGTAATAATAATAACCCAATTTACTAATTCAAATGCCAACTTGTAGAATTTCAAGGAACAGCTGCCCAAAATATTAATAATAAACAGTTCTGAGGCAAGGAATTCCATATCTAGCCATTTCATTCAGCCAATCAGACTTCTACTGAGTTGCCTAGGGTGTTCTCTGAAATCTGTTGAGGAGATTTCCACTAGTTTCCTCTGTTAAACTCACTGATCTTTCCCACCTGTGCAATCATTTGTTCTACATCAAGCCACCATTTTTCTACATTAAAGATAAATGATAGATGAGAAAAAAATAGTGCAATTTCTACACGTAGAGAGCAGCTCACATGAGCACAGTCAGAATGTGGCAGTGTTTCAGGGAGAGTAACTCCCTTACTCCAAGAGAAAAGCAATGGAAGGAGCTTGCCTTGTCTTTTCAGGCCTTCAAACCATACATTCCTGGATGCCGGAAGGCAGGTGAGAGAGGAAAAAGGAAGAAATAACCCAAGAAAGGCTAGAGAATGTTGCAGCACTAGCAGGGAGCCCTCAAATCCTAAATATTCTGGTGGATAGGAGTCCAGGAATCCCACTGTTCAGCAGCATTTGCCCTGTAGTACTGCCCCAGTGTTGTACCTGTTAGGGGATCAGCAAAGATATAGATAAAGTTCCAGGGGTTTTTTATATCTGAGAAGATTTCTGTGCAGCACAGTGCATTGCTATGGAGACCAAACAGCACTAGCTCTAAAAAGAAAAAACCTACAGAGCTCAAATGTCAGGAACTACATTGCTCTGATGCTTTACCTGGGTTGATTTCTCTCTCTTTTCTGCTTGATGTCATGTTGACACAAACCCAACACAAGTACACACACAACACACACCCTGTTCCTCATAGGATTTATCCTTCTAATCACCTCTGGCTGCTGTTTCCCCAGCTCTATTTCTCTCAGTTTGGATAAATAGTTGGCAGAGGAACGTTCTCTCTCTCTCCCCTTCCAGTCTTTCTGCCGAAAAAGAGAAAAATCAACAGCCATCCTGATGTAGAAACACAAAAATTCCATAGCAGCCTGTTCTTTTGAGGTTTCCAGAAAAACCTCCCAAACTGCTATCACTGGGAACGAGCATGAAGTAACTTGGCTGTGCTGGGTGCAGAGAATCTCTGTTGCACATGATCTAGGGCTCTGCCCATTGACATGCAACCCTCCCATAGGAATTCCATTCAACACAAGATACCTGATGCTTACTGTGCCAGTCAGATCATGAAGGACCATCTTACAGAGGTCTGCTATAAAAGCAAACCCTGCAGCAAGCTGTGTTTGTTATCTCCTTATTCCCAGGACCCCAGTTACCATTCAACAGAGAGAGGTGTTTTTGCTTGGCCACATCCTTCATTGAGTGTTTGAAGTCCAGCTGAGAAAGCTATTTTGTCAGCTTCATTTTTTTTTATCTCACAGACTATCATAGGCACAAATAACACTTTTAACATTGTCACAGAGTATCCTAATGCCCTCTTATTTGAGGACGTGACACCCCTTGCAGCTCCTGCACCGCTAACTTGAAAAACAAGCCTCAAAAGCCTGTAGAAAAGTCTAAAAGAGGTCAAAAAGAGAGTGTTGGTTTAATAGAGGGGATAAAGTCACCCTTGTTAATTGTGTATCTCTCTCTAGCAAAAACATTTACCCTGGATCCTTTTCAAACAGTCTATCTTTTCTAAAACAAAACTGTTCAAAGGCTTAGTGTGTTCTACAAACCAGGGTGGCTGCATTTATTATTTTTGCCAAAATCTTGCTGTTTGTTTACCTTGTATTCATTTCTCTGTTGAGTTTAAAATTTGGCAACACTACACACCGTGGAGTGTCAGTGTCAGGAGTTTACTGAACATGAATCTGATACCCTGGGCCTGAGACCACAGTTAGCCTAGACTAACAATTTCCGAGCTCTAAGCATTTTATACTGCTAGAGTAAAGTCACAACAGGAGCTGTAGTGAGACACAAAGAGATTGCTTGAGATAATGACACTGGAGTTAGCATTCGAGGAAGCACATTCAGCATAGAAGGAATTCAGTGATGGGATGACTCTAGTGTCAGGTTTCATCTCATATATTAACAAGCTACTGCCAAGCACTGCTTTAAAATTCTCCTAGACACTCCATAATCAAGTTAATATTTAAAATTATAATAGCTTTACAATCTGCTCTGTTGTCCTCTCTTCATTCCTTTCCCTCTCCATCCCAACCCAATTATCCTCAGTTGCTCTGAAATTACTTAGCTGGTTGTGGCCCCAGTCCCATGACACCAACTGACTGAAGCTCAGCTGATAATGCTCTGAGCTCTGGATGCTGCGTCCAGATCACATCACTGAAGGTTGTGCCTTTGCCAAAGCCAAACTGGGCCAAAGGCTTCTAAGTAAATAATACTGAAACTCATTTTTCTCAGGAGCATCAGGCATTCATGTCCAAATGCAAGATGCCCAACAGAAATGCTACCCAGTTGATTTGGTAGGAATCCTTTTGTACTATCTCAGAAAAATCCCCAAATCCCAGCATGGTGGGAGTTAGAAGTGACCTCTGGGGATCATCTAGTCCAATCCCCCTGCTAGAGCATGCACCCCAAGCATGGAAACGTTTACTCCACAGAACTGTTTCAGAAGGTTTTTTTTCTGTGATGAGCACCCCAAGATAGAAAATGTACTTAGTGTTGTGTCACGCAGCACCTTGCACTATGACCTGATTTGAGCTCTCTAAAATATAAGTAACTTTGAGTAGCTACTCAGGAGTTATGTAAGCTACTTTTTCTAGAATTATGCTAGATGCTTACAGTGGCAAGAACTAAGAGAACTGTGAAAGGCTGTGGTGCCCAGCTTGGTTTTGAGTACCATGCTTTTCATCTCACTGCACTTTGAGTGCTGGGGCTGGTGTCAGGGACAGCTGACCAGTTTTGCCACATGTACAAGGGGACACAGGCCTCCTGAGCAGGCAGCTTTGGCCTGTTAAAATTTTATGTTAGCTGAGCTTTTCACACAGAAGCATTTCAACACAATGAATTCTTGATCCTAGCCTCTTGAGCTCTCCATGCTAGTAGACTACTGATACACTGATACTACCAGAGGGGAACTCAGGATTACATCTTTACTGCACAGCACCTCATCTAAAACTACAGTAAAGCAAACAAGCACTCTTACTCTGTACCTCATTAAACACCTCTGAAAACTGTTAAAAAGCCCTGAAGCTCCTACATGTTATAACAAGACATGGTCATGAGATAAAGTGCTTGACTTGGCAACGCTCAACCTCATTTCTCATCTTCCCCTAAACACAGCTTCTGAACAAGAGCAGGATCTCTACACAACACAATAGTCTATTAGGTTTTCCTACTGAGGGCAGGATACTTGGGTATCTTACTGCAAAGCAGTAAGGGATGCTGCACAGCCCTGGGAATAAATGTTACACCAAGTACCACAGTCCCTCACTTGGCAGGTTACGTTTCTTACAGCCATCTCTCTTTCTTCATGCTCATCCTGAAGTCATTGACCCTGAGATCTGGGCTAATAGAAACTGGTTCCCTCTCACATAAAGTTAATGGCTCCAGTAATGATTTCCCATCTCTTTGATGATTTATTTCAGTATTTTTCTACCTCTAACCAAAATTTTTCATCATACCATGTGAACTAGAGAGTTTCATAAGATCATTTAGGCCTTCTAGTTATTTCAGCATTATCTTCTGTGGCATCTTCTAAACAACTTTGACATCTCTCCAGAAAACTTTAAAAAGATTGTGAAAGATTATTTAATACTCATACGATCATTAAGGTTGGAAAAGACCTCCAAGATCATCAAGTCCAACTGTTAATCTAACACCAAGTTACCACTAAACCATGTCCCTCAGCACAAAATCATGTTTTTGGAACCCCACCAGGGATGGTGACTCCACTGGCCTGGGCAGCCTGTGCCAATGCCTAACTACTCTTTCTGTGAAGAAATGTTTCTTAACCCAATCTAAACCTCCCCTGGTGCAACTTGAGACCATTTCCCCTTGTCCTATCGCTAGTAAACCCCAACCATCATCCCACAGAAACGTGCCCATTATGAAAGAGGGTCCCTTAGGTTAAAAAATAAATCAATCAGTCTGAGGTCAGGAAATGGCAGTTTTCAGATCCTCCTCTCTCCCCTTACCCTGCTCCAAATAGTGCAGAATCTTGCAAAGATAAACAAGGTTTCAGGTTGTTCATTTTGTAAAGTGAACCAGCTTGTGTCACTGAGCAAACATATTTCAGTTGAATGTCGCAGAATTCACACACCTTGTGCTGTGGTGAGAACAGTCAGGTGGGACTGAGTTGAGACAGAGTCACTGTTACGAACAGATTGATCCAAAGGGAACATCTCTTCTATCACCTCCTGCAGCTACAGCACTCAGGAGTCAGGTAGAGGCAAACCATCAGCAAGGAAATACCTTTTGGGGCAGCGTAATGCCAACTCAGGAGAAGCACTGACCCAACTAATTGCTAGTTTTTAATGAAATTATTTAATTACATAACCATTATTAACCTCTGTAGCTGCATAACTGTGATTAATCCAATCTAATGCCTTCAGTCAGAAAATGTTTATTGGTGGAGCTCAGGGAGAATTCTTCTATCTCACACAGGGTAGTACAATTGGCTCAGAGCACAAAGAGGGGTTTGCTTTCCTCTGAAGCACCAGGTTACTGACCACTGCCAGAGGCAAGATGAGGTGTGATTCAGTGTGGCAGCTTCTAGGGAGCAAAAGAGATTTCAAGGACAGACAGAAAAGGGCTGCTGCAGGCTCCTTTTCCAATACACAGTCCAAGCATACGCACATTTCCCTGATGCTGAGCATGAATGGAGTCAGTAATACAGAGCAGTAGAGGGGAAAACTCAAAGAGCCTCAGATAGCTTGAATTCAGGAAATGTGTGCAGATGAAAGGAGGAGTTTTGGAAGTTAATTGTATTCTGGTTTGCCATAAGACAGCTAATGACTAAACTTGCTTCTGCCATAACTCATCAGCTTTCTGTCTTTGCAGCAAATATTAGATGTCAGCTTTTAGAGTCTTCCTCCAAACACCAGCACGATTTCAGTGGTAGTCAGAGTTATTCCCAGATAGCCAGACTCCTGACCTACACAGGCAGAATCCTAACAAGGATACTTGCTGGGAGTTGACATGGGTCTGAAAATTTCTCACTAAACCCTAATAACATTTCTTTTCGTCCAACACTCCAAGATGTGCAGGCCAGGGGCCAAATTACACAGATCGTTTCTAGCTTCTTTATGTCTCCATTGACAACTTTAATACCTGGCAAATTGGAAGCTAGAGCATCCATGGAATTGTCTGACATGAGTCAATAGAACTGGGTAACAAAATGAAAAATACAAAAAGAGTGACGTAAAGTTATGGTTCCACTGCTCATGCCAGGGAAGAATTTGGCTACAGAAAAATGTGTGTGTAGGAAGGGACAGTTGCCAAATGTGTAGAAGATAGCTCCACTCATATTTTTCTCTGGACAGAGGAAAATCTTAGATTGTGAAAGTGGAGTACGCTATATTTCTGTGGAAGTTCTCAGAGTTAGTATTTATTTCAGAATTTCTGCTTTGCCACTCACCAGGTTTGGTTTCAATGCCTTGTGCAGATCTCAAAGCACAGTAACATTAGCTTGCTTGCATTTTAGAAGTCACAGAACCAAAGTTTACTCTAGAGGTGCAGACATGGTGGGTTGGCTCTCAACTCAGGGGTCCTGAATTTTTGTTCCCCTCTGTCCAACCACTGCATATCTGTCTTTCAGCTCTTGTTTTGTTTCCCGGAGCAGAGAACTGGCTTTGCTTTACTTTCTAAAGCACCACACTCTTAACCCATGATCAAGTGCTGGGGACTCCAACCACTGCAGCAGTACAAATAAACTCAGTGAAATGGATTTTACAAGCATTTGAAGAACTGGTGATTACCCACATTTGGTTTAAGGTCATTAGAACAAAGCTTCAAGCTCCTTTAAACACACATAGCTCTTGAGCAGTGCCTGATTTCAAATCCTCCAAGGCACATGCATTTGGAACTTGGACACGAGCAATGCCATAATCAGCTTATGAGAGAGACTTGTCCCAGAGGTATGAATGTTAAAGGGTCCTAAGCAAAGTGGAGAAGCTCAAAAACCATTCTCACATTGAGATCTTTTTGAGAACCAACCCTAAACTACCCAGAGCTCTTCCAATGAGTTCCTCAGATAACCAGGCTTATCAGAACATTTTTTTTCAAGGAAGCCTATCACAGAAAGTACCTTTCTATTTTCCTCCACCTGCTTTTCCTCAAGGTCACCTTGCAAGCAAATCCTCTCCAGGGTTCTCCTGCTTTAAACGTTGAGCTTGATCCATGGGATGCAAGTTGCTTCTCTCCCACTGCCTTCCTCACCTGTAATAAGGGAAGACAGCAGAAAATGAAAGCTGACTCTCTTAATAGCATCAGTTACAGGTCAGCAGCTGTACTATGGAAAAGCTCTGCCCTTCCCTAGCATACTGCTCAGTAATTTTAAAGGGCTGGAGAACATAAGAGAGATTTTGCCCTGCACTGTGAGAGTGTGTTCAGCACACTCTGGCTTTCTGTATCATTTTAAATTGGTGTCTGCCAGAGATTATTCATTATTTCATCCTTTATTATACTTAAGAAAAAGTCACAGCCTTCACTTCTGCTTCCAGAAAAGTCAAATTTTTACTGACCTGTGTCATAGCAATGAGGGAAAATATTGTATGTATAGGACAAGTGCATTTATAACTGAGATATATATATAGTGCATTGAAATGTGGTAAGCTAAAAAGACTGCATTTACTCCTAAATCAACTTTTAAAACAGAGTTATTTGAAATTCTTAATTCAGTTCCCTTATCCAATCTGTAACATGTCACTGGACTTACAGGATGCTGCAAAGGGAAATGCTTTTATTTTTAAATAGTCCTGACCATTCAACTCACAGAGAAAAAGCCTGATGGAGAGAAGGTCAATGTATTATCTCTGTGTTCTCAACAGGAGGAGAGCTGTCAGCAAGAGCAAAGAATCCATATTAGCTGACCACGAGCGGGAGGCTGTCAAATACCAGCCAGCAGTGCAGGTAGAAGAGGACTCCATGGACTTCCCACTGGAAGACTCTGTTCTCCTGCCGATGGATCCAAACCTGGAATGTCACAGCCCACCTCCAGATTACAACTCTGTCATTCATTACTCAGCCCCTCCAGTGTAACGAATTCAACCCAACACAGGGCATCTTGCACCTCTTGACCATGCTAGATGGATGTGCCTCCGTGCCTGGATAAAGAGGCTCGGTAATAGCAGAAGGGAAATCTGACAGGACAATGGTTCAGATGTTTCTTCTGGCACATCTTTGATGCAAATAGAAGCTTTTTAAGAGCATCTTCCTTGCTATCTTTAAAGGCCTATTGCAGCATATGCAGTAAATTGAAGTTCTGTCTAACCGGTATCATAACTAGGAGCTGAAACCCAGAACTGCTTCCACTCCTCCCTCCTCAAACTAGGACTGTTCATTGGCATCTATAGATTTGTAAGTTCCTTCATCCACATTTTACTCCACAAGAGTCACATCAAGTTAGCTGTCAACACAAGATTCAATCTACTGGTCCTGCATGCATCCTGCAGGGATTGTTCAGAATGATGCTGTAAGGGACCAGTAGAAAACACCAGCCACAGACACAAACCTCTTGTGTTTGGACAAAATCCACAACTGAGATATTCTTAATGTGGGACCTAGCATTCCATAAATATTTCTGAAATATTTTGAAAATATCCAAACTATTTGGCTACATTTTGTGATGTAATAATTCCCACTGCCTACGGAACACCCTCCTAAGGAGGATATGGCACAGCAAGAATAGATAGTACTCCTGTATCAAGAGGCAGGCTGGTCTTTGGGGCTCTCAGGACATACAATGTGGTTCAATCTGTTACCCTGTGCTTTCTCCTTGTTCAAACAGGAATTGATTTAGCATGCATGCAATAGGGAACCTCCATGGAGATGCATCTGTAATGATTGCAAGGCAAAAATCACTGTCTTAAATAAGAACCTTTTTAAGCTTCAACAGACAGAATTTCCCAGCATATATTCACATCTTTGAGTGAATGTGAATAAAATACTCATTAATGACATGAGTTACACCTAAATGCACATACACCCTTGAGGCACCAGCAGGGTAGCAGCATTTTTCTTTCCTTTCTACAAACAGACTATTTACTAAACAGGAAAAAAAACACAAAACAAAACAAACATTTCCCTTGGATTCTGTAGCAGATACCCAAGAATTTGATCCTGGGAATACCAGCCCATACTATACTAAGCACATGACACATTTATCTCTGTCTTGCCAAGGTGACTATTGGTATGATATGCAATGCTCTCTACATCAAAATGATTCATGGTAATTTTAAGCACTTTCTTTTGCAGCCTAATCACACAGGACTGAATGGATCACCAAAAAAAAAAAAATAAAAAAAAAATCTCACTTTTGAGAAATCTACAGCCTGGTGCCCTCCACCCAAGAGCTATGCATGGCAGGAACTGCTGGTCTGCAGGTACATCTGCCTAGGGCCCACATATACCCCATTGATACACACAGCAATGTCAAAAATGAGCAAATAATCCTTGTCATTGAAGGTGCTAAGTAAAAATCAGAGATGACTTCAGAAGTCTGGGAAGGGAAAAAGTATCTAGGTTGCAAGTAGAAAAAGCAAGGGTGAGAAAAACGTTAATTGGTAGTCAAGGGTATAACTTAAATTACAAACCCAGACCTGAGCTGTATTGAAAAGAATGTGATCAGCATGTAGAAGGAGGTTCTCCTCCCTCTCTACCCTAGTCAGGGCACATGTGGAATATTGGGTCCAGTTCCAGGACCCAGAGACAGGGAACTACTGGAGAGATCTTCATAGCAAAGGCTATGAAGGTGCTGATGGGACTGGAGCACCTCTGGAAGAAAGAAAGGCTGAGAATCCTGAGGCTGCTTAGTGTGGAGAAGAGCAGACCCAGAGGGAATCTGCTCAATGCTGAGAATAACTTAAAGAGGGGGGCAAGGGGATGGGCCAGACTCTTGTCAGTGGTGCCAAGGGGCAATGGGCACAAACTGAAACCCACAAGGTCCCCTCTGAACACGAGCAGAAACTTTTTTTTCTGTGAGAGCGCCAGAGCACTGGCCCAGGCTGCCCAGAGATGTTGTGGAGTGCCTTTCTGTGGAGAGATCCCAAAGCCACCTGCAGGTGATCATGGTCAACCTGCAGGGGGTGACCCTGCTCTGGCAGGGGGGGGGGGTTGGACTAGACAATCCCCAGAGGTCCCTTCCAGCCCCCACCATGCTGAGATTCTGTAAATGACTGTGCAGTTTCTTCCAAGGTCTGCACAACCCTTTCATTTCCTTCTTAGACCTGACACAGATTTCATTTCTTCAGAGAAAAAGATTTTTTTCTCATGATTATACAGTACAGGAAAACAAGACCAATTCAACCCTTGCAAACCCATTCTGTTACCTTGGCAGACAGCAGCAAAGAAAACATTTCTGCACAATCAGTTACAGTTGGTTCTGTTGAAGTAAACACAAACAAGCCTCAGGTATTATCAAAGGGGGAACAAATCTCCAAACCCCACACCATGTTAACTGTGAATGCTACAGCAGCTGAAGGACAGGCTCTTGGGAACTGCAATTCTCCTTCTCCTTGACTTCAGATTCAATGTATTAAGGAAATCATTTGCAGTAACTCATGAACCCCTTGGTCATAGGGGACCTGCTGGATAGCTGTGGTCTGTAGTTGCTTTATGGTCGGTTTTGCACTTCTTTGTATTTTATAGCTATGTATTAAGTAGAGCTGATCATGTAACAGAAGAAACTACTGGGGAAGAATTCATCTGATGAGCCCCAGAAAGCTCATTGGATCAGTTTTTCCATCAAAGAGTAAGTTAACTCTCTGTAATTCTGAAAATATCAGTCGCTCCTTTGGGAAAGTATTTATTCACCTGGCAAAAAGAAAAAGGTGCAGACAGTTTGTATGGCTCTGCTGTTAGTGGCACCAGTGTGAGATGGATTGTTACTGTGCCTTATTCTGTAGAGTAAGAAAATGACTATGTTTAAAAAGCTTTGCTTACAAACTTTAAAATAAGCACATAGAGAAAAAAAAAAAAAAAAATCAAACCCTGCAATATTCTCTGCTTTGAAGAATGGGAAACACTGCTGGCTGAACTGCCTGCTGCTGGGAGAGCTGAGCAGGTCAGCTGTCCACTTCATCAAGGAAGACCTGTAGAGGTTTCTTAGAGCCCAGAGGAACCTGAATCACATTTCCTTTGTGGGACCCAAGTGGACACTCCAGTAGAGCACTGGTAGCCAGGTCCCTATCTAGGATCAGCCTTTCTGCATCACGGGAGTTGTGAGCACAGAGCTCAGGCCCAAGGGCTTGAGACATTTTAAAACACTATTTGCATCATAAACCAAGGGCTCCTCAGCAGTGGTGAGATCAACAGCTCTCTTGAGCAGAATCAATGGCCACTTCTACAAAGAGCAGAGACAGCTTGTCATGGCCTTCAAACCTTCTAGAAGTGGTAGGTGACCAGTGTTTGGGTAGCTGTGTTTCCAACGCTTATCTTGAATGGAAGATTCCCACACACCCCCTCCATAGTAAATGTAACATGCAAAAGCATTGCCTGAAAAGTATTACTGAACATGTCTTATTTTATTTACTAATATTTTGTTTGTCCTTTTCTTTCCTTAATTTAATTATTGTGCTTTTCTTACAATGGTGTATATAGTTTACCCAGTAGGAAAAAAACATAGCAATTCATTTATATGGTAAAATTCGTAACATTTTAGTCAAAAGAGAAAGAGATACATAACAGAGTTAAGTATTGCTACAAAACATTTTACTAACGCTTGCAGGCCAGGCTGCAGTTTACAGTACCCTACTACTAGTGCCATTTCAGAGCAGTTCTCCTCTTGGCTGTGAGTCTCTCTCACCCTTCATCTTATTTCATTTCAGTTAGGAAACAGGGATCTGGAGGAATCTGGCAGGTTTATCTCATTCCTGGAATTGTCACCATGCAGCTCATGGTAAAGGCAAGGAATTTCCAACTGCCTTCCAACTGCAGGCTGGGCACTGGCTGGAGAGGATCACAAAGGGCCAAATTGTTTAAACGATGTGATGTTTATTATTTTTTGCAGACTTCTCAGGGATTCTGACTTGACTCCTGTCAGCCACCTGCTTTATCTAACCTCAGTGGTAGCTGGTATTAACACATAACTTTGTTTTCTTTAATGGTGCTTACTCCTACTGGGTTTGTGTAACCCCAGAGAATTAGGACAAAGCTCACCACAAAAATGAGTTGTCTTCTCACCAACAATCACCTGCCACACATGTGGCCAAGGATAAGTGCCTTCACCTCCATGTTCTTGTTCAGGCTTCTGGCTTTAACAGTCTGGTTTCCCATCTCATCTCACTACTTCTTATCTAGTTCTTGACATTTGTTCTTCATGGTTCCTTTGTATTGCTTTTCTCTGCCTTTTGAATAAGACTAGGTATAGGACTCTCTTCACTCTGCTGCTTCCTGTATATTCTGCACTTGCCAAGGCTGAACTAGATAACCTAAAGCTAGTTTTGTCACGATTTTTTTTTCCAATATAGGTAAGGAAAACTAGTTTCTATTGGTTTGTTTGGAAAGCTCTTTTATCCCTTCCTGCAAATAGTCATGGCCAAACCCTGAGGTCCATTTCCCTGTTTTTATATTGAGTCACCAAAAAAAAATTGCCAAAGTAATGAAACCAGCACCAGTTTAGGCAACTAAAATTCTGCAAGGACTTCTGGATTTAACCCTGTAAGAGTCAGTCACTTTATAGGATGCTAGTGTTGAGCCCAAGCACTGGCTTGTTTGACTTGTGTTGTTTCATACTGTGTTAACGTACGAAACATGCTGGAATGGGACACTTGGGACCCCAAGCAAACACAATGCCATATAGGCCATGGTTCTAAGACTAGTGTGGTATGCACTGAGCAGTGTCCCATTGTCCTGCCTCATAATCCTGTGCCATGAGAGCCAGTACATCCTTACTACTCAGCTCATTTTTCCCTTAGACCTTGAGTTGTCAAAGCAGCTAATGAAAACTGGGAAAATCCAGTACCTTGGGACATAGAGAAAACAAACTCAGTGCCATGGGATACTCAAAACACTAAGGAATGTTTGTCTGCCATGTTCCTGTCTGTCTGAAGAATGTATGCACTGAAAACAATGCTTTCTTATGTAGTCAAAAATTGTACTGTATCTATTAACCAAAAAAAAACAAAAATAAAAAGATTCTATATTTATACAGCCCAGGGCTCCTCTGTGTCATCTTGAAAAGTCTTGTCCTTGAAGCAGAATATAAATAATACAAGAGTTTTTAGAGTGGTTTTAGAGATTGTGGTGGTGGGGTGGTTTTGTTTGGGGGTTTTAGTTTGTTTGTTGTTTGGTGGGTTTTTTTAAACAAGGCATAGATCTCAGATTAATTTCAAAGAGGGTTCAAAACTCAGGAAACAAGTCTGGCCACACTGTGATTGCTCAGAGGTATCTAACCGCTACATTAGCTTAAAAGATCCACAGATCTCAGAAAATGCTGGTCTAGTTTGCTGGAGAAATACACAAATCTAGCTGCTGCAAAGAACAGTCCAAGAAACAGAGGCCACCGAATCAGTAAATAAATAAAGTGGACTGAGATAGGAGATAGAGTCAAGATTTTGCCTTCTAAATAAGACCCACATTCACCAAAGCATGTAAGTCTGTGACGATAGTTTGCAGGACAGAGGATCATAGAATTATTAAGGTTGGAAAAGACCTCCCAGATCATCAAGTCCAATCACTATCATAACACTGCCATGTCACCACTAAACCATGTCCCTCAGCACCACATCAACACACATTTTAAACCCCTCCAGGGATGGTGACTCCACCACTGCCCTGTGCAGCCTGTGTCAGGGCTTGACAACCCTTTCAGGAAATAAATTGTTTCCATGTTCAATCTAAACCTCTCCTAGCACAACTTGAGGCTCTATTGCTTGTTCTTTGGGAGGAGAGACCAACCCCCACCTCACTCCAACATCCTATGAGGGAGTTGTAGATAGCAAGCAGGTTGCCCTTGAACCCTCCTTTTCTCTAGACTAAGCAACCCCAGTTCCCTCAGCTGCTCCTCACTTGTGCTCTAGACCCCTCACCACCTTTGTTGGCCTTCTTCAGGCACACTCCAGCACCTCAATGCCCTTCTCACTTTCTCACTGTGAGAGGCCCAAAACTGAACCCAGGGTTTGAGGTGTGGCCTCCCTGGTGCCCAGTCCAGGAAGATGATCCCTGCCCTAGTCCTGGTGGCCACAGTAGTGCTGGAGCATTCCAGGGGTGGTTGTAACACAAGTGCAGGACCCAGCACTTGGCCTTGTTGAACTTCATCCCATTGACCTGTGTGGACCTGTTGGAACGAGTCCAGAGGAGGGCCACAAAGATGATTAAAGGACTGGAGAACCTCCCTTATGAGGATAGGCTGAGACAATTGGGATTGTTCAGCCTGGAAAAGAGAAGGCTTCGAGAGGATCTTATCGTTTTCCAGTACCTAAAGGGGGATTATAAGACAGAAGGGGTGAGACTTTTTAAGCGGTCAGACTGTGACAGTACAAGGCAGAATGGCTATAAGCTGAAGGAGGGGAAATTTAGATTAGAGATTATGAAGTTCTTTACCCAGAGAGTAGTTAGGCACTGGAACAGGTTGCGGCTGCCCCATCCCTGGAAGTGTTCAAGGCCAGGCTGGATGCAGCACTAGGTGACCTGGTCTAGTGATTGGCATCCCTGCTCAGTGTGGGGAGGTTGGAACTAGATGATCTTTAGGGTTCCTTCCAACCTGGCCATTCTGTGTGATTCTGTGACCTCTGCAGAGCCTAATAGCAGCACACTGAGGGTTGTTCAGATTCAGAATTCAAGTTGTTTTATTTAGCTTATCATTCTATTCTAAAATGAACACAAATAACTGTTTCCCAATACAAAGCCACTATGATGTTACTGAATTCTCACTTGAATAAACTCTGCACTGTTGAAGTCTAGAGTATTTCATGTTCCTATTTTGTAGTTAAGGTTTAACATTTAGCAGGCAGAGGGAAAAAAACAAATCTCTCACCAACAGTCAAGGGCAGCAGACATGCCATTTCCCTTCCCAGCTGCCTAATCTTTCCAAAATACTATTTCCCATTTCTCTTTCCATTTTGGTGGCACAGCAGGTAAATACTGACAGAAAAAAAAACCCACAAAAGAGCTTTGCAGACTTTTACAGACTGACAAATCCTAGTTTCTACTTAGGTCTTAAAATAAACACTGTCATTGCAGAGGGAAAAAAAGAAGTGTGTTAGAGTTTCAGAGCCATTCCTCCATTAGCACAGTCTTAAAACTTATTGGTCTGTGTATTTTGCTAGTCACATTAAGAACTATGAAGCACTCAAGTCACTTCAAACATTTTAGTTTCTCTTCATTCCTTGTTCCAAAGACAGTCCTGGAAGTAACTGTCTAAATTATACATGTCATTTGAAATGTAGCAATCTCCTTTCATCCACATAATGAGCAAGAGCATTCTTCTCTGTAAACTATAAAATGGTTTAGTTACTTATGTAAGGCATGAGTCATCATGTGCTAGGCAATATAGAGTCTCCTTCATGGGGAAACGAATGTATTAAATGGTGGAAGGAAAATATACAAAATTAAATCTGATTTGCTTTTAGGACAAACTTTGAATTATTAATCGGATACAGCTTGTGGAAGGTCCTCTGATATGGCATGCCTCGGAAAAGAATTTAGGAGAGAAAAGGACAATACCGGTAATCAAGAATTGCTTTTTTTCTTAGGTCTTGGCCAGGGTATGTAACTTCTCTGGCTCTTACTTTTTGCATGCACGATGTCAAAGATTTTAAGTTTATGGCAGCATCATGTAGAGATGCAAGACCAGAAAAATCTCAGTTTGAGGTATTAAAATTTGGTAGTTTGAGGTGACAAAAATCAAATAAAATAGGGACTAACAAGAGAAAGATCTAGGAGCAAGAAACAGAATTTATGGTGGTCACATTAGCAAGCCAAGAAGAGAATCCAGCTGACTCCAGTCAGGTCCTTTTTCGTTCCCCCATAATGAGCCTTAACTAATGAGGGTTTGAGAAGTGCAAAGGCTTTGAGAGAGTAGAAAATACTGGTAATTTTGTGTTGTGTACACTGTGAAGCCCATAAGCAGCAGATAATTTTTGTCTCTGAAGTTATGGAAAACCCCACAACTTTCACAGGATCTCAGCAGATGTTCCAACCATCCACCCAACACTGTCATGCTCACCACTAAACCACATCCCCAAGCACTATTTCTATGTGGTTTTTGAATGCTGCCAGGGATGGTGATTCCACCACCTCCCTGGGCAGCAAGTCCAATGCCTGATAACCCTCTCAGTAAAGAAATTCTTCTTAATATCTAATCTGAACTTCCCCTTGAGCAATCTGAAGCCATTTCCTCTTCTCCTATCACCTGTTACCTGGGAGAAGAGGCCAAGCCCCACCTTACTACCACATCCTTTCAGGGAGTTGTAGAGAGTGAGGAGGTCTCTCCTGATCCTCCTCCAGGTTAAACAACCCCAGTTCCCTCAGCTGCTTCTCACAAGACTTGTGCTCTAGATCCTTCTCCAGCTTTGTTGTCCTTCTCTGGACTTGCTCCAGCAGCTCAATATCCTCTGTAGTGAGGGGCCCAAAACTGAACACAACGGACTCCATCTCAGAGGTCTTCTGTGTTTTACAACTGGCTATTGCACACTGAATGTCCTTGAGTGACTGCACCATAATGAACTTTCTCTGCATAGAGAGGAGATGAAGCCATGAAGGGCACAAGGGCCATGAATATAACCATTATTTTTAACAGTACTGAAGTAAGTTATGATCAGTCACAATTGTTATTACAGCCTGATGAGTTCGTATTCAATAAAGCTTAGAGCAACCACTGTATTTAAACTACTCCCTTCTACAGCAGCTGAAGAAACAGAATGCAGGAAATCCTAGTTCTTGCATTTCACGTCATATTTTCTCCTCTGCACTGATGCACAAAGTGAGCCCTGGCTGTTCCTTTCCTCACTGCAGAATCAGTGAATGCTTACTCTCTGCCTACAGCAACCACATCCATGTTACCACAGTAACATGGTCTCTAAATATTCCTGCTCCATATTTTCTTTAAGGGGCCTTTCAGATAAGGCTGTTGATCCCAGGAAGTAACAGGACTGAAGATCAAAATCTAAGCTGTCATATCAAATACCAAGGTTATGGACTTAATGACAAGAGCCTCCTAAATTCTTCCTAAGCATTTGTCACTGATGATACCCAGTCTGAACAGATGATCTACACACAACCCCTTGGGTCTGAACCTAGGCTGTTCTTCACTGAGAATAAATAATACCCCGTGAAGAAGAAATATTTCCTCTGTGGTTTAAGTTGTGCATCTTCTAGGTTCAGAGAGTTTTCTTCAGAGTGTGGCATGACCACAGAGGAGACAAGCAGGTGCAGTTAGTCTGTCAGTCATTCACTGGCCAGTGTGCATACAGAAGCAGCTTTAGCTGAAATGAGAATTTAGAAGATGTTGCAAAAAACAAGTAATGCATAAATAAGTCAATGCAGGCAAGCAGCAGATTGTCTTCTTTGAGCAGCAGGCAAGGTCACCCGGAGGAAAGAGGGCAATGCATCTGCCAATAACATACCATCTCTTGACTAACTCAGGTATGCTAAGAATGTTTCTCCTTTTTCCACACATTTTGCTTTTCACAAAAAAAAAAAAAAGCAAGCTTTGTCATTTATAGCTTTCCCTTTTTCTCTTTCCTAGAACAGTTTGGGTTGGAAGGGACCTTAAAGATCATCTAGTTCCAACCCCCCTGGCATGGGCTGGGACCCATTCCACTAGATTAGGTTGCTCAAAGCCTCATCCAGCCTGTCCTTGGACACTTCCAGAGAGGAATTTCCACTGTAATATTGCTAAAGAAAAATTCAGACCTCCCAGCAGGTAAGATAAACAGGCCAATAGCATAATGAAGTCCTTGTTTTCCTGCTGAAATAAAAAAAAAAAAAACAGCCCCATATGCAGGCCTGTGCCTTCTGCCCTTCCAGGCTGCTGTCGTTAAGCAGTATCAGTATGACTTTTTAAAGCTAGGGCTACACACTTGGTGATCCTCAGGGCCAACAGAATCAACCTGAGCATCTCTGGACACTTTACTTGGAGTAGCAGTTGTTTATTTTTAAGCTGGACCATTGTCACAATGAATTCCTCAAAAATCCAAAGGTTAATTTGCTTTTCATAACTATGCATTTAAAAAGAAACCCAAGAACTTTATTCTTTCCTGGGAGAGTTTTGACCTTTTATTCATGTATATTTTTCAAATCCTGTCTTCCACTGTTTATGCCCCAAGCTAGAATGTCACAAACCATCTTAGGACAGAGCAGCACTACAAAGACAAGCAGCAGTAAGGCAAGGAGAACAGGTGCAAGGGGGTGAGAATCACGGATGTGGTGGATCAAGGTAATGGGCTTCCTTAATCATGTCTATTAAGACATCTGGGATGGGCAGAATTACTTTCTTCTCTTTCCCCAAAGCTTCTGAAACAAGCAACAAGCCATCTTCATGGTATGATGTAAAGATAGACAAGTAACATGACTTTACAACCCCATGAAAGGACAGAATGGTACACTGAAGCCAAAATATTATCTCTTCAAGCACTAAAATAGCTAGATCAAAAGACAGACAAGCAGTCATTTGAGAAGTTCACCTGATGGATTGTTTCTGAACTCCAAGCTGCACTGGAGATTACGTCAATAATTCCTCCTATTGTCATGATGACTCATAAATGGATCAGACCATTGCACTGACACCTATTGACTCAGCATCCCTCCACTGCTGAAAGATATTTTTGTCTGTGCTGATGCAACACTCTTTTGCCTTGATGTAATCTCTGAATTTGTGAGATCTCAGATGCCTTCGGGATTTTGCAATGAATGGGACGTGTCAACAGATTGCAAAGAAAAACTGAAGTTGTCTTCAGCTTCTTTCCTTCCCTTTGTACTACTATTTCCTTCCAGAAAGGAAAAGCTAGGACTTGAGAAGAAAATATGTACTCTTCTTCAAATGATGCTAAGGATAATTTTGGAGCTGGCCATGATGAATTGCTTCTGTTTCATGAGTAGAGTACCTGCTTCTTACTGCTGCATCAGACTTCAAGAGAACTTCCACCCAAGCACAGGTAATCACCAGTTTTGCAGGTCTCTGTGTCTCTGATAGCCTACATACATTTCAGCCAAGGGGAGAAAAACACCCCCAGCTGATAAAGAAAAAAAACTAGATTCCAGATACACCCAAGAATAAATTTCACTTATTCAAAGTATATCCAGAAATTTTCTCTGTGTTTGAACAAACAGCTCTTTAGGCAAAAAATGTGATAAAATAATGCCCTAAATCATACTAAATAGTTCTCTCCTCCTAACATTATCCTAAGAGTGGTACAATTAATAATAATCTATTTCCAAAGACTTCAGTTAGCATTTAGGTTTCAGGAAGGTTTTTTTGTTTGATCAAAGACTAACGTCCTTTTTTTTTTTCCTGTTTTAACTTCATTCAGTAAAGAAATATTTTTAGTTGGCTTTAATTAACCAGCAGGCCAAAGGAGGTTCTCCTCCCCGTCTCATCTGCCCTAGTGAGACCATATCTGGAGTCCAGGATCCAGTTTTGGGCTCCCCAGTTTAAAAGACACAAGGAACTAAAAGAGAGTCCAGTGGGGTTGTGGAGTCTCCTTCTCTGGAGAGACTCCAAACCCAGCTGGAGGTGATCCTGAACAACCTTCTGTGGGTGACCCTGCTTTAGCAGATGGGTTGGACTTGATCATCAGAAGTCCCAAGATGGATTCAAGACACTCCCTTTGTATCTGAACTCTTCCTTCAATGGGAATGTGAAATCTGGAAAGCAATACTNTCTCAGATGCCTTCGGGATTTTGCAATGAATGGGACGTGTCAACAGATTGCAAAGAAAAACTGAAGTTGTCTTCAGCTTCTTTCCTTCCCTTTGTACTACTATTTCCTTCCAGAAAGGAAAAGCTAGGACTTGAGAAGAAAATATGTACTCTTCTTCAAATGATGCTAAGGATAATTTTGGAGCTGGCCATGATGAATTGCTTCTGTTTCATGAGTAGAGTACCTGCTTCTTACTGCTGCATCAGACTTCAAGAGAACTTCCACCCAAGCACAGGTAATCACCAGTTTAGCAGGTCTCTGTGTCTCTGATAGCCTACATACATTTCAGCCAAGGGGAGAAAAACACCCCCAGCTGATAAAGAAAAAAAACTAGATTCCAGATACACCCAAGAATAAATTTCACTTATTCAAAGTACATCCAGAAATTTTCTCTGTGTTTGAACAAACAGCTCTTTAGGCAAAAAATGTGATAAAATAATGCCCTAAATCATACTAAATAGTTCTCTCCTCCTAACATTATCCTAAGAGTGGTACAATTAATAATAATCTATTTCCAAAGACTTCAGTTAGCATTTAGGTTTCAGGAAGGTTTTTTTGTTTGATCAAAGACTAACGTCCTTTTTTTTTTTCCTGTTTTAACTTCATTCAGTAAAGAAATATTTTTAGTTGGCTTTAATTAACCAGCAGGCCAAAGGAGGTTCTCCTCCCCGTCTCATCTGCCCTAGTGAGACCATATCTGGAGTCCAGGATCCAGTTTTGGGCTCCCCAGTTTAAAAGACACAAGGAACTAAAAGAGAGTCCAGTGGGGTTGTGGAGTCTCCTTCTCTGGAGAGACTCCAAACCCAGCTGGAGGTGATCCTGAACAACCTTCTGTGGGTGACCCTGCTTTAGCAGATGGGTTGGACTTGATCATCAGAAGTCCCAAGATGGATTCAAGACACTCCCTTTGTATCTGAACTCTTCCTTCAATGGGAATGTGAAATCTGGAAAGCAATACTGCACAGGCTCCATTTGCTGGTGTTTTCCACGCTCAGGTATCATCTCGCCATTCCCAGTCACTCCACTCAGTTTGAATTAGGGATTAGCTGTTGCTCTGGAGGGATCAGGCATATTTTTGGTTATTACTGATAGCCTAAAGATTCTCTCCTGATCTATGCTGATATTTCAAGAAAGTGTGTTTAACACACAACCTGTATTCACAAAGAAAACTTCACCAAGCATAGAAGAGTTTAGGAGGTTAGGGAAGACCTAAACCAAGGACAGTCCATCCATGGCACTGGTGGCCCTTGGAATAGGTACAAACCAAACTTTCAAACCACTGTCGCTTCTGATGTGCAAGGAAGTTAAAATGCCTGAGGGCTATCACAAAAAGCAGTGAACCACCAAAAACTCTTTTAGTCTAAAAAAGCCCCAAGTTGAAGAGACAGAAGGTGAAACCACAGTTGAGCAGTGCTACTATTCCAAAGCTAGACAAGCAGGACAAAGAGCCATAGCAGAGCCCATCCACGTCCCCATCTGCCTCCAGTTTTTTTCTGAGGCCTTAATAGGCTATTTTCAGGCTTCTAACAAACTCTCAGACATTTTTGCAGCTAGTTAATTCTTCTCACCCTCATCAAGATGTCATTATAAAGCCATACCAAAATGAAATTATGAAAATGCTATTGCAAGAAGGCAATTGGAATTAGCTTGGAAGAATCAATTCTTATATATAGGAAAAAAGCTCTAAACTAGAATTTTTGGCATAGGATAACAAAGCCATGCAGGAAAGTGGGTTTTTTCTAGCATAGTTATTTCCTCATATAGTTTATAAGATATATTCCAAATAAAGAAAACCTTCCTTAAAAGTAAGAACTCCTTAGATTTTAAACTAAAAGTACAGTGCTAAGTCCCCAAAAGTGACATGAAGCATCAAATCAAGTATTTCTAGCATGAAACTAAAAAAAAAAACATTTCCCTGACAACTAAAAGATATTTGTCATAGCTGCCTGCAAAGAATGCTTGTTAGGGCTCTGCTTTACTGAGGGATTGCAAAGATAGTCAATGAAATTTTAACACAGTTTCAATATTTACATTTACTGAGGAATATCATTTGCTCACAAAGATTGAAAATGTAACCACGACACCTCATATTTCAATATTTGTTTGTCAAACATAAAAAACGTGTATACATTTGCAAAATCATTTCAATCTATCAACACTGAACCATGTGTCTCAGAGCTGAGAAAACATGTAGAAATGATGAGAATTAGTAAAATATCAAGTCTGATCAATTCCAAGGAGACACTACTTGTGAAGCCAAGGTACTCATCTTCACAAGGCAGGAAAATGACCACAGCTCTTTACTGGACAAGTATTTGGTTATGAATTTAGTAACTTAATTCTTTCGTAGCTTTTTAGATGAAAGAGTCTGCTAGAGAGCAGCTCCAGAG